>JAZEWU010000034.1:1810576-1832403 GCA_036362915.1 Geotria australis
ACTCCACACAGAAAGGCACCCCGAGCCGAGATTCGAACCCGGGACCTTCTTGCTGTGAGGCGGAAGCGCTACCCGCTACGCCACCGTGCCGCCCAAAAAAATACTCATTAATGAATTGGGCGATAACATTATGATATATAGGACGCAGTGTGTGGCAATGTTGGCGCCGGCAAACCGCCTGGTTGCCCCTTCTACCTCTCTGCGGTTTCCTCTTCGAATTAATACCTTAAAAATTGAATGAATATGTGCGCGTTATAAATAGAGTTAATTATAATTATTATTCCTCTCTAAAATAATCTGTTGGGGCACATGTCGGTGATATGGCCGAGGGTCCTGTCTCATTCCTCTGATAAGCCCCTTAAGCAAAGCGCCGGTCAGAAACTCTCAGCCCTACCCTTACTTGCTTCTCCAGCTCATAAAGTCCTGCCGCTTGTAAAAAAAACCGACAGTCTCTCCGCACGCAAACTCCGCCTCTTCCAAAACGGGAGTCTTGCTCCCACCCCACAGCCATGGTTCCAGCCCCTTTCGAAAGCTGAGCCAAAAACCAACCCGGGGCCTCCGCCTTCCGACCATCCATGGCGAGCACCACCCACCCCCCACTGTACAGTAAATCGAAACGCGCAATTGATTTGCAGTAGTTGTTCTTGAGGATGTCGCAAGCCAGCGGCGCTTGAGTTTCTTCTTCTTCTTTGCGATTCTTCGAAGCGCGATGGTCAGCCTCTGGACAGCGTTGTCTTGAGCTAAATGTGTGGCATTATGCATCACAATCACCTGCCAGAATGTGTCATCAGTCTGGACGGTGTTTGACTTGGAACCGGCCGCTCTGGATTGCTGTGATGAAAGAGTTTCCGGCAGTGCTTACGCCTAAAGCAAGGACCCACTTGTAAATATCTTATCAATTGGTCTTTCGCTGAAATACGTGTGAAATTTGACAAAGGCGCAGCTCTGTAATTGCTGCCCCGTGCCATTGCTGACTGAAGGACATCCACTAGAGGGAGCTCGGAAGCGAGCCTGTAGAAGGCCTATTCTTCCACTCGGGCCGGCCGTATTTATTTACATGCACTGTATATAAAACCTGCCCTTCCTCCTTATATACAGTATACATACAACATACCCAATACAGTACCTGCTTTAGTCGCTATTAACTCATCGCGCTTCAAAGAATCGCGAAGAAGAACTCAAACTCATGACAACAACAAAAACATCCATCCATCCATTTGTCAGAAACCGCTTGATACTGTAACAGGCTGTCGGTGAGCCGGAGCCTATCCCGGCAGGCACAGGGTGCGAGGCAGGGCTATACCCAAGATGCGACGCCAGTCCATCACACAGGGCACCGGAGGCGATTTAGTCCACAGGCCAATTAACCGATGCAGCAGCATGTTTTTGGACTGTGGGAGGAAACCGGAGTGCCCCGGCGAAAACCCACGCGGACACGGTGAGAGCGAAACATGCAAACTACACGCAGCAAGGCGTCACCCGAGCCAGGGTTCGAACCCGGGGGCCTTCCTGCTGTGAGTCGGCAGCTTCGCCAACGTGCCGCCCTTATCTATCCCTCTCGGCCGGGGTGTGGGAGGAGGCTTAGAAGACCCCCCTCTGTCAAGCCCTGAAACTCCACCCAAGCCGGTGGTTAATCGTATGTGCGACCCATCCCACATCGGTGTAACATCGCCCTCCTCCTGCGTTCGCTCTCCACCCTGCTCACCGAAACCCAACCCCATAGTTTTTTTCTCTCTCTCTCTCTGCTCGCAAGTCCCCTCCCGTTCCCCCCTTTTTTTTCCCCTCGTTGTAACGAGAAGCGTTTTCACATCTTTCTCGTGGAAAAAAAAAAACCGAAGGGTTTCGAACGGCAGAAGGGGAAGGTCTTAGGCGTGTCGACGAAGTACGGACGCTGCTGCCCCAGAGGAAGAAGCTCGCGGCTTCAGCCCGGCGGAGTTCGGGACGGACGAGCGAGACAGAGCGCGGGGGAGTTCCAACTGAGGGCGAAGACAACGAAGGAGGAAGGGGAACAACAACGCGACAAACACGAAGTTCGGTCGGCTCGGCGGGAGTCAGGCGGCAAAACATTTGCAACAGCTCGGCGCCAAACCAAACAGCCACCTTGCTGCTTTCGCTCGTGTGAGTGGGGGACGACAGCGAAACCGAATTTGAAGCGTGTGCTTGTGAATTCGGCGGTCCGCTCGGGCGGGCGTCTTGTGTTCGAATCCGCGGCCAAACTTGTCCGGAGGGGTTTTTCTCCCTCTCGACAAAGAGGGCGGCGGGGAGGAGGAGGAGGAGAAGGAAGAAGGCAGGACGGCGGCTGCAGAGACGGACGGGCAGGGCGAGCAGGCGGCGGTCCGGGTGAAGAGAAGCCATCACCATCAGGCAGCCGCAGCCATGGCCGACTTTCTGCCCACGGACTCGTGCCTCGCCGGCTGCTTCCCGACCTGTTTCCTCTCGCAGAGGGAGATCGACCAGCGTCGCAAGAGCAAGCAGATAGACGCCATGCTGTCGCGCGAGAAGCACCAGGCTCGCAGGGTCGTCAAGGTGCTGCTGCTGGGCGCCGGCGAGAGCGGCAAGAGCACCTTCCTCAAGCAGATGCGAATCATCCACGGACGCGATTTCGACCAGCGGGCCCTGGACGACTTCAGGGCCACCATCTACGGCAACGTGATCAAGGGCATGCGGGTGCTGGTGGACGCCCGCCAAAAGTTGGCCATCCCCTGGGCCGACCAGGCCAACGAGAGGGACGCGGCGTTTACGATGGCCTTTGACGGCAGGGGCGGCGGTGGAGGCCTGAACGAGGTGGCGCCGGCCGTGTTCCAGCAGTACGTGCCGGCCCTGCGGCATCTCTGGGCTGATTCCGGCATCCAGGAGGCGTACAAGAGGAGGAGGGAGTTCCAGCTGGTAAGGTGGTGTGGTTGGTGGTGATCGTGGTGTGGTTGGTGGTCGTGAGGCAGACCCAGTTGTCAGCCCGCGGCATCTGGATCTGTCAGCGAGCCTTCGACACTCTGCGGTGGCCTCGGGGTGCACCTGGCCTGGCACCAGCGCTGTTGTTGGTGTTGTGGAATGAGCGTTGCTTTGGATAGAACGGCGTGTATTGAGTGGGTTTGGTGGTGCGATGGCGTGAGTCATGGTGTGGAGTTACTGCGTTTTTGGCTGTGGTGCTAGTATTGTCTAACGTGGCGTGTAGAAGATTTTGTTGTTGGGGGTCTTGGTCGTGGGCTTGGTGATGGTGTGATGTTGCAGATGCGGTGGTTGTGGATGGATGGTGGTCGTAACGCAACCGTGCAATCGTCTGGACACAGGAGATAATATCGATGGGGCTGTGGTACTGCTAATACGTTGATCGTATACCCGGGGTGGCAAGTGTAGATTTTGGTGAGGGTGATGTTAGTGGGTGTTAATGTGTAGAAGGATTCGCGTTAGTGATGAGTGGTGGTGGTTTGGGTGGGATAATCGTATGGGGTGGTGTTGGTGGTGGTTATTGTTGGTCGTGTGCGTGATGGCTGTGAGGGGGAAGGTTAATTGTGTGGCTTGGGTGTTGGTCGTGTGGCTGGTATGTTGGTGTGGCTATGACAGATGGGTTGTTGATGATGTGGATGGGCTGCTGGAGTGAGTGATCTAGGTGAGCGAGTGAGAGACTAGGAGGATGGTGGTAGTGAGTCGAACCCTGTAGTTTCATTGACTAGGTTTGATTTCGTTGGTGCTGGTAGCGAGTGACCGTGGCGTGGGTGATAATGAGTGAATGATGTCGGTAGATGATGTAGGTTGACTTACAATGTATCATCTGATGATGAACATTGTGACCCTCGGGTGAAAGGCGCTATATAAAACGCTATTATTATTACATTTGGTTGGTTGACGACAGTGAGAGGACTGTTTGGTTAGGGGTAATGTGGCATTGACATGGTTGGATGAGAGATAGCTGGGGTCTTTGGGTGATGGTGGTTGAGATTTTGTTGTTGATAATTCCCAAGTACTGTACTCCATTTAAGTGACGATGTGGGTAATGAGCAAGATGAACGGTGATTCTGGTTGACGGTTGTTTAATGGTGTTTTTGGACAACCTTTCAGGAAGCTATGGACACACTTAACAAGTGTGTGAGGAGGTGGGTTGATAGAAGTGGTTGTCATAAGACAGTTTATGGGAGAATATGCGGCAGATTATAACAGGGTGTGGGGTACAGTGTGGGAATTTGAACGTGTACATACAAGAGGTTGTAGGGTGGCTCGGTTTAAAATTGCAGCTTAATGGCAAACAGACTGGGGAAAATGGTGGAAAGAAGGGACTTTGAGAAAGGGGGTTGTGCCTTGGAATGATAAAGGGGACTGAATAAATGTGGTGGCGCACAGCGGCAACGGGGGACCTCGGGTATGGGGACTCGGATTGACAGGGCCCTTGGGGCAAAAGGCATGTTTGGAGGAGGGGTCGCAGGAATGTGGGGAACTTAAGGAAGCTGGCTGGGCGAGGGGTGCCTTGAGGCAGCGGCTCTCGGGGAGGCGGATGAGAGATGGAGAGTTTAAGGAAGGTCTGGGGGACACACAGGCTTGTGGCGATGGCATTCTTGGAAGACAGAAAGCCATGGAATGAGGTGGCCCTCGAAAATGAAAATTATGTTTAATATTTATAAGTGGCGCAGCAGTGGTGGCTCGTGTTGATCCAGGAAAGGCCAACTTGGTCTCAACACTTTTTTTTTTAGGAGAGGTCCTGCAGTGTGACGCTTGGCCAGTTTCATTTGTGATCCTTTGACGTGTGGTAGAAATCAATCGCTGTCTTGCCATCTCCAGATCACTTAATGGCCACCATGGGGACAGGTTGGGAAAAGGATGATTATAAAAAAAACCACGTAGGATTGGGTGAACAAGTTTGTGATGAGTGAGGTGGATCGCAGGACTTTGGCCAGAGGGGTGCCCTTGGTGTTGAAAGGAGGGCATCGTTTGCTAGAGGTAGTTATCACGTGTATAGTATTCACGCATTTTATCTGCCTGTTAGACTTGTTTATTGCCAGGCCAAAGTTGGATATTTATCATCTGGCCATAGTCTTGCATAAGATATAAATTGAGCGATTATTCTATATTTAAACCGATGTTACCATCTAGTCACAAAAAACCCTCCTACTAGGATAACGTTGCTTTATAACTTGTTCTGCTTTTATGGTACAGTACTTGACTGAGAGGCTGAGCTGAATACTTGTATCTTAACGCTGTCACCGCAATGCTCTTCCTTGTTTAGCAGTAACCATGTAAAAATCACAAGCCTAAACAACATTTAACACCCCGGGTTAAAGCCGTTTCAAGTAAAGTTTGACTTGTGAGAATGTAACTAGGGCCTCACTACTCTTGCTGTGTGTACAATGGGCTGTTTTGTTTTTGACCACGTTTTTGTTGTGCTGTTTTGTGGGCTCTCAAACTTGGGCTGGCTGCTTGCTCACCCCCACCCCCCAACCAGCCTGAGCTACATGTGCTCCGCTTGTGGCAAAGGAAATTGTGCAAAGAGTGGAATGAGTGTGGGCGTGAGGGCAAGGGACAGCTCTCGAAGGTCCGCGTCACGCTATCTCCCCGCAGCCTCGAGTTGCGTTGTTATAGTTTAAGGTCGAAGCGTTCACGTCGCGATCCCCGTGAAGTAATACTTGGTGTTTACCTGCAAATTCTACCAAACACTTCGAAGCCGAGCAGCTGAAAGACAAGAGATGCCAGAAGCCCCTCGGTCTGGAAGCTAGAAGAGAGGCCAATGCCCGCCGCCTTTAAGGCCAGCACTGACTATCATATCTCTAAATAATAATAGCATTTATATAGCGCCTTTAAATGTTGAAGGGCTGTCTGCAACTAAAGAAGAACTTGTTGCAATGGGGAAACTGTCATATGACCATCACGCATCGAAGGAAGAGTCTAATCGAATTCGAACGTTAGCATCGTGTAAGTTACCCACTATTTTTGTTCCACGTCCAAATCACGTGCGTTTAAGCTTCACGTGTTTTCTCCGAGAAACAACAACCTGTGGCAGGCCGTAACAGCAGCATCCATGGTGGGAAGGGGGGGGGGGTGGATGAAAAAAAATGCGAGCAAGACCCATGTTCTGCGTGGCGATGTCGGCTGGGAGGGAGGGGAGCGACTTGGCACATCCCATTTGGATTTATTCACGGAAATGACTTCTGTTATCCACGCGGATAACAAGATTAATAATACAATGGATTTGTCGCCTTTCCAGGTAATTTCCCATGCCCACGCAGAGAGGCTTATTAATATTGTAAAGTTATTCGTGAATTTCCCCGCTGCCGCTCGAATATTCGAGCTTGCTCTCTAATTACTCAAGTGACGTTAGCAAACGGGAGATCGCTGCTGGGAAATGCTGCCAACTTAAGTGAATTTAGTGCAGAATGCACAAGGTTTAACCCTTCCTGGTAATGAAAAACATGTTAAGATCTTAAAACCAGAAATGGACACCTTTTTGCAAAGGTTCCAGTTTGCAAGCAGCCACACTACATGCTTGTGGCAAAAACATGCAAACGGATGCTATGATAAATGCATTGTCCTTCAACTTAATTGGCCCAGCACGAGAGACCGCTTTGAGCCTGGTCTCCGTGTTTAGCCAAGTGCTGCCAAAAGTCAGGCAGTTGTCGGACAATGCGAGGACCAATGCATTAGTAGCTCGGTTTAAGTGAATTTGTCACAAGACGTCGCAGATTTTCGTCTACTGACTTTCAGGGACGAGGACAGACTGCGGATTTATTCGGGATTACAGGTTCGTATTCAGGATCCCGTATCGGTTTACTTCGCGTAATGCTTGGTTAATAGGCTAGGGACACTTCTGATGATGACTTTAAAGATTTATTTAGCGATATCCAGCGACTTGTTGAGGATTGTTTGGTGGCTTTTCTCTGAAAGGCGGTTTGGCGACACAGTGTCTGAGTGAGTCATCCGTGTTCTCCAATGAGGATACAGCGCGAGGATGGATTTACAGCCACTTCCTGTGACTCCTGTTAACCACAGAAATAAAACGGATAATGGGAAGAATCCCTCCGCGGATAATAGGCTGTCCACTTATCGATTAGGCGCCGGATAATCGGAGCAACGCATGTGATGGCCCTTAATAGCAAGAGTTACACTGTACGCGGATCAAACTCAGCCATGTATATCGTGTTGGGCAAAGGTGTGGTAGAGTGTATTAGTTTGACCCCCCTTTGACCTGTTTGCTTTTTTTGCTCTCCCGTAAAAGTAAAAAACGAGACCTGGAGCATTCAGGGCATTGCATCAGCCAGAGATCCAGTCTGCAGTTTGTTTTATTCACAACTTGCCAGTACGGATACAGAGCCCTCTGCGGTAAGCGACATGTGTGCCCATGTGTGCACCATCATCTAATAGGCCTAATCGTGGAAAGATTGCGGTTCATGTGCCTTGTTTGAGAGTTGCCAACGTCCATTTAAGGTGGTGAGCCACGGGGATCCTAAACAGACTGCTTAAAAGTACGGACAGAGAGTTGGCAACAGCAGGCCTTGCTGGTCAGACACGATCCGTCAATCGTTCCACATCATCCAGCGGTGAAGATTACTATCCTTCCGCTCGCCAAGTCCAATGGAGGGGCTATGTGGCTAAGATCTCTTGACGTTTCGCTCCACACGCTGCTTTAAAAAAAACTAGGTTCCTGTCGAAGCTCCCACCAGTGCGTGGCGCGAGAAGGACAGGCATCGCGGCGAGAGAGACGCGTTGCGACCTGAAACATTTCGGAGGGGCTTTTACGGCACAACGGTGAAAAATATAATCCATCCATCCATTTTCAGAAACCGCTTAATCCTATACAGGGTCGCGGTGAGCCGGAGCCTATCCCGGCAGACACAGTAAAACATGAGCAGTAAAACATGTCGCCGACTTGCAGAGGGTGCCCGCACTTTGGCCGCTATGGTGCAAAAAAACTCTGAAACCCTTCACTGCGGTCACACACTGTACACACGTTGAAATGGGGACCATTATGGTTACGGTTTAGAAAATGGACGAGTTACTGGAGGCTAGCCCTTTTTACTGGGAAACAAAACACTCCGATTGTAACGTGTCACACCTTGTTAACGACGCCGCGAGTGTGACGACTTTGGAGTCATTACGCAACGAGATGTCTCGATGGGCGCCAGTCACGCTGGCGGCATTGTTGTGGTTGAGGCCTTGGGTACAGTGTGAACTTGAACGTGGTTTTTCCTTCCCTGGCAAAGTAGCGGGGTTTGCGTTTAAGCACCGAGCCTTGCTTTAAAACTGCTGTCACTGTCTCGCTGATGTTTTAACGGACATCCTTGGAATTCGTTTTTAGGGTCGGAGCACCACTGATCTTTATTTACAGGTTGTTTGCGTAGACAAGAGTAAACTTAGACGAGGGCCTCAGACTGCAGTGGCAAATAAGTGTGAAACGAGAATCTAAGATGACGTTGCCACCTATTGACTAAAAGTACTGTATAGTAACATGCACTTTTTAACATCTTTCCCAAAAGCTTTCCAAAACTCCTCGTAATTACAATCGTTTCCAAACCCTTGTAAAGGCTCTACCTTATGACCATTGTTGAGCAACATGTAATGGGAGTTTCTGACACGAATTAAAGGCGACAAATAGCACCTGAAAATACAACCACAGCCTAAATCCACCGTCACCCAGCAGGCTGAAAATAGTGCCACATCACGCTCGACACTAGAGGACGATTAACTTTCGTCGCTTTTGTAATCAACAGAACGGCAGAAGCGGATAACCTATTGTAGAGAGGGGCTCTTATAATTGTTATTTTTTACAAAAGTGTCTTTTATAGCACAAAAACACAAGACAATGGCTTTGTGTTCAAACCATGCAGCTAATAATGTCCTCGTTTGTGTGTGAGGAGAGGCCTTCGCAAGGTAGTTGACCTTAACCCTAACCTTACCGCCACACCCTGCAGTTTACAGTAGATCATTGCGACCCTGATCTCTTCCAACAATGCCAAAAGTAAATGTGTATACAGTAAGTAGATTTAAAAATACCCTCCTGGTATATCCGAGGATTGTTTTTGCATGCCTAAATGCTAAAAACAGTCGTACCCATCCATCCAAACAATACAGCGAATCCCTCCAATCGGCAGCTGTGCAACGTGATACTAAACAAAAACATCGTTGACTTATAGACAGTGGCATGTTTCATAATTGCAGTTTAAACAAACCCCCTTCCTTTGAGTCGTGATGCAATACATGAGGTGTTAAAATGATGAAAAACGTGGACAACGATGCGTCTATCTTGATTGCCATTTTAAACAAAATAAACTGGCTTTCGGGGACTGCCACGGATATTCATTAAAACAGGGCATTCTCCACAAATAAAAGGGGGCATTTGCTCGTTGAAATGTAGTTGTGTTTTACTTGACAGCTCTGATTTCCCAGAGGCGCACGAGCCAGCAAGCTATTAGTAGGACGCTCGTAATTTATCCTGTTCGATTTGCCGCTCCGACGAGGGGGGTTGGTGGGGCCGCGTTTAAATTAACTTTGCACAGCCGCAGCAGGGGGGGAAACGACGATGGATTTGCAACCTATTTTTCAAGCGCCGCTCGGCAGGAGCAAAGCGGTTGTTTGCGCATTAAAAACGCATTTTCAAAATCAAAACGCGGGGCGCCATTTCTCAAGGCGACGGGCCGATACGTAAAGCGAGAGAGAGAGCCAGACGGAGAAACCGGTTGTTGAGAAAACACACCGCAGCATTCGAGGACATGCCCGGCGCTGGCGCCAAAGCAGCGGCTCTCGCGGTGATGAGTGCGACATGAGCGCGCTCCTCCGCTAATGACACCAGATATTAGCCTGACTGTTAACACCTGCGACCGTGGGTCCTGTCTGTCGGCAGCCGTGTCGCGAACGTCGGTCAGATACGGATGGCCGCCGCTGCAAAGTTGGTACCCGCTGAACATCCGACGACTTTGAGAGTAAACTCTCACAGATAATAATTTTACTTTTATAACGCGCACATATTCAGTCAATGTCAAAGGTATGCATTCGACGAGAGAACGACTCGGAGGCGTAAGGAAAGTGCAGAGAGGCGGAGGAGGCAGCCAGGCGGTTTGCCGGCGCCATATTGCCACACACTGCTTCCTATAAAATTATGATGTTTCAGCCAAATAATGAATTAGTGTTTTTTTAAGTTGTGGGAGGAAACCCACGCAGAACAGGGGAAGAACACACAAACTCCACACAGAAAGGCGCCCAAGGTGGGAATCGAACCGCCTCGGGCAAGACCATTCTTTCTGTGAGGCGCGGATGTTACAATGCTCACGGTTTGTTTCATCCGGCGCTGCTAATGCTGCAGTTGCCTACCTTCCACCTCTGTGAAAAAAAATGCCAGTTATGGAATCGATTATCGTGCACATTTGTACAACCCAAAAGGATTTCCCCGGCGAATGATGTGCGCTCGTAAAGTAGTCGTGCTCGACAATGATATTGGATTAGTGTTGTGAGTTTTCTGGGCGTGTAGTCATATAAACGTTTT
The DNA here is from genome assembly GCA_036362915.1 of Geotria australis. NCBI lineage: Eukaryota > Metazoa > Chordata > Hyperoartia > Petromyzontiformes > Geotriidae > Geotria > Geotria australis. The sequence continues at coordinate 1,821,036 of JAZEWU010000034.1, forward strand.
GTCTTTGCGCCCGTTTCATTTGCGGAGAATAAAGCGTCAAAGTGCACCACCCGTCTTGGTTACCAACTGCAGAAATGCAATTCCCATTGCCACGATGCTATAAAAAAATAATAACCCATTGTGGGTTTTTTTTTACAAGACGCAGCATTCCTTTCGGAGATAACTTGACTCGCTGGCGTAAAAGGTTCAGAACATTGCCTCTCCAGCTTAGTGAAGACATCTTTATGCAATCTAGGTCAAGATCAAAGTGAAATCCTGGCGAGGCCTAGTTATAATGTGGACAATTTGAACCTTATGACCGTTTTTTTTTCCCCAAAGCATTACCAGATCATCAATTCTACCTGTGTGTGTGTGTGAGAGAGAACACAGTGGCCACAGTTACACAGCGACCATTTCACGGGAGTGTATCAGTAAGTGGGCACAAATAAAAGTCGAGTGCCTTGTGCACACTTGCGCATGTTTCCATGTAAAGCAAATCATTGGAACCACATGTGCTAAGCTAATGTCGTAAACGGTTGTCTGCCATTTCATATTAATGCACGAATATAATTAATGAAGTATCCTTTCACTCGCTCTCGAATATACGTGAGTACAAGCCGTCCCAAGTTCAATGTATTTAAAGCCAGTACGATCACGTGGTCCTGATAATGGCTTCTTCCTTTACCCCTTGTTTTTGTCTTTTGAGTCATTTCCCCTATCTTTTAGTGGTAAAGTGTTTGCGCAAGTGCTCTGCAACATGCACATCCTTGTTCCCATCGTGTTGAATTCAGCCTCGCGACTACTGAAAGCGAAAAGGATGCTGAACGAGAAGACTCATTGTCTGCCGTGGATGCAACAACACCAACGCAATGTTTGTTTGTGTCTCATCGTTATCCGTGTTTCTAATCGGCCGGGTTCTTGTTTGATTGTGTCCCTCTGCCAGATACAGTTTTAATGCTGCGTGACCTATCCTACCATTGTGGTGCAGGGGCAGTGGTGTAGCGGTTAGCCTGTTGAACTACGAACCTGGAGACCCGAGTTCGAGTCCCGCTAACGGCCACCAACACCAGTCACGATTTTCCAAACCGGTCCTGGGCCTTGCCTACGTCGACTCGGCCTAGTGCGGTGTGTAAACATCGCCACTCGGGGGGGGACAAAGGCGGCTGGGCGTGGTGTTGACCACCCACCCGCACGTGTGCCTTAATAGGTGCTGCTTGCTAACAGTCCTTGACCCTACAGTCTGTTAAGCCCATACGGGGGGGATCTTAGTGTTTGTGGTGCAGGACCAACTTTCTGCAGGGATTCGATCCAGTTGGAGCCCGATTACAACTGTCGATACCCCTGCCTTGCGCCCTGTGTCTGCCGGGATAGGCTCCGGCTCACCGCGACCCTGTACAGGATTTTAAGCGGTTTTTCAAAATGGATGGATGGTCTGCCCTGTTTTAGTTGTCGTCACACCCCGCCCCTCACCTCCCTTGGCCTATCATCATCATCATCTTGCAGACCAAGCAAAACGTGTCGATCCGCATACCACGGTATCTATTCTCACCGCGCTCCTGATCAACGCTCGCATGCCTTGCCCCCTGTCAGGCATGCACCGGAGCCAGTAGCGTGCGTGTGGCCCAGTGGTTAGCGCTATGCTGGGCTACAAACCTGGCGACCCGAGTTCGAATCCTGCTCACGGCCAACACCAGTGACGATTTTCTTAACCAGTCCTGGGCCTCCTCCCGTAGGTCGACTCAGCCTCAAATGAGTACCTGGTGCGGTGTGTAAACATCGCCACTAGGGAGACAAAAGCAGCTGGGCGTGGTGCCGGTCACCCACCCCCATCGTGTGCCGTGTCGACCTTCATCGGTGCTGCTCGCTAACGGCACTTGCCCCTAGGCTAAACGGGGGATCTTTGTCTCAAGTCCAAAATACAAACTCAGTGTGCAAAGGGCAAGACGCAGAGAACCCGATCGCATTGCTTTTCTGCGTGCGTGCGTTCTGTCCGTATGTGTTACGCCTTTGCTTTGCTACCGACCGACGCGCCTCTTTGTCTAAGCGAATGTAATTAACATGTATTACAAACACCGCAATGGGCCTGTCGGGAGGGAGATTGTCAGGAAGGCGGGTGGCTGGGGGGGGGGCATTTGTGGAAGCACAGGCTGAACATGCCCTGCACTCTTTGCTAAATCCAGTGCATGTACAGACAAAGGCTCGGCGGCGGCAGATTAACCAAGCTGTGACGATGTGAGGGGTGGAAAAAAAAGAGAGAGAATTTGCCTGCGTCGTCGTCGTGGTGGTGGTTGTTATATAAAAGTGCACGGTTCCGGATAGTTCTGTAGTTCAACGCTGCAGCGCCCTTTGACCTGATGAGTCAGTAATTAGGTGCCCACTCGGCATTGCTGGTGGCTCTGCTTCGCTGTGCAGTGTTCACGGCAGAAAGATTTTGCGAGCGGGCAAAGTCCGTGGCACGAGCTCGTCGTTTCTAGGCACCGAAAAGGCCACCGTTTAAACTCCGGCTCCACCCTACTCGCAAGCGTGCAATTTTCGTTCTCCGTGTGGCCTTGCTTTTTTGGTTGGTACAGTTGTAGGTGGGGGCGGCGAGAGGGTGGTGGTGGTGGGTTGTTGAGAGATTTGGAATTACAACTCTTATAACTCTCTCTTGCTCACAGCTAGACAAAGAACAGTGAGAACTTTACATGTTGAACTTTTTTGTCGAACCGATTATGGTGACATCACCTTTGGCATTTGCTGGTCTTTTGCTCCACTGCCACGCCGTTGCTTACTCAAACACAGTCTCTGTTTGACGTGTAGGCAGTGTTCCGTCGCTATCTATAGACGTTTGCGACAACTAGAGAGACCTACTCGTTCGCCGAGTCTCCGACGCGTTGGTTACGTTGACAATTGCGTTTAATTCGACCCGCAGGATGGTTATATTATACGTGTGCTCGACGCGAGGATAAAAAGGCATCATCAAAATCGCCGTATCATATGTTAGCGGTCGACAGGGATATTGAGCAGCCGTGCTGTTTAAACACACATGGAACTGAAATACACCGTATGCCAATTTTAATACGGTGTCTGGAAAGTGTATATCTCGTTCGTAGGTACAGAACTGTCTCCTTGAAAGCGGCGTAACACTATAACGTCCATTTCGCCGTTTAGCAAAACAAATGTAAAAAAAAAACCCCACAGAGACAGGGTAACGGCGCACGTGTGCTAAAGTGATTATTCTGCGACTCTGGCACAAACACTTAATCGCTGCCGTATGTCGTGAGCGTCCGGAGCCATCAGAAAGCGGACCTCCCCGCGGCTCGTTAACGCTCCTCAATGCCGCACACATGCTGTCGCCTCTGGGAAAGCGATCTGGGACGGCCACAACAACCGTGTAATAATAATAATAATAGCAGCATGTATAGAGCGCCTTTCACCCAAGGGTCGCAAATCGCGGCACAAGGCTGTGGAGAGAAGGGCATGTCAACAACATCAACGCAGATTAACTGAGAATCAAGCGATATCGATAAATTATAGGACATGTGATAGAAAGACAGCAGGCCTCTACTTGTGAGAACCGGGCATTCTGAAAAGCCAGGGGCGGGGAGCCTACCGCACATGGGCCGTGTGCTGTAACATAGCTTGTTGTCAATCCACTGTTTGGTGAAGGCCTCCCAGTGGCGCGTCGTCGGTCTTGAGGATTATCTGACTGTGGCTTGTCGCGCCGGTCGCTGCGAGGTGGTGAAGGAACAAGCCCACGGCTAGGTTGCGATATCGCTCGCCGGTGGAGTTAGTCAGCGGTCGGAAAATTAACCCGAGGTCACCAGGTTCATAGCAGCACAGTGCGCAAACAAACCTCGACTAGCTCGTGCAAAGATGCATCAATTCACAAATGTGCGTTAACGGACCATGAATTGCATTGTGGTCAGACATGGCGAGTAGTGAGGCGCAGAGGGCCCACCTAAAATCAGTTGTGGGTGGGGCGAGGATAGGGGTGACCGCGGGGTTTGTGGCATGGGACGGTATGGGGGTGATGACGGGGAGTGGGAGAAGGTGGAGATATGCTGGTTAGAGTTGGCAGGGGAAATGGGGTTGGCTGCGCTTGTGGGGCGTGATTGATCAGGGAGGTATAAAAGGAAGGGACAAAGGAGAGTTTGGGGTTGGAGGGAACCCGACACGAAATGTGCTTGCGGAGGCGGAATGAGGCGTGGAATGAGGTGTGGGAGAGTTGCCACACGGTGGGGCCATGCCACACGCAGCCTGAATACGTGTTGGGTGCTCCAAGATCTACTGGGGTTGGCTGGGGAAGCACAATGCGTGTATCCATGTGGGTGCCGACGCTGGGGTCTGGGGAAATGGCGGCGCGTTCCGATGCAGCGGCTACTCTCGGACCAGTGCGGTGTCTTCATGGTATCATGTTCGTTTTTTTTAGTCTACGTCTTCATCAAGTAACAAGTACAGTCGGTTTCTGCGAGTCATTTGCAGAACGACGGTAAACAACGCCGGGGTCTGAGAGAAACGGTGTTTCGATTCTCTGTATGTCCTGTGCATATGGTGGAGTTGACAAATAAAGTTGAATTGAATCATGGGTTTAAGAACGCCGCTCTCGCCAATGAGACTGTCTCGCTCTCGCGTTTTCTCACCTGGTTAACATAAACTTGTTTTTCATTGTTTTTATGTAATCGGGTCACGTGAACCTGCAGCCAATAGACGTGCCACCATTCACCGCGGTGTTACTAGTGATCGCTGTACGATTCAAATAGTGATTGATTGGTGGAAATATCGTTGAGTTACTGGGGTGGGTGGATCGTCCATCCCCAGTGTTAATGTTACGTTTAGGTCAGTGCAACAGACAGTTTGGCAAGCGAGACAGAAACATAATAAATAATACAAATGCGGCTGTAAAAACGAAAGAAAAGGAATGTGACCGAAAACCGTGACAGGTCACGGAAGTGCTGTGGGAGCGAGTCATGAAATGTCTGATGTGTAAATGCGTACTACACCAATCAATAATATTTGTCTAAAATAGATGAATATGCATAGTGAAGCTCTGTTTATGAGTTTAGGTCATGTGAAAAGCTGTGTAAGTGTTGAGCACCCGTCGATATGTTGGAGATACGTGCTCGCTCGTTTTCTCCAACATATCGACCGGTGCACAACACATGCACACCTTTTCACATGACCTAAACTCATAAACAGAGCTTGACTGTGGATAACATTGGTCATGAAAGCCTTCGAGTTAATTTTAAATTAATATGCTTTGTTTCCCCGTGATGTTTTTCTGTTTTGTACAGTATTGTGATATATCCATCCATCCATTTTCTAAACCGCTTGTCCTGGTGAGGGCAGCAGTCCAAGGAGAGTGGACCAGACATCCCTTTCCTCAGCAACAGACTCCAGCTCTTCCTGGGGGACTCCCAGGCGTTCCCAGGCATGGGAATAGTTGCATTCAGACGTTATAAATATCCAAATTGTGATACGTTTCCCAATGCTCGTAATATGTTAATGTTCTGAGATAACTCGTGGTAGTCACGCCTGGACATGTTGCTCACGTGTGTTTTCTTGGTTGTATTTTGTGCGACTGCTTTTCATTTCACCCTTTTGTTATTCAAATTATCTCAATTGCCAAGGTTCCCGATTGACAAATAAACTAGCAACAAACCAGCATTCCTTCAGGCTCTTCAAATACAGCTTTGAACAAACATACTCATTTTAGCTTTGGATCAGGTCATATTTGCTCACGGTTTCATGGACAAACTTCAGTGCCTCCGAGCAGCAGTCTTCCTTTTGGCTCTCCTCAAAACAGCCAGACCAAAACAGCCCAGACCAAAGTGTCCTAAAAGTAATTTTGTTTCCGACGACAGAGAATTTGGGTTTTGCGTTTCCGCAGACGGCACTCTTGATTGGTGTTGAAGGAGGAGATTCTTGTGCGGAGCTCCCAGGAGACCGTGGGCCGAGACTGCGTTGAAAGGGACTGAATGTTGGATGTTGGGTGCGTGCGTGAAGGGAGTTTGGGTTAGTGGGGTCAGGATTATGTTTTCTGGGTGTGCATTGCAGGTACATCCTTCCTTGGAGAGTTAGGAGACTATTCATTTATGTTTTGTTTATTTTAGATTAACTCCTCTTGGGAGAGTCTTATTAATGAACATTGTCTTGCGTTTTTAAAGTTAGCTTTAGAAAGAGGACTTTTCAGGAATCTTTTTGCTTTACGGATTATTATATTGTTTACTTGGGTAATCTGGGTTGCAAAAGCTTACCATCGTGCTTCGAAGAATCGCAAAGAAGAAGATTACTTTGAGTAAGTTTGTACGGTGGCTCAGATTAACACGGGTACTAAGTAGCTTTACTGTGATTAAGCACAGATGCATTAACATAAAACGAAATAACAATATGCAAACGTGGGGGAAGATATTGTTTCTGGTCCTTCCATCCCTGCATAAATATACCCAGTGAGCTTGCAAGCTCGTTACGGGACTCCCGTGACACAACAAAACATACGAGCTGCTAACAATAATTAAAATATATACAAGATTGATAAATAACCAAAAATAACCAACGGTACCAGGTTTAACATTCCAGCCGGCTGGGTACACTGTTTTTCAGAGTACATCTCACCTGTGGGGGCGGGTGGCGTGGGGGAGGAGAGAGCATGGCACTCCAAATAAATGTGTGAACTGAAATCCCAAATCATCCTCCGTAAGCCTTTTCTGACGGAGCCTGCCCAGTAAACGGTTGTGGCCTTGATATGCAACTATATCACAACATAGTCGCGGTTGAGCCAAGCTGTCCGGGGCGCCTCCCAGGGCAGTCTCACCCGAGCGGGCTGCTGCTGTTGCCGCTGACCTCTGTCTCTGTGTTAAGCCCAGTGAGTCGCCCAGCCCAGCGAGCCACGAGGAGAGGCCTGCCTGCCTGCCTGGCTGCCTGCAAGGCAGAAAAAGCAACACAATGCGCTTTTAAAGCTGGGACCACACAAGCGCCGTATCGTCTCACGTCACGGCGTTGCTTTCTGTTTCAAGCTCGGAATAGGGCTGGCCACGGATTCTCTCTTTTGTTAAAGCGTTTTCGGTGACCAGTAATCACTTGTGTTAATTTATATTTTGTAATTAATCTTCGTTGTTTTTTTTTTATACCCAAGAAAGCCTCTGAATGCTGAGAATGTTTTTTTTTTAAGTATTTTTCTGCTCGCAATGTTTGGTCAATTGCCTCGACCGTATTCTGTGTGTGAAGAATACAACATGCTCGGAGAAAACCCACGCAAGTGGGGGGGAGATGACACAGCTGCTAGGTCAGTGACCTCCTTGTTTTACTGCACAATATGAGCACCTCAGTGCCCTTATAGGTGAAGCTATTGGCCGTGTAGCCGTTTCCGAACAAAAGTATTGGTGTAGGTGTGTATTTTGGCATTCGAACGCTCGTTGGGTCCCATGTGTTGGATTTTGACTCGGAATTAAATGTAACCTGTCGGCGCCCGGCTGGTGCTTCTCTCGTTGTGCTCCGTGACGCACTCCGCGGCGCGATAACGCGAGCGATAGCCAGCCACCGGGCACGCTGCTACTTACGCAGAACGCCTTATGATGATGCCCCCGACGTGGGTAGGCAAAGGGGAGCGAGAGGGAACGCTCGGCACGGCTATCCAGAAAGAACGCCTCGGAAAAGCAATCCTTATAACACATCGAGCCGTAACAAACCTACATCAGCACGCCAATACGTTGCGTCTCGGTCAGCCCGAGATGCAAAGTGCAGGCGGAAGCTCCGCCGTATTGATCTGTTCGCGCCAGCAGCGATGCGCTCGCATTACGTCCTGATGAATAATTCCACAATTAATAGGCGTTCGTGTGTACCGACATTTAATTTTTCCCTATTGATGGACTGTCTCTGTACATCTAGCGGCATTGTCTGCTCATTTGAGTTGTTTGTTTCTTTGAAAGGGAACCCCTTTTGCTCCGCTCACTCGGTGAGATTTAGAAGAAAAAATTACATTGCTTCGTTTAACAAAGCAAAGTGGAGACCATTTGCGGTGAGCGTCAGCCAGACAATCGCGTTCATTGTCGTCCGTGATTTATTTAATGCCGTGTTTGCAGCAACATGTCGGGCGGCTGGCAGCGTACACAGCAGTGGATTCCCGCTTTGTGGATTCTCGTTTTGTTTTCACTCAGGATTGAGCCTTTCCTACGCTATAATACACATCCCTTATCCCCCCCGGCACCGAATAAGCAAAAAAAAAACACTTAGCCTCAAACAGTGCAGCCAATCAGAGTTAAGGCCATAAAACAAAAAGGAAAATCCTAGTCATTCAATTCACTCACTACCTTTCTTCCACAGCAGATTTAGCCTGTAGTCTGGAAATTCCGGTCTGGCTTAATGCAACCCGATGTGGGTGGGATTTCTGCCCTCATACTGTTGAGTTATTTCCACCATTCAATGCGTGTCCATCACACCGACTTAAGTCGCCGAAGACCATTTTGCGGGAACAGGGCTCGCTCACGTTCGGTAACGGTGCTTAAATCCTCAGCTTTGCGTTGTTCTGAAGCTGGTGAGGCCTGCTCCATATTGTGCAGACGCAGAGGCGTGTTTCGGGCCCGCTCGAGATGGTCCCGCTTCCGAAAGTTTGACACCATCCACCGAGGACATTCAGCCATCGCCAGATTGCCCGCGTACCTTCTGACCCTGATGGAAAGGGGTCTCGACTGCTCGCAGGCTCATCACTTGTGAAGAGCTTGCAATCTCACTGGTATTTTTTCTGCTTGAATAATAAACATCTAATAATGATAAACATCTAGCGGCAATGAGCCGAGTGGTGCCGTGGTGCTGGTGGTTGTGGTGGTTAAACGTTTGCAGAGTTAGTGTCTCCTGGCAGCAGGTGTCTTCTGGTAGAGCAGACACCTCGGGGTCTGTAATTCTGACGCTATCATTATGCAACGGCTGGCGACGGTTTTTTCGCGTGTCCGCGTGTGCAACACCAGCCGAGATGTAACGGGTCGATTTGAGACGGCGGGTAATGCCTGCGCGGCATTCGTTTAACGCCGCTCGATCGTTTTCGCATGTGCCGACCTCTCTCGTGCGAGGCACGCGCGCGCGCTCCGCTGCCGAGGAGCGGACAGCCAGCGCGCTTGACCCGCGTGTAAACGCGTTCTCTCCCCGTTTAGCGTCGACCTGTTTCCGGCTGATTTTACGCCGTGCGTTCACCTTCGCCCTGGTTTTCTCAACGTGTGCCGTGTATGGCAGGGATCGGTTGAGTGTTGTTGCGCTGAGGTGGAGGGGATTTAAGCTGTGAGCCAGGTTTTTACATCGTAAAAATGTGATGTTGAGGTACCGTCTCGCGTCCCTGTCCCTCAGATGGAAGGCGCGCACTGGGTCTAAATCGGGTTTTTTTCATTGTAGGTTGTTCGGTTTGGTAAAGACGTTGTCATTTCGGCAACGTCTTATAACCATCACGCTTCGAAGAATCGAAAAGAAGAAGATTTCGGCACGGTGGCAGTGTTGCCTTTGGCTGTCACAGATGCTGTTCGTGTAAATGGAACGTCTGGTGCTGGCTGGATTTGGCTAATCATTCATTGGTCTAGATGTTAAACAGTAATGGTACAAGCGTGATGCCTCTCGACACACCATTTCCTTGCCCGAACCAGTGGATTTCACTATTAAAGCAGTTCTACAAAGATTCATCGGTTGTCGGCTTGAACCCGGATGCCTCCACCCAGATGGAGGTCTTTGGGCATTTCCAGCAACTTGACCGTGTAGCTGTAGATTATTGACGGTGTGCTCGGGCCGCCGGCAGGCCTGCGAATCTCACCTCCTATGATCAGACCTTTTTGCAAAACCATCCTCTGCGTGGTGCAGGATTGAGCAGCTGGCTTGTGTATGACTTGCTCCGGGGGTCAGCCTGTCAGCAACACGTGGTGTCATCAAGTTCACCATGATCCTTTCAAACAGCGTGTGCATGTGGCACTGGAGGGAGATGGATACAACTTGCAGCCTCTTGCGATGTGTCTTTTCCAGTTTGAGAAGCGCCTCTTATGGAGCTTGCTGAGTGTTTTTGTTTGGACAGCCTCAAGATCCACGCTGTCTCGGCAATCAAAATCCCTGCGTTATTTCGTACCAGGTACCCTGCTTCTGAGATAAGGTTTATCACTTCAGCAGGGTGGCCTGTTACCAGCGCGCCGTTTGTTTGTGTCACTCGAAGGTCAGCGTCTTTACAAATCACGATATTCAGCGATGGCAATAAACCATGGCTTGTTGAGCTAATTGTGTCATATGCTGCCAGCCTACCAGAAACGGCAGCTTGTGTCTCGCAAGCTGGGAGAGCTTTACTGCAATGTGGTGAGAAAAGCTATCTTGCCATACAGGGCCTTCTGACTGGCTTTTTTTGGGATTTTTAGTTTTTGTCCCTGGGGAGATATCCAATACTGTGGCTGGAGAGTGTGCCTGGTGGAGTGTGTGTGTGTGAGTCTAGCATCATTAGTACAAAGTAAAGACAGATTTAAGGTTTAGTGCATACTAGTAGCTTTAAAGGAAGAGCGAGTGGGTGTATATGTACAGTGTGTGTGTGTGGTATGTGTATTGTTTACATTTTAGGTTCGGAAAGTATACAAGTGAGCTGTGTGTTTGTAGATTTCTCAACACTTTCCTTTCAAACGTGCCCCATCACACAATAATGAATGCGTGTTTGTGATGGAAAAAAAGGTATACAGTGATTACTTAACAAACAAAAGTTACTGCTAGATTTTTTTTGTGTTTCGGGCAACAGCTGGTCTCCTTTTCCCCCCGTACAGTTCTCAAACCACAAACATATTTAGCACCCAGCCATATGACAGCCTGACCTCATTGCTACCGCCAAATGGTCTCTTTTTTTGTTTTAGGGTTTTTTTTGTAAGAACTTTCCCGGATGGATAATTTTTTTTTTCACAGTGGCCTGGAAAAGGGGCTCATGGGACAAGTCTTGTCTGGGCGTGGTGCCCCCAGCTGAAGTCCAAAATACGGAGCGATGTCAGCTTGTACAGTGCGTGCACTGTGGGACGCAACTTGAACTCCATCGGTCCTTGTAAAATGCGCACTCGCGTTCGGGGTTTTTTTTTGCCGAGCAATCTGTGTTTCTGGAGAAACTGCAAAGCAAGCGAAACCACGATCCTGTTGTGTTCTCGCACGCGTGCCTTGCCCTAATTTTTCTTTTAACTATGACACATGATGTGGTCGCGAACACAACAGAGATAATAATAATAATAGCATTTATAGAGCGTCTTTCACCCGAGGGTCACAAAGCGCTGCAATGTGGAGCACTGGCGCCTTGTCACAAAATCAAAACGGGGATCAAGGTAGAAGCGTTCACGTCGCGATCCCTGTCAAGTATTCCTTGGTATTACCTGCAAATTCTACCAAACACTTCGAAGCCGGGGAGCTGAAAGACAACGATGTC
>JAZEWU010000034.1:1886606-1903095 GCA_036362915.1 Geotria australis
AGGTTCTTAGCTTGACGAATGTTTCACTGTCATCGGGCGGCTTGAGCAGAATGTGCCAACGTCTCCGTTGGAGGAAACGGGGGTAAAGCGCCTTGGTCGACGAGTCTCGGTGACTAACAGGGAATTACCGGCGCCCGAATTGTCTCCCTGCTAGAACATGATCGTAACAATAATAAACGAGAGTGCCTGTAAAGCGCCGTACGAAGCAAAGCTCCACAATTTGGTTGAATCTCCGCACGGGATCCCTTGCGCGGTTTGACAAAGGAGCGGCGCGGGCGGAGGAGCTCACCCGGTTCTTGATGTTCTTGGCGCGGTCGGCGTAGGTGAGGGTGTTGCGTGACTCCTCGAAGGAGATGCTGGCCGGGCTGATGTGGGCGATCATCACCGTGCGGCTGTTTCCGCCCAGAGAGTCCTGGCACGCGGTGGCGGTGGTGGGGACGTTAGCGCCGTCGCTATCATCAAGCGACGCTGGCGTTCGAATCGTTATCGTGCTGGACAGGTTTGTGTTTCAATGAACCCCAGAGCTTTGTCGCCTGGAGTCTAGTCCTATTTCTAGAGCCTCCCTTGGTGAACAGGTCTGGAGTCTAGTGCTCTTGCTAGGGTCTCCCTTGGTGGTGAACAGGTCTGGAGAACAGCACTCCTGCTAGGGGTCTCCATTGGTAAACAACTCTGGAGTCTAGTTCTCTTGCTCGGGGTCTCCCTTTGTAAACAGGTCTGGAGTCTTATTATTTTTTCGTTTTTAAACGGCTGGAAATATTTGGAGCAACCCACACACTGTAACATCACGGGACTTCCGTAAACCCTGCGTGGCCTGGCAGGCTAGCCGGTCTCTCGGGGCCCACCTTGAGCAGGCGGGTGAGCTTGCTGTCGCGGTAGTTGACGTACTGCGCCCGCCCGCCGCGCTCGCTCAGCGCGTTGATGCAGTTGCCCAGCGCCAGCAGCGAGCGGTTGATGTGGGCGCCCTCCTTCATGCGCTTGCCCCGGTTCTGAGTCTGTCTCCCGCCCGACAACGACAACAACATCAACAACAACAATGATAATGTAACCCCATGTAGGTTTTCACGGCTCGACTCGTGGTGTTCGCTCTGGAAGCATCATCGGGCAAAGCTTCTAACGTGGGAGGCGAAACGTCGCGAGGGTTAGAGGGACATCGCGCGACACGGCTATCCCGAAATAACAGCTCTGAAGAGCAACCATCAACAACAATAAAATCAGCGACAACAACAGGAGACACCGTCTCAGCATCTGGCTGAGTGACCGACTCAATGGCTGGCCAGAAAACCGTTTCGGCATCTGGCTATCCGGGGTCGGCGCGGGGTCGGCGCGGGGTGAGCGCGGGGTCACCGCGGCGTCTCGTGGGGTCGTCCCCACCGTGGTCGCACCTGCGCGGCGCGCTCGGAGCCGGCGAGGTCGATGAGGAAGAGGCGCCCGGTGCGCACCTCCTGGCTGATGTCGCGCACGCGGCTGCTCTGCCGCACGGTGACCTCCAGCACGGCGTGCGAGCGCGACGACGCCTTGTTGGCGGCGGTCGGCTCCTGCGTGCGCTGACGGTTGCCCTTCACCAGCAGCTGCATGATCTGTGGGTCGCGCGCGAGCGCGAGGGGGAGCGGGGCAGGAGCGGGGTGATTCCCGCCTCGGGCGCCTTTCTGCGTGATTTTTGTGTGTTCTCGCCACATGTTTTGCGTGGGTTTCCTCTGGGTTCTCCGGTTTTCCTCCCGTAAGTAGAAAAAAAACACGCATCATAATAGCGTGCGGAAATATGCTGGTGCCGGTAAACCGCCTGGCTGCCTCCTCTGCCTCTCTCCGGTTTCCTTGCGTCTTTGACATTGAATGGTGTGCGTGTTTTAAATATCAATCATTATTATTAGTAGGGGCAGCGGCGACGGTGGCAAAGTGTGAACGTGGCTTGGCCGGCAGCAAAATGCTGTCGTAGTTTCTTGTGTCCTCATGTTGGAAATTATGATGGCGAGCTTCTTCTTTGCGATTCTTCGAAGCACGATGGTCAGCCTCTGGACGTCATTGTCTTTCAGTTCGGCCTCGAAGTGTTTGGTAGAATTCGCAGGCAATACCGAGTATTACCTGACAGGCATCGCGACGTGAACGCTTCTACCTTTGCGGTAGATGGAGTGACTTAGTAAAGCCCCACTTGATTGCTGGGCAATTGCTACAGTCGTGTTGGCCGTGGTGATTATTGCTGATCCTGACAACGATGTAATCATTATGGAAATAACGATCGTGATGATGGTGGTGATGATGATGATGATTCCCGCACCTCCTTGGCATTGCTGGTGGAGACCTCGGTGATGCCAGCGATCTGGATGCCACCCTTGTGATCCTCTCGGAGGTCCAGGAAACCCGAAGAGGGGTTGAGCAAGTCGCGAATCATCTCGTTGTAGATCTAAACACGCGCGCGCACAGACAGCCTCGCTACTTCAGCGACCAGACGACCTCCAGCAATCGCCAAGGGTGACAGATGTATAGGAGAGAAACATACAGGTCAACTGCAACTGCAGGACCGCAACTTTCACCCATTTATCATATCGATTGTAATTGTCGCGGTGGAGGGGTTTACACCTTCCAATGAATCCAAAAGCTGGAGTCTAGCACTCCTGCTAGCGTCTCACTTGCTAAACAGGTCTGTGGGGAGGCTCCAGACAAATAATGATCCAAAGACCCTCGGACTAAAGGAGGTTAGCGGTCGGAAGGGCATCCGGCCGTTACATTCCGCTCCAATACCCCCACCATTGGGGGGGGGGGGCAACCGGCCAACCGGGTCAACCTGGATAGTAGCTATTTAAACCGGCAAAGACATCAACAACAAGGCCGTGCGTGCGGCATCTTAGTCCAAACGTCGCGAATTTTAGACGTTCTCAACTGTAATTTCAAACGAACAACGGCCTCTGCCGCGAACCAGTGCGGACCGCAGCGTCGCGATACCGGCGCAAACACTGCGGGGACAGAGCGGCGGGTCGCCGACCCACCTCCAGGTAGGACATGGTGACGCCGTATTTCATGTCGTCGCTCGTGGCCTCGATGGCGCGGAACAGGTCGCTGAGCGTGCGCATGTAAATGCCGGGGTCGCGGTCCGTGCCCAGCATCGTGTAGGTCTTGCCGGCCCCTGGCGAGGGAGGAGTGGTGGATGGGTGTAGATAGATGTTGTTTAGTATTATTATTATGGGGCGGCACGGTGGCGGAGTGGGTAGCGCTGCCGCCTCACAGCGAGAAGGTCCCGGGTTCGAATCTCGGCTCGGGGGCCTTTCTGTGTGGAGTTTGCATGTTCTCCCCATGTCCGCGTGGGTTTTTTGGCCGGGCATTCCGGTTTCCTCCCACCGTCCAAATACATGCCGCCAAGTTAATTGGCCTACTGAGTAAATTGCCCCAGGTGCCCTGCGATGGACTGGCATCCTGGGTATACCCCTGCCTTGTGCCCTGTGTCTGCCGGGGTAGGCTCCGGCTCACCGCGACCCTGTATAGGATTGAGCGGTTTCTGAAAATGGAGGGATGGAAAATATTAATAGCACAAGTTAACACAACTTGTGCGTCGTACCCGTGGGCCCGTAAGCGAACACGGTGGCGTTGTAGCCGGAGATCACTCCCTCGATGAGCTCCTTTGTCGTCGCCAGGTACACTTCATCCTGGCGAAACACAAACGAAACGTCGCGGCACAAACGTTACCCGCAGCGTAGCTGCGTAACAAACGCTCCGTGCTGATGTAGGTTTGTCACGGCTCGATGTACGAGTATTGCTCCCCATAGCTGCTCTTTCGGGATAGCCGTGTCACGGAGTGCTCGTTCTCTCTCCTTCGCGACGTTTCGCCTGCCACGTTGGAGGCATCCTCCGATATAGACGCCCACCGCCCAGGTCATTCGTTGTAGGAGACAATTTCACCTTTGACTCGACTCGTGCGGTTGTTTTAAAATGAAAACAAACCGAATCACGCCCCAGCAACAAAAAACCGCACAAAACGTCGATACCTCCAAAGAAGAAAACCAACGTGGAATAACAATCCCCGCGAAGGCTGCTGAACTATTTTGTTAAGAGCGCCGCGCGGCATTCACAGCTAAGTCCACGGAGGCCGACGACTGTTGTTAAAAGTGTGCAGAGTGGCGGCGACCGTTGCGGTGCCGGGAGCTTACGATCACAACGCGAAAAATAACACGCCGCGCCCTGCCTGCTGCTCGACATTCTGTCGTCAGGAATGAGAGGCGCAACGGTGATGCAGGGGTTAGCGCACTGCGCGCTACAAAACCCCGGCGACACGAGTTCGATTCCTGCTCTATCCCGCTTACACTACCGCTCGCCGCCGGCTGAGATTGTCAACACTCAACACAGGGCGGGCACGATCGCCTGAATCACATCGTAAAACGGCTTTCATTGCTGATGGTGTCACGGCTTTCATTGCAGCCTTGACACCAGTAACGTCATAACCTCCCAGGGCACCGCTCCTGCACACAACAGCCTCGTACAAGAGCCTTTATTGTCGGTGGTTTTTTTATGTCAATCGTAACACGGGGCAAACCACAAAACCTTTCATTGTGCCATTGCAATGTAATTTATTTATGTTGTGACCCTTCGTAATTAAAGGCGTTTAACATCGTGGCGTTTAATGTGTGCCAAGTCATTCTGTCCGCGCCCCAAGCAAGCTTTGAACAGTGTTTATATCTGCTAGTCACCCAAAGCCTTGGTACAGATTCCACGTTACTATGATAGGAACCAAGTCTATCCATCTGACAGCCACTGTACTTTAGAAGAGGCCAATCAATCCGTTTGACAGCCACCGCTGGCTTTTCAATGTGAGTCGACTCCCAACTAGGATTTTAAATCGCTACCTGTCCGGTTGTAAGTCGACCTCTGTACATCAACCAAAACCAAACATGCTGCCATTTTAAAACGTAAGTAGGTAACATTACGCGAACAAAAAAAAACCCCGCTCAACAAAGAAACGACGCAACAACAACGATAATAAAAATAGCACGCGGCCCAGAAAATCCTTTGGCCGGCTCTCGAATTCCGAGTCTATTTTCGGACGCCTCGAATGAAAGTTTAATGGGAGGAAAGGTTAAGCAAGCGATCGCGTGCCAACGAGACGATGCACGGGGGTCGAATCGTGAGCCCCGCTCGCTCTCCCGCCCGCCCGGGATTCCGCGGCTCACGGCCCCGCGACAGGGCCCTCAGTTGCCGGGCAACTCGATACCGGAGGCGCCCCATTGCTGGGAGAGGGGGGCCCATCTGGAAGCACCTGTGGCTCTTAAAGCACCAGCCAAGTTCACTCAGCGTCAGCCGCCAAACGACTTTAATTAGCACGCTGGATGTGTGTGGCGGGGCTCACTGTGAACGGGGAGTTTATTTTAAAACGTGGGACGCGGCCGACACCGGTGACGGTTGTCTGAACCGGTCCCCTGCCTTCCCCTAGGTCGACTCAGCCTCCAATTGGACGGCAGCGTGGCGCAGTGGTAACCATCTGCGCCACAGAAAGAATGGTCTTGTGGCACGAAAGGCAGGGTTATACCCATCCTAGCCCTGCACACAAATGTATCGCTCGGCACCAGATGCCCTTCACCAAGTAACAACTTTGCTCCGAGGCGGAGACGCGGCCGCGTGTGACCAGACCGTTACAAAAGCCGCTCCTCCAACCTTTGTCTCGTCCGGTTTGTAAAACATCCACTATTGTTGCCTGTATATCTTTGCCGTGCTTGTGTAACACCATCGCAGGGGCACGCTGTAAACTATCGCTCGCGAGTGTTTGCCTCCCTGAGAGTCCTCTGAGCATCGGCGGTCAACTGTCCGATGCTCAAACAAGCCTGATGGGCAGAATGGCCTTTTGTTTGAGCACGCGTTGCGCCGCAGTGTGGCGTTGTTATCGCTCCGCGTGTAAAGTTGTTATCTTCGTCTGTAAACGTCGCTGTGATTGACAGAGACGCGCAAACGTCGCTATGAGCGGCCTCTGCGGCATGGTTAGCCTGAGCGTGGTCGTGGTGAGGGTGCAAGGCGTCGATGATCACAATTGTGGAGGCGAAACCGTAACTGAACCAGGGACCGCGTGAGTTGGGTGCCAGCACTTCGCATCTGCAAAAATCCTTGCTTGCCGTGACTCGGTTTGAAATAATTCACAATGATCACGGTAGAGTTGCGGATAAACGAGCGTGGCTCTTTCGCCTACTGGCGTGAGCAGATATCTTGGAATCAGAGGTGGAGCGGCAGTGTTTTCGTATGTTGTGCAGTGGACTGGCGATATCTGAACCAGTTCTCGGTAACTCTTCCACCCAAGGTGACCAGCATGGCGAAGTATGGTGATTAAAAAAAAACCACAACCGCCACGACTAACCAAGCACCGAAATAATTGTATCCACCGACGAGCTGTAAAACCGTTGCAACAAAATTTAAAGGCACAACAGCAACAACACCTACAAAATGACGGCGACATCAACACGGCGCCTGTGTCCAGGCCATGTGACCTGTTAAAAGTCCGTCAACCCGCGCGTCGTTTCTCGGGCGCGCATTCTTGTGAAGCCGCGCGTAAAAAGCCACGACGCTGGACTTTCTACAACACACAAAAAATGTCGCGACGGTCACGCTGGCCAGGCCACGCACAACGACAAAGGTCCCCCCTATAGCCTTGCACCGACTGCCCGGGCAAGGGCTGTTGGCGAGCAGCAGCACCTATTCTCACTTACAGCACGCGCTAATTGATGGACTGACATTTTCGTCCCCGAGAGACCCGTTAATTAAAGTGATTTAATTTACGTCCGTCGCGTTAATGAAAGTGACTTTAAGTGAGGGTTATGAAAGTGCCTACCGTCGGGGTTCATGACAGTATAATCGTCAATCTCCGCTGACATTTAAAGGGATCTATTAAGCATAACCATCTCCATCAGCCTCCATCAAATTATTATTGGAATGATTGCCGTTCACTTAAAAAGGCCACAGTGTAGGAAAATAACGACAGCTGCCCTGACTTTTTTCCGTGCAAAGGATGCCTCTTGTCAACGTGTAAGAAATAAAGGAGACTTTTAATATTACGCAGGAAGACTTCCAAACTCCCCGAGTGAGAAGTGAGAAGCCGTCAGGCCGAGAACGATCGAGGGAACCAGGCAGGATGGAGGGCCTCACCTGTGTGGCTGTGTAATCGAACGCGACGTCAAACATGTAGGTCTTCTCGCGAGATCGGTTCGCCCGGAGGATGTCATCGGGGTCCTCCATGGGGTCCATGAGAACCACCATCTGCCGCAGACACAGAACACACGACGCGTCATCATCATCATCAGCATCGCCGATGTCAACAACGCAGGCATCGACATTGCTGTCGTCAACAGTCACAATGCGCTTCACCAGAATTCCCTTCAGCGTCATCAGCATTGTGACGGATTACCATGCTTTTACAATCAACACATGCGGCATGATACACAACATGGATAATATAAATTGCACAATGTCGACTGAAATACATTCTTGCGATTGCTGAAATAAATCGGCAGGTTACTGAAAACCCCAAAAAAGGTATTGAAAGTCTACTTTCTATATATGTACGCGTGTCTTACGGAAGGAACAGTGGCTTAGATGTTCATGCCACAAGCCCAGTGACCCGGCGTCATCCTTTCACTATGGTGCACAACACAGCTGTAATTGGTATCTGAACCTGAGCTGGGCCTCCCACGAGGTCAACGCAAATTTTTTTTTTTAAACGAGTACTCGGTGCTGTTCGCTCAGCCTCAACACTTGAGAGAGAGAGAGACGCAGGTCACCTCGCTGACGATTGTCAGGGCAACACCTCGGACCAAAATAACGCTGGATCAGGCTGGCGGGGGGTGGGGGGGGTGGAATAAAACCCCGGCGTAAATATCGTCCACGAGAAACAAGAAATCCGCAAACGCCGACACTTGAGTCGGCGAGTGCCTCCCGCGTCTCTTATTGTGACCGCGAGCGGCGGCTGCCAGGTGTTCCGACAGAGATCGCGGGTCGCTCGGGGATCGATTCGGCTCGAGAGGCCCCCGCGGGCGGGTGCGAAGGGGCCAGGGAGCATGGCGTCGCAGTGGTTTGCAACAACGGTCATGCACTACGAGAGCTGTCCTCGCCAGACGGAGCACGCTTAATCAAACGTGAAGCGTCTGCCCCGGGAGTGGTTTTTATTTATTTATGTAAGCGCGCCACAGCTGTGTCGCGGTTAACCGGCAAAACCGTGCAGCTGAGGCAAATGGAAAAAATAGCAAGATGTGGTCTATGGGTGTCTCCTCCCCCCTTAAAGGGACGCGTGGGAGATGGTTGCGTAGCTTAGGAGGGCAGTCCGGTGAGCTGGCACCGCTGGGTTCAATCCCGAGTTTTCCGCTGCCTGTAATTGAACCGTGTGCCCTAATGCAGTTGGATGATGGTCTTAGCCTGGTCACCCATCACTGGACAAAAAGCACAATCATATTAAATGAGTTTTTTTCATTTAATTTTGATAAATTCCAGCTTTGATTAAAAAACATGGTGTGCCATGTGACACGTATTTCAGGAGCAGGGTTTGTGGACAAGTGGACCAAGTGAGCCAAGGGTGAAAAATTATGCGGCACAGCTGCAGCGATTGTCCCAACAGTCTGCTCTGCAATGAAACCCACCATCAATCGGTGTTTGTTGCCACATAGTTGCGTTTGCCACGAGGGTTAAAGAGGTTAATTAAAAGAGACGCTTTTTTTCCAAACTGTCTGCCACGGGCGAGAGATTCAGATATAATGGAAAAATCTAATTTCATATCCGTGAGCCTGGGTCAAATATTTTACCTGTCAGTACCAACCCGAGGAGGCGCATCCCTCTAGTAGCAATTTATGTAAACGGCCAGTGAAAGTGAATAATGTGACAACCTTTTCAAATGTCTGGGTTATCACATCATTCTCATCTATCGACGATATCCGTGTGCTCCGCTCCGACACATGGATTTACTCTGGTCCAAAAGTGATTTTTAGATGGAGGTGAAGAGGTTTGCCACGGCAACTGCTTGCAAGCTCTGTACGGGATACCTGCATTGACACAACAAACATGCGAGTGTTTTATCTATGCAGGAAAACTTCCAGACTTCCAGAATCCCCCCAGAAAGAGCTGGAATCTGTTGCTGAGGAAAGGGATGTCTGGTCCACTGTCCTCGGACTGCTGCCACCGCGACTCTCACCAGGACAAGCGGTTTCGAAAAAGGATGGATGGATGGACTTCCAGATTCCCCGAGTTAGTTTTACGAAGTTAGTTTTACGGAAAAAAATAATTCTGTCCCGCTACGGAGCGCCCGGGCGAGACGACCGTCCTTCACGAGCCTCCTGCCGGGAGATTTGTTTGCCGGCGGCAAACACCGGTGTGTTTGCTCCGGTGAACTTTCAGGAGCATCTGCTGCACCGCACCACGTGTCTGCACGTTTAATCCTGACCATTGGTGCGTCACCCCCACGACCCCCCTCCCAGCACCCCTCGACTGAGCCACGCAGGCGTGAAGCTGGTTTAGTGGCACTCAAACTACACTTTTGGAACCTTGGCAATGTTAGAACGCTAGAGCTGAGACAAGGCAGGGCTGGCTGTTGAGGGATCAGGTCGTCGGAGCCAGACGACGCGAGGTCACGCAGGCTGCGTCGAGACACCCCGTGACCGGACACAGACGAAATCAATACGAGCGTCAAGCATGACATGTATCCATGTATGTTTTCACGGCTCCATGCATGAGAAATAGTATCAGTTGCATCGTCGGGTTAACGAATTCGTGAGGGCTGATCATGCCCGCAGCGTTGGATGTGAAACGTCACGAAGGAGGAGGAACGTTCCACGCGGCTATCCCGAAAGAGTAGCTCATGAGAGCAATTCTCATGAAGCTTGCGTTAGGCGGGCGCTCCTGGTTATTTTGTCGTTGTACTACACGTCACGTGCGATCCCCCATCCGTGCGGAGTTAGGGTGGTTGAGACGGGGTTAGAGGGGTTTAGACGGGGTTATAGTGTTTGAGACGAGGTTAGATTGGCTTAAATGCTGTTCGGGTGGTTGAGACGGCTTGTGAGCGTGCTGTGTCTGTCACACTGATGCGTACTCGGACCAACTCATATCTGTGTTTTGATCTGTCCGAACGTTCCCGTTTATACGACTGCCCCACGTGGCACCCTCAGATGCGATCAGTATTTGAGCAGTTACGCAATGTGTTACGGTTGTTGCTATTACATTTTTTGTTGGTTGGTCCAAAAATAATCTGCGTCTCCCGATTGCATTATAATGAGCCAATTCTGCCTCTTATTCATCTTAAAGCACATTACACAGTTTGAATGCGACCAACTCAGGTAATTAAAATAACCGCAGGGTTCTTCATGCACACGTTTAATGTTCTATGCGGAAATTTCGCTCCTAATATTTTCAGTCGCATGCACTTTGCAAGTACTGTTGTTGAAAGTGCACCAGCGCGTTGCCAACCAGCGTTCATTTTAGGTTACAAATAAATCGGCCACTGAATGCACACAGTTTCATTAAATGACACGCGTTTCGCTAAAACAATCAGAAATTTCCCCGTAATATTTATAATCATTATCTACATCAATACATCATCTACAGCAACACATTGAAGCCCGATGACGCCTCCGACGTGGGAGGCGAAACGTCGCGAACGAGAGAGTACGAGCGCTCGACACGGCAATCCCGACGGAGCAGCTCTTGAGAGAAATCCTCATCAAAATCAAGCCACGAAAACCAACATCACCGCACACTGACTCAAGCGACATTTTCACCGACGCGTAAAACAAACGACAGGACACCAGCAGAGTGGCGCGTGCTCAGCATCGTCACGGCCCTTCCCTGAGAGAGCCATCGAGCCAAGTCATCGACTGTTGCCGTTTTAAGCCGCGGAGGCCACTCGTGCGATCGATGCCGCTGTGTGCCGAGCGCGGCTTGAGGGGAGAACACCCGCCGAAAAGTTCCCCCGGCCGTCCGTGCGTCCCTCCCTCCCACCGCTTGTGTGTGTGTGTGTGTGCGCAAAACACTCTCGCCGCCACAACCGACCACCGCCGCTGTTCGTTAAGTAGATTGTGTAATAAAAAAACCGCTCGTTCGGTCTGTCGGACAGCTGAGCAAGCCCGGGATGAGTGCAAAAGTGCGCTTCGCACGGTGCCCTCGCGCGTTTGAGAGCGCTCGCTCACGCGGGACGCGACACGGAACGCGCGCCGTCGCGTGAAGCCGCGAAACTTCGTTACGATTTGCGCCACGCCAATTGCCCCGATCTAGTTAATCTTATTATTCCGGGGGGAAGGTTGCACCATGCGTGTGCGTGCACAGATAAAGAAGATCCTCCGTGTAGCCTTAAAAGACTGGAGGGTCAAGCGCCGTTAGCGAGTAGCACCTGTGAAGGTCGACACGGCACACGAGTAAGGTGGGTGACCAGCACCACGCCCGGACGCCTTTGTCTACCCTAGTGGCAATGTTTAAACACCGCACTAGGTACTCATTTGAAGCTGAGTCGACCTAAGGGAGCCCCAGCGCCGGTTCAGACAATCCTCACTGATGTTGGGCGTGAGGGGGAACTGAACTAGGGTGGCAGAGTTCCAAGGTCAGCGCGCTAACCGCTGCGCCACCGCTCCCCGCACACATACAGACTCGCGAGCAAGGACACATTCACACGGCCATACACATACACACACGCGCGTATTGTAGAGAGTTCCCATGGTAACCGATGCCCTACCGACCAACAGGATTGTATTACCATGGTGACCGACACACACAATAGTTCCAAACTAAACCTGGGGCCGGGCTGCTGTCGAGAGTCTAGACAGAGGTTGCGTGTGTATGTGTCTGGATGTGGGCAGCGGTAGCCCAGCGGTTAGCGCGCTGGGCTACGAATCTGGCGACCCGAGTTCGAATCCCGCTCACGGCCAACACCAGTGACGATTTTCTGAACCGGTCCTGGGCCTCCCCCTACTGTAAACATCGCGAGTGGTGAGGCATGGTGGCAGGGCGTTGTGCTGGCCACCCACCCCGTCGTGTGCACTTGCTCCTGCAGGCTGCGAGGCTAAGCGCGTGCGGGATCTTTGTAGTTGCGTGCGTGAGTGAGCGAGACAGGGCAGTGCGCTGGGATTACAATGGGATTTGAAAGGTCGGCCCAGATTGCCAGCGGCTCAAGCTGAGTGTCTGTCACCTAATTAAGTCAAAGTTTAAGCTTGGGGGTCTCTGCTCCTAATGCCAGGGTTACGTTCAGTGCATAGCTGTTAGCTAATTAGATGTGGTGAGCTCGGCTCTGCCAAGTAGGATGCAGATTGCGTATGGTGGTGCCAGTTTTCTCCGGGCACTCTTGACCTCTTACCACGTCGCAAAATCAGTACAAGAGGAATTTGCCAAACTCCCCATAGCAGGACCATCTTGGAACGGTCTTAAGATGCAGCTAGGTGGTGCGTGGTTACTGTGTTCTATATATTCATGATGTTATCGGCTAATTAATGAATGAGTGTTTTTTAGTTGTGGGAGGAAACCGGAGAACTGGGAGGAAGCCCACGCAGAACATGGGGGAGAGAACACACAAACTCCACACAGAAAGGCGCCCGAGGCAGGAATCGAACCGCCTCGGGCATGACTTTATTTCTGTGAGGTGCAGATGTTACCACTCCAAAGCCACCCTGCCGCCCCATTATGATCATTATCTATAGCCATTACCAAATGCCAGCTTATCGTTCCGATTACTATCATAACACAAGTACAGTATATGCTTCCAGTTACGATTGTACGACAGCCCCCCGTGGGTAGTGCTTCTTAGTCTCTGAGTCGTGTCCGGAGCATTGTCTGAAAGCCGATTATCCTCATAATATAACATTTTGTTCTAACGTGGATTTTCGGGTCCAGCGAACCGGGCAACAGAGGCAGCTGCCACATATTGTGAGTGCCCGTGACGCACTCCTACCCCTCTCACGCCTCCGCGGGATTGTGTCTGCTGGCTGGCAGCGCCTGGCACGATTCACAATAGGAGATCCATCCATTGTCAAAACACGCTTAATTCTGAGCAGGGTCGCAATGAGCCGGAGCCTATCCCGGCAGACACGGGGCGCAAGGCCGGGCTATGCTCAGGATGGGACGCCAGTCCATCACAGGGCACTAGGGGCATTGTCGCGTACAACCGCCATTCTCAACCGGTCTCAACCGGTAGGTGGGGGTCAAGGTAGAGGCGTTCACGTCGCGATCCCTGTCAAGTAATACTTGGTGTTGCCTGCGAATTCTACCAAACACTTCGAAGCCGAGCTGAAAGACAACGATGTCTAGAAGCTAACCATCGCGCTTCGAAGAATTTCAAAGAAGAAGAACCGGTGGGTCGCGACCCATCAGTAGGCCGCGAGCGTTACCTAGTGGTTTGTGGAGACACTACTCAATTGGGCCTAGAGGAGCAAAATGTCGAGCCCCTGACGTGCATCAATACTTAATCGCTTAAATGATGCACACTGCATACGAGCATTCTCCGCTAATTGCTCAGTTATGAAAGCATATTTTTTACTAAATGTTTTAATGGTTTGTTTAATTGCAAAAGAGCATTTTCGAAACATGTTTTTGAAAAAACGAATTTTGATTTGAAAAGTTTGGCAATTCGTATATAATTCTGCGTGGGGTTTTTTTTTTTGGTGGGGGGGGGTAATCTGGAGTGATAGATAGCTGTTTATTATTACAGCATGAAAACCCGGAGTGAGCTTGCAAGCTCTGGAAGCTCGATTCCCGCGATACAATGTTGGGGTGCCCTGCGGAGATTCGCGCCGACAGGTGGCTGACTCCGCGTGCGAGCTGCCGCATCGCGACCTCTGTGAGACCCCGCGGGATCGAGGTCCCCACCCACGCGATGCGCCGCGTGTGATCCATCAGCGCCGCATTATGTGGGCCACCACTCACGGACGCACATCGCGACGGGAGGATACACGCGACCGAAATACACGGGTAACAATGGCAACAGGCGTGTGCTGTAAGTGAACTCGGTGACCCGGCGTTTCGCTCCATCCTCTCCCCCCGACGCAGACAGGAGACACCCTCATCTCCATGAAGCCATCCCCCCAGTGAGCGCGCAGGATAATAATCGAGTTTCCTTTAATACTCCACAACACCTGCTCACCACTAATCCCCGTATCTCTCCCCATCTCCCTCCCTCTCTCCACATGCAACAGGAGGGTGGCGGCGGGGTTGTGGGGGTGTAATTACGTGTGTCCTGGGTCTTAACGAGCCACGGCGGTGCCCCGGTTCTGCGCACGGGTCTGGCACATTTCAGGAAACTTGCCGCGCCGTGCCGCTTACGTTCCCGTCGGGAGGAAGTATCGGCCAGCCGCTTGCGTAGCTCGCACAATAGCGGACGCCGCCTGGAAAATGTCGAGCTTTCGAATTCGATTCGATTCTTCGAAGCGTGATGGTTATATGACAGTTTCCCATTGCAACAAGTTCTTCTTTAGTTGCAGACAGCCCTTCAACATTTAGAGATATAATAGTCAGTGCTGGCCTTAAAGGCGGCCGGCATTGGCCTCTCTTCTTGGCTTCTGGCATCTGTTGAGCTTCTGGACATCGTTGTCTTTCAGCTCGGCTTAGAAGTGTTTGGTAGAATTTGCAGGTAATACCAAGTATTACTTGACAGGGATCGCGACGTGAACGCTTCGACCTTGATCGCCAATTTCGAGCTGATTGGGAGCGGAGAGACGGTTGGAGCAGGAGCGTGGGGGCCACACACCTGACCACCCTGAGCTCAGGGTCCGACTGCCTTGAAAGTCTCGTGCGGTGTCGTACGTCACGTTCTTTTGTTTATGGGGCACTCCGGTTTCCTCCCACCGTCCAAAGACATGCTGCCAGGTTATAATTGGCGTACTGACTACATTTCCACAGGCGCTCTGCGATGGACTGGCGTCCCATCCTCGGTATACCCCTGCCTTGCGCCCTGTGTCTGCCGGGATAGGCTTCGGCTCACTGCAACCCTGTACAGGATTAAGCGGTTTCTGAAAATGGATGGATGGTTGGATGGTTAAATATTCGCCAGCTTTGGCCTAGAATCCGTGCCCGCGTCACACCCCCGTGAGCCGCCGGGGCAAATGAAGGAGCGTGCCCGGTGCTCGTGACTTAAACGCTTGCGTGGAGATTCGCACAGAGCAAGCTCGCCGTGTTTGGGGAATTATCACAAAACAAGAAGAGCTGCGTCACCGTAGTTTCCGTCACCGTCCGTCGCTTCATCAGCGGAATTATCGACCGACGTCATCACCATCAGCGTCGATATATCTGTCTAGCTTTACGAGTTATGACGTTAAACGTTCAAATCGGAGGTTCACTCAGCCTATCGTCACTACCAAGAGTGGGTTTGTAAATAAAATATCACTCTTTCCAGGGCTCCTCCCGCAGCAAATGTTGAGTTTATGACAAACGCGCTTCTTGCATCGGTGTGGATTCTGAGACCTAAAATGACCACCCAAATTTAACAACTATGAAAGGCTAATTGCCTCTGTGATTTTCACTCTGGGAAATGGTATTCCCGTGCGTTCCCGGCCGATCCAACCTCTGATTACAACCTAATGCAACCGCGTCTCCATTCGTCATTCATTTACATTCCTCTTCTCAACCACTGGACATTTCACAGGACAACAAATAATTGTTTGTGACCTTCGTTTTCACATTCGTTCAGAAGCAATTAAGATAATGAACGTCCCCCGATAATGAACATACGGGTCTTCACTTTCTACTGGGGCCAATTATAAACAGACCTTTCCATGAAAAAAAAAGCAAGTTGAAATCAAGCCGCGGCTCTGCGAGGCGTGAATCATCCACATTGGGATTTAGTATCTCCCTCATAAGGCATTAAGGTTGTATATTTCTTATCAGCGAGCGCTAGCGGATTAGCACACCTCCCGTAAGCGTTAGCATCGCGCGCTCCGTGGGATGTCAGTTGCTTGATTGGCTCACGACGGGAGTTCGCGCAAGACTAACAGTGAGCAAGCAGGGTTTTGGACGGCTTTCTCACCCCAACAAGGCCGTACATTGAGTCCAAAATCAATCATATTCGGGATAAGACCCGGGAGGTAAAAATACCATTGCGCCCTCTGCTTTGCAGATGAGCGAAACGCGTTCAATTCGGTTGAAACGGAGACGATTAACCAAGTCACGACCCGCCGTCTTCGTTACCCCGATGTCCACCCGCACCGTTAACCTTCGACTCTTCCTTTAATGTGGCGACGGTGGGGATGACAGCACTGAAAGGGTACGCGAGCTGACCTTCACGATTACGCGCCTACCTAACGACTCTGCTGGGAGTGTTCCCCGCTCCATTCCAGCTGCCATCCTGGTGCACGCCGGGCTGTGTGGCGCAGTGGGTCGCACTGCCGCCTCACAGCAAGAAGGTCCCGGCTTCGAATCTCGGCTCGGGCGCCTTTCTGTGTGGAGTTTGTGTGTTCTCCCCGTGTCCACGTGGGTTTCCTCCGGGTTTTCCGGTTTCCTCCCACAACTTAAAAAAAAACACTCATTAATAATTTGGCCGATAACATCATAATATATAGGAAGCAGTGTGTGG
>JAZEWU010000034.1:1928084-1963165 GCA_036362915.1 Geotria australis
ATTTTAACTGTTACGATGGATATTTCAGCAGCCGCTTAGTTTGCCTGCACATTGGTAGGTGGCCGAAACGTCTCGTGTGAATTATGCTGCCGTAATGATAAACGGCTATTTACCACATGGGTGGGGCAATTAGGTAAGGCGTCTCCACTCTAGGCCAGATGGGATGAGCTGGGTAATTACGCGTTTGAAGTTGATGCTTAGCCTGTTAAATGCTCTGAAGGAGGAGGGCCTTTACCCGAAACGTCGCGCAATATATGTATTTTTCATTTTAGGGCTCGTGGTATAGACGAATGTGTTATAGGTTAATACGCGTGTACACCACTCCTACGTTAATTTTTTTTTACGTAATTAAAACATGTTTAGAATATGTTTGTCTTGGGTTTGGTATTTAATTAGGTAATGGTGCGTGATATTACGTTGTGAGAGGATTTAATATCTCTTTGTTCCTGATGAAGCGGTTTCTGAAAATGGATGGAATATCTTTACGTGACCTAACTCATAAAAAGAGCTAGACAATGGATAACATTGGTCACGAAAGCCTTCGAGTTAAATTTGATTTTAACGTTATCCTCAATACCTCGCTAACCTGCTTTCACCTAACACTGAGACACGCACCCTTCGTAGTTCCTCCCAACTCTTGCGTAGCATTCCCCGCTCGAGGACAAATAACTCAGAACGTCGCTTCTCCATATCCGCACCAAAAATCTGGAACAGCCTACCCGTAGAACTTCGTCAAACCACAATCACCTCGACCTTTAAAAAAACCACTCAAACATCACCTCCATCTTCAGGCCTTTGGGCACTGAGCTTGGCTCCGCGCCTCAGTATCTGCGTCTCGCTTCGGCTAGGCGGGGAATTTGTCCGCGTTATAAATTGTATTATTATTATTGTAAAGTAGTTACATATTTTGCTTTCCAATTCATTGTAACAACGCGTGCGTAGTTCTAATGTGCCCGTTCGAATCAGCCTCACGCTCATTGGAACGGGCACTCGGGCGCCTTTACAGTATAATTGCCGTAACATTAGGTGGACGGGAAATCTCAGCACCTCTTTCGTGTCTCCCCTATAGTAACTGAGGTGAGACTGGGGTATAGGGAGTTCCCGCCCACCTTTTAGAAATGGCTGACCCGCAATTTGTGGTAGAGTTTATCTTACCAGCTCGCTGCGGTTTGGTCTTAATTACAGCCAAACCACTTAAGCATAGTTCAGCAGCGTTTCGCTTGAGGTAGAATTCCCCGCCCCCTCCACCGTTTGAATGAGCAATCTCCACCCAATTGCTTCGGGCCATCCGCCCGCAATGAGTACCGCTCTGTTCTCATTGTGGCAGGGAGAGAGAGGCTTTCAATTTTTTGACAAACGGTGATGCGTATTTGTGGCAGTAGAGAAAGTTGGATCACGACTGTGTGGGTCATCGGTGATTTTCACAGTCGCAACACTGATTTGGATTGTGTCGTGGCAGGGATCAGTCGTCTGTGTGGCTCTTTTGACTTTCACGGGCTTCCAATTGCAGGTCTCGGAGCAGAAGCCACTTGGCACCTGGAGCCTGCGGCAGGGCCAGAGCATCACAGCACCCGCCATCTACAATCCTCTCACCGCAGAGTACACCCTCGTGCAAGACAAAAAGGTACTGATGACCGTTTATCTGTTTCATCGATAATAAGACATGTATGCCCAATGGAGGCGCCTTTCCATGTATTTATGCGCCTTAGAGATGGGTGTGAAGTTCCTCTTTAATTTATTTTTTTCAGACACTAAGAATTTGGAAGGATGAAGATGTTAATCTTGACAAAGTCTTCAAGGCCACCGTGAGTATTATGCAATATCTTGGGCTTTTCGTAACTTTTGCAACTTGCTTCATATCCATTTTCCGCAGTTACGTTTACACGATTACATTTGTTTCACGCGCGGCATACAAAGTTGACGCTAGTCTAGTTCTTTTTATGAGTTAGGTCACCTGAAAAGTGTATAAGTGTCGTTAACCCGTCGGTATGTTGGAGAGCGAGTGAGCCCACAACACTTACAAAGAAGGTACGACGTTTCGCTGATAGTTGCAATCAGCTTCATCAGGAACGAGGATCTCTCCCTTTTCTGAGCTTCCTATGTATAGGGGGAAGGTGGGGTACGGTTTTCCAACATACCGACGGGTTTACGACACTTATACATTTTTACACGTGACCTAACTCATAAAAAGAACTAGACTACGGATGACATTGGTCACGAAAGCCTTCGAGCTAAAGTTGACGCTGCGGGATTCTTTGGCAGGCGTCGGCGGAGATACACAGCCTCTTGCCGGGCGTGTGCGGCGGCGAGCCGGCAGTGCTGTTCGAGGGGGGCGCTGTGCTGCCCCTCGACGCGCTGCTCTCTGCCCCCCAGCAGCCCGTGGAGGCGTCGTTAACGCAGGGCGAGGTCATCAGGTAGCGGCACGCTTGTCACGCTTGCCGCGTTAACTTGGCCGTTGCTTCAACTTCGTTGCGGCGGATGTCCGGACACCCACTGTGGTGCGGTCCTCGCTGTTTGCTCAGTCTACCGTGGCGTTGTGATTTGTAGATGGGCAGAGTCGGTGGTTTCTGAGCTGGTCTCCCCCATTATGCGTTTTTGCCCGCTATCCATGCCAACAGCGATGGGCACCAACCACCCCTTTGCTTGTTTCCTCGTGGACACCCTAGAATTATTGTTCTACTAATTCGTGTTTTTCCTACTACACATTTGGCCAATTTTAAACTAGATTTGTACGCGTATTGTTCAGGCATTACAAAGGAGGACTGCTTTCGTTGCAGGTTTATCAGTATGAATTATTATTCAGCGCAACATTGCAGAGTGCCAAAGAGCGGTTTACGTTAATATGTATTAAGTGGTGCCGTCATAATGTTGGCATTTAGGGTTAATTGTGCCCTTCTCTGTGCACTCTGTGTACTCTGCAGGTATTGCAAGTCTCTTGGTGATGAACAAACACAGCTGGTTGTGTATTTAAGTGAAAAGGTAAGGTCACGAATAACCACGTACCAGTTAATGCAACCTCGCAATTCTATGCAATGCCGTGATATTGTGTGTCGATAAAATACAATAATTATTCTTTTGCTTTTACGGTCTCGTTTTGGTGTCTCTTTTGTGCATTTCCAGTCGTTTTAATAGCCAAATTGTAACTTTATTTACTTTTAACTTGCATTCACGATAGGCGCTATTCAATGCTTGTAATGCGAGCACAGGGAATTGTAATCAAAGAGTCGAATGTTTTACCTGCCCTAGCGTTGATTGTTGGCGTATCTGTCCAGAATGAGGTCTACACGTTGCACGTGCACAGCCTCAACAGCGTCAGTGTCAAGCAGCAGCTCCTGCTGCGACTGGGGGAGTCCGGGGTGCGACCTTTGGCCCACGATGTCAGCCTCGAGCCGGGAAGAGTGCAGCTCACGTCGCTGTGTGAGTGACACACGGCGCCCGTTTTTAACTCCAGGCATCGACGCATCAGTTCTGTTCATCTGTCGGTCGCGGGGAGGTTACATATCCTGTTAAGATGATCCAATGTAATTTAAACTTGAGTGTTCTGTTGCTGTTATGGAAACTTGGCCAAAGGGTTGCTGAAAACATGACAATAAATAATGTGTTAAACAGATAATGTTTATCTGCCAGGGAGACGCCCGAACTACGTGCTTGTCTCTCTTGCCCGCGTGTAATGTCAGTGTCTCGATCGACTAATGTGTGCCTCCAGAGTAGCGGCTTGCAGACGTGCACCCTCTGTGTCCGACTGAACTGGTGCATTTTTGAGCGAACGTGCGTGCCTCTGTTCGGTGCGTCGCAGGCAGCGATGGCGGCTTGTACAGGTCCGAGGGTCCACTCGCCTTCACGGAAGCCGACGGTCAGACTAAGGTGGTGACCGCCGACCTGCTGATGAAGCTACCTGCCTTCGAGGTCGTTTCGGAGGTCGTATCCCTGGCGATGCTGGATGAGTCCCACGTGGCGGTGGCCGGGTTGAGGCACCCGTACGAGCTCTCCGTGAAAGGTGATCAACGCAAACCAATCGTCAATATATTTCGTGACCGTTCAATTCAGGCATCGATCCCGTTTTTGCCATCTCATTGTTACTTTTTATTCTGTGTTTTCTGGCTCGTGTGCACAGTCTCATTCACACCCTCAGCCTCGTGTTAAAATGTGCGATTTTGACCGACGGTTGGTGACGTACCTACAGCACGTTGCGTTACACCGCTCGCCTTGTATTCTCTCAGGGGCTCTGTGCGTGTGGAACACACAGTTTCACACCCTGCAGGACTGGAAGAGTCTCCCGGGCAGCGAGACGGCTTGTGGACGGGTACGTTTTTCCTGCCATCTCCCCTCGGTCAGCGGTGTGAACCAGGAACTGTTATAGAGTTTGGTTCTCAGACCCGGCCAAGGACATTTTCGCAAGAGTCAAAGGCCTAAATAAAAACGACAGAATTGAACATTGCAGACCCTTACCGTGCATCGTGGAACGCATTTCTATGCCGGTCGTTTCCCGAGTGGCGCAGCCTGAAAATAGCCGCAGGGGTTTTCCGTGCCTGTGGTTAGATATCTGTGCCGACAGCAATCGAGGGGCATCATAAGTAGCCACCGGTGACAACCACACTGGGCCGGCTAAAGGAGTGCTCCCACACGCGACTTCCTCACGTGAACTGCCAACCCTGAGCAGCGCGGAACCCGTTACAACTTCCACGCGGCGTGCGGTCACCGTCATCCAGCAGTGTGTTGACTAACAAGGGCTACGCATTTAAATGTGTACACTCCCCCTGAGAAGTTTATTGTTAATTCTGGGTATTTCCTCCTGGTCCATGTGAACCTAGGCCATACATTGGTGCCCAGCTTCACACCTGCACACCCATATAAACTCTCAGTGTTCCACGTGATCCCTAACCTCACCACTTTGCATGCAACTGCAACGTGCTGTACAACTCGAATGCAGCGTTAATGGTATAGATGGTGAAGATTTCTCTTTGTGGATGTGTTCTACTTCAAAAGTGGTCCCTCAATTTGGTGTTTTCTGGGTCTTTGGGCCTGTGCTCAGCCGGTGTGTGCGGAAAGAGAGGCTGTCGGCAATTACTCACCCCAGCTCCGCATCTCACTATAGTGGGTTGAAGGGTTCAATTCAAAAACACACCGATTCACGCTTGTCAACTCAAACAGGCCAGTTGCCAGCACGTGGCTGGTATTTGCCAGTGCAGGCAGTGCAGGTGTAATACCCGTGTCGGCTGTCGTAATTATCTTCCTCCCCGACCGCCCCCCATCCTCCGTTTGCCACAGCTGTGGTGCGTGTCCGATCAGCTGTTCCTGGCGCACGGCAAAACCCTGCTGGCGAGCGCGTTCAGCTGCGAACCCACCTCCCTCGCTTCGGCCCTGGGCAAGCAGCACCAGGCACTGCACGCAGGTGACCTCCCAACCCACCAACCCCCCCTCCCCCCTTCACCCTCCGTTTCACCCCTTTCGCCCCTTTACTCCCCTGCTTCACCCCACGCCGCCCCTTCACTCCTCACCCCCTTCACGAACTTTCAGTGTATTCGAAGCAGCCTTAATCATATAATTTTTTGTTGCGTTGGTTTTTTATTAGTTGGTTTTTTTTTTGTCTGTCGTTGTTGACATGCCGTTCTCTCCGCGGCCCTTGTACAGCGCTTTGTGACCCTCGGGTGAAAGGCGCGCTTTAAAATGCTATTATTAATGTATTTTGCAGACACAAAAACAGGCCCGACGCTGGTCAACTGGTACGCTGACCCTGTGAAGGACGAGCAACCAAAGGTAACCTAAACAAAGCAGGGCAGGTTCCTGCCTCGGTAGACGGGGAGTGTATTTTAAGCCCGAGTGACTTGGGATTCCTTGCCACGTTAATTGGGCCCCCTTTGCGTTGGCTTGTGGGTCCCGGTGTGGCCACGTTGTGAATTGGCTCGTATCAATGAGCAGATTGCCTGGCAGCCCAAGCTTGGCAAACGGTGGAACCGAGAGGATCAACTGTTGTGCGTCCCAGCTGCTTCGCCTTGGGGTTTTTTTCTCACGACCGCATTTTGGCAAAAGCAATTGTCGCTGTTGCCGAAACATATGATATTTGCCAAGCCTGCCACACATGTCGCGGTGACATTTACCAGACAGACTTTGCTCAGCAACCCATCCATTGTCAGAAACCGCTTAATCCCGTACATGCTCACGGTGAGGCGGATCCTATCCCGGCAGACACAGGGCACAAGGCAGGGCTATACCCATGATAGGACGCCAGTCCAACACAGGGCACGGGGGGCAATTTCGTCCGCAGGCCAATTAACCTATGTATCGGCATGTCTTTGGACGGTGCGAGGAAACCGGAGTGCCTGGCGAAAACCCACGCAGACATGGGGAGACACGTGCAAAGTCCACACAGAAAGGCGGCACCCGAGCTGGGAATCGAACCCGGGGCCTTCTTGTTGTGAGGCGGCAGCGCTACTCACAGCGCCACCGTGCCGCCCTGCTCAGCAACCGTGATAGAACAATATACCACTTGGCAGCGAATGTGTGACAAACCAGATGGTGGGATCAGCTCGGCCTGACACGAGTGGCCTCTGCAATGTGTGAAAAATTAGTTGGGGAAGAGACGAAGGCGGCCAGACATGTGCCTGCCATACTGCTGCCACGCGGGCCGCGCCATTCTCGATCAGCGCTCGCCTCGAGCACTTTCCCCCCCATCACTGTTTTATGGGTTGATCAGGATGTCTTTGCCTTTGAGACGAAATGTACGTTTACTCGCATACAAGCGTGTCCATATCACAGCCATTTTTTGTTCGTAGTTGAGCAAAGGGTACAAACTCCACTCTCGTATCTGCACATGCATAACACGGCCGCTCTTATTGCCAGATGGGATTCTCACCGACGGCTTTTACGACTGGCAGCCTGTTTCTAGCCGTTCTCTGCCGACTGTACCCGTGAAACCGCTTCACGTGTTAATAACGGTGTGTGCTTTGTGCCTGCAGCCAAAGAAAGGCAGGAAATCGGTGACGATTAAAAAGGAAGCGGTCACATCTGAGGCCCTGCTGTTGCTCGTGCAGGTGAGGGCTTCTCAATGTTGAGGTCGTCACTTGTGTTGGGTTCAAGATCTCTTCTGGGCAGGGCTGCCCGGCCTGTGCTGCCCGGCCTGTGCTGTGCATGGATGACGATGAGAAGTGCTCAGTGGAACTATTAAACATTTTTTTTTCACGGAACACCTTCTTTGTTTTATGACATGGTGCTCTGAAAGCATATTCTGAGGGTTGTAAGCCGCTGCTAATGGTGTTTAATGTCTGCTACCTTAGGTGTTGAGATTAATATTATTGTTGTACTACATTTTAACTTGGAAGCATATTTTCCCACGGGTAGGCTATCAACTCGCGGAAGAATGTTTTTAATTTGTATACGTATGTAATAGGCTCGTGTCACCTCTTGCAGTCACTAGAGGTGCTGCTGTTTACCGTTTTAACCCACCGCACCCGACCTACCGATCGACCAAGCGAACCCACTTACATTGATCGCATTGGGAGATGGAACCGAACCAGCGACCTTTGGATTGCAAGTCCAGTGAGCCAACCAAGGCCAGCGGCATCTTTTAGTTCATAGAAATCAAAGTGAGTAAGATCAGCAGGCACATCACGTTACCCTGGCATGGCTCCTACATCTGCCAACAGCTGCTAAGTGCTCCGGTTTGCCGAGCCGTGCCACACAGCAACGGGGTGTTTAGCTAGTCCCCTGTTTCTTCATTAAACAGGAGACTAAACCCATGCCCCTACATGACGATGCACACCGCCACCACGCGGTGACACAAAACCGTTTTCGGACGAGCAGAGTGTGCCTAACGGGGAAATGGGAACTTGTTGTCGAAAGGAACCTCGTGAAACTGTTTTTATGCTTTCCAACTGAGATGTAATAGTTTACGCCTTGGCTTTGTTTTTAATGACCGAGATAAATTGGATTTTTCAAGGTGGGGGGGAAGTATAGTTGAGATGGTTAGAGTTTGCGGCTAGGAGTTCATTTTGAATTTGCTGCAGATTGCAAGAGTTTGCTTGTTTTTTCGCAGTGGGTGTATGAGGATTAGGCTTGGTTTTGCTCGTGGTTTAATAGTTAGTTTTTTGCTGGAGACTGAGAGTCAGCCGGGGGGGTTTCTTAAGACTGAGTGTTAATCTGGGTGGTGTTGGATACTGTGAGAGACTCAAGTCGCGATCATCATTGAAACCTGGCGGTCGTCGCTTCCCCTGTCGGCAGGACGGCTCGGACGAGCAGATCTGCGCGGCGCTGGAGTCGTTGCTGGAGTCGTGCCCCGCCCCGGACACGGCGGCCATGGCGGGACGCGTGGCTCACGAGCTGGTGGCGGCTGCTCGGGCCCGCGGCGTCGCATCCTCGTTCCACCCGCGGCGCTCGCTCGCGTACCTGGCGAGCACGGGGGCACTCTCGCACAGGTGCGCCGCCTCTCTTGACGGGTTTAACGCGATCCTGGGATACGGTAAAGTAATGTCGGCTCGGGTCACGTAACTCAAAAGCCGCTTGCCCAATTACGGTCATCGGCGCTCAACTGCACAGGGCACTGTTTGTCGCTGGTTAGGCATGGGGAGAATTGCCCGTGGTATTGGAATTCGGAGTTTACACCACTGGTTCAGGGCTGTCATAAAGAGATCAGCATTACCTCTATAGTCGTTTGAGTAAGAAATCACTAACCTCTTGAGGTGTGTGGCATGGTAGAAATTCTGTTGCACTGTATTAACGATTTTGCTCCAACGTCTGTGGTGTCCGCCTTCACTAACCCGCATTAGCCAGTAAAGTATGTGGTCAAACAGCACCTATAACGTGAATACGCACGTAGCGATTCATCGACGTATCGATTAGTATAGATTATTCCGCTCGGGATGCACACACCGTGTTCGGTTTACACAAATTATTCGCAGAACGATCAACTGACGTTACATTTTGGCTCACGGAGCAAGCGAAAATCGTACTAACTTGACGGAAAGAATGTCAACACAAGGTCGTGAAACGTGACGGCGTCTTGAGCGATTTCCGCGCGGGAGTGTGTGCGTGCGCGCGCTAACCGGGCCGCGGGTCGGTGTGCTGCAGCGCCTGTCCCGGCGTGTTGAGCCTGGCGCTGGAGCGGAGGGATTTCTCGCTGCTGCAGAAGTGTCTCTTCGCGTTCCCCGACACCCCCGAAGCCCTGGTCATCACCAGCCTCAAGGCCATCCTCGGGTACGCAAACCGTGATCGATCCACTGCTGGCCGAAGGCCTCCCCCGGGCGGTCACTGTCTCCCGCGGCCCCTGCGATGTGTATCGGTTCAGCACGCACCACCTGAGCACCAGTCTGTCTTGGCGGTGCGTCTCGGCGTAAACGTAGCAATAATAATAATATCGTTTGTTTTTGAGCAAGTGACCTTTGCGCCGCGGAGTTGTTTACACTTGACTTAATATAAAATATCAGATTCAGAAGGGCATCCGCAGTGGAGGCAGCTGACCCTATGAGGCACACGGTTAGTCGGCGCCCGGCCTGCTTCGTGCAATCCCAAATCAGTAATTTGCGGGCGATCGTTTTTTTAAGTGCACAAATTTGGATCGTGATGGGGGCACGCTACGGCCTACTCTTTTCAAATCAATGGGCGATTTTTTTCAAATTGCCCATCGTGAAGCGGACCGGGTCTAGCATTTGAATCCTTAACACAACCGCAGCAGTTGGAAACGCACACGCTGAGATGTTTTGGTTTTAACTCGCCTCGCCTCTGCGCCGAACCCCCCCCTCCCCACGCACAGGCTGTCTGACTCGGAGCTGGAGGGCTGCGGGGTGGACGTGTCGGGGGTCACGGGCTGCCTGGCGACGGTCGACGGCTCGGCGGGCGGTCGGCGCAAGTCTGCGCCCCCTCACGGGGCGACAAACGGCAACGCGGGCGGCGCTGGTGGCGGCGACGAGAACGGCACGGAGGCGGCAGCGGCCGCGACGCCCGCCCGCGACAACGAGGGAGACTCGGACTACGAGTCCGGCGGGGACAAGTTTTCGGCCGACTGGAGCTGCCGGCCGCTCACGTGCCCCCTGCCGCTCAAGCAGGCCGCCCTCGTGTATCCTGTCGCGGCGCGGCGCTCGAACTCCCGCGGAAGTCGATTCGGATTAAGATTGAGGGTCTTTGCAAATACGGAAATAGATTTTACATCCATCCATTTTTTTTAACCGCTTGTCCTGGTGAGGGTCGCGGTGGCAGCAGTCATACTGTAAAATGAAATGCTGAAAATGTGTAAGCAACGTTTGAAACTGCCGTACACTCAATGCGTATTACTTTTTGTTTTCTAACTTAGTTTAGTATTGCTGTAATTTGTGAAGGCGATTGATGCATTGCAGCTGCCTTTCCAGACACTCTGGATGTAAAATCCCTGACCCACTTTACAGCAGGTAGCGCACAGCGGTAAAACCACATGATATATATGTATATATAGGACAGCTGCGGAAATCAAATCTTCGATCTGTTGCGTTGAGAGGTCTTGACCACTTGTCCGCAGTAACGCCGTCCTCTGCTCGGCGTTCAGCGACAACTTCATGCTGCCCTACCTGAAGGACCTGCAAGTGGAGCATGTTGTGGTAGGCACCCCCCCAATTGTGAGAGTGCCAGAGCAACCGGCCCACCCGGGTCAATCCGGATACCAGCCGTTTAAACCGGCAACAACACACAAGCATGCTTCTGCTCAGCATAGAGCTTTGAGGTTCTGGTGTAAATCCTCTTCGGCGCTGTCCTGTACAGCTACAGTAGTACTATGTGGATGCTTACAGACAAAACGGAGTTCTAGGTTGCAAATTGTAGTTTAAAAAATTATTTGTATTCAACACTGACATGCATTTGAATGGGTACACTGATGTTGTTGACCATGTATGTGCACCGTTCCCCCTGCCCACAGCGTTTGCTCCAGTATCTTCAGTTCCTGCTCAACCAGTGCTCTCAGACCAAGGATGGGCGGCTGGGGAGTGCCGATCCAGACATGGAGCAGGTCTGTGGTTTGTCGACTCATAAACTGCGGGCGATGCACAGACAGTCCTGCGAGTCTGTGAGACACCTTCCTGTCGTAAGACTATGAGCACCTTTTTTTTGCCAGTGTACAGATAATGTAAAATAAAATACAAGGTTTACCTTTTCCGGCAATGAGACAAGACTCTTTGCAACAAGGTGTCCAATTGGTGGTTTTCAGATCTTAACACCTGTCTCATTTCCAGAAAAGGTAGAACCTTGTATATATTTTCTTTACATTACCTTCCTGTCTGATAACGATAGTGCATTCTGAGCGTCCGTTCTTTATCGAGTCCATCTCTGAGCGTTCGGTTGAATATTACTTACAAGCGCTTATGTGGGGCTAAGAATTACAAGTGTTTACGTGGGGCATTGCCGCAAAAGGTTTGTTCCTTAGTTTCAAACGACAGCGATGCGGTATTGCTAGGCACGGCTCGTGGACCTGCCAGCAGTTCTGCTGTGTGCTGCTTGGACAAGCCGCGCCACAGAGCACTGTGGGGTGTCTAGCCCGTCCCTGTTTCACCGTCGTAGACAAAGGACAAAACCCACACCCCCACACGCAACGTGCACTGCCGCTCGCCTCTACGTGAACGGACTCCCGATTTGTGTTAAACTTGACACCTCCTTGCAACCTGGCCTGCCAAGCCTGGCAGCGGGCCCGGTGCGCTCGCGAGAGGGCTTTCATTAGATACTTTTTCCTCGTCCGAATGGCTCGTAAAAGTGCGAATGGTAGAAATGTTGGCTTGGGTATCGGCGTTTTTCAGCTCGCTTATTGCAGAGACGTGGCAGTTTTGGATTTCCTTGTGCCCCCACAGACGTGCTTAGTATTTTTGCACGTTTATTTTTCTCTGGAACGTGGTTGTTGCTGGTATACCAGCATTTAATGCCCAATCCATGTTGGTAAATGAGGTGGAAGCATCATCACGCCTGACGATGCTTCCAGCATGGGAGGCGAAACTTCACGAGCGAGAGAGGGAGAGCGCTCGACACGGCTGTCCCGAAAGAACAGCTCTGAAGAGCGACCAGTTGTCGGTACTATTGCCTGGAACGTTGGGCAAACGAGTGGTGCCGTTTGCGCCGCCGGGCATGCAGGTTCTCCAGTGGATGTCGCTGTTGCTGGACGCCCACTTCACGATGCTGCTGCTCACTCCGCAAGCGAAGCCACTGCTCTTCACCATGCACAAGTTCGCCATCACGCAGGTAAACGACGGCAACCGCGGCAGGTTGTAAACAGCCGCCGTGTGTTGATAGTTACCTGGTGTGTCATTTCAGCCGATTGTCCATCCATCCATTTTCTAAACCGCTTAGTCCTGGTGAGGCAGCAGTCCAAGGAGAGTGGACCAGACATCCCTTTCCTCAACAACACATTCCAGCTCTTCCTGGGGGATTCCCAGGCGTTACTAGGCCAGCCGATTGTAGCTTTTTATATTTTAGAATGGTATGTGCCTGTCACGGATAGCGTTTATAAATTGACTACGTAGTTTATAGAAAAGATTGTATTTTCTATTACCGTACTCGCTCAGGAGGATGAGCGTTGCCTGTTGCTTGTGTTTTTTTTTTTTATCAAGGAGACATTTTGGCTCGTTACGAAACTAGCAAATTTACACATGGGGTTTTAAACAATTTGCACCTTTATAACGAGACGATTTTGTCAGAACAACCCTCATTTTCAAAACCACACACGTAAATATTACATTTACAACAAAGTGGGAAACACTGCTGGTGACGATCTATTTTAATAAGTGCAACACCAATCCCTCGAACGACGCGGCTTGCAAGACGACTTCCACGAAATCAACGAGCTACATTTGCCAAGTGGCTTTAGTTTAAAGCTATTAATAAAAGCGGACAGACGAACACACTATAAGAGTTTAGACCCTTGCCGTGCATCCTGGAATGTTTTTTTCTTCGCCAGTCTTTTCCCGAGTGGCACAGCCTGAAAATAGCCGCAGGGGATTCTGTGCCTGTGGTTAGATATCTGTGCCGACAGCAATCGAGGGGCATCATAAGTAGCCACCGGTGGCAAACCACACCGGGCCGGCTAAAGGAGTGCTCCCACACGCTACGTCATCTTGTGTACGCGAACTGCCAACTCCACGCGGCGCTCCCTCACACCCGTGCCCAATGCCGCGCAGTTGGCTGATTGCGGGCAAAGTAACAAGTCCTTGTGAACACTGGAAAGGCACCATAGACATCACTTCGAGATGGATGTATATTTGCAAAGTAGAGGCATTGCGTTTTAATCCTTGCGCTCGAATGTTCGCTCTTTATCCCAACCCTCGTGGATTCAGCAGTTTGTGACTGATTAATTCACTGTCCATAACCATGTGAAACTTCACCGAGATTCAACACCTAATTTTGACACAATGAACTTGAAAGCTAATTCAATGATGCCGCCGTGGTGTAATGGTTAGTATTAAATCCCCTCTCTACCTCAGTCCACACAGCAGTAGAGATAGGTTGGGTGGAGCATGCCCTATGCATTTAAAACTTTCGTTAATGTACTATGTTATATAGGTGTATTAGCCCGAGACGTAGGTTTATTCAGTTACAAAATAATGTTGATCCAATGTTCATCATTAAATGTATAGTGCCTCACGGTACGGATTGTTTTGTGCACCTTTTTCCTCTGGCACCTCCAGTGCAGACTTAACAACGTCACTTGTTTTCTGCTCACAGGTGCGACTGTGTGGGGAGCTCAACAAGATGGCAGGCGTGCTGGAGAGCTTGAAGAAGAGGGGCACGAGAGATACGTCCGATCTGTACTCTATTGAAGTCCTCTGCCTTTGAGTACGCGGTATCTTGCGTCTAACCATGCAAGGCTCATTCGTGAAGTGACATTGTGCGCGTAATTATGTGCTGTGCCTATCACTCGTGTGTAACAATTCACCACTCCCCCCACAAAGCGATTATGTTTCAACTCGTCGTTGCGGTTCGACTTGTGAATTAATTGTTTGCCGTTGTGAAGCCTCGGGCCCTTTTCCACCTTTCAGGTTCTGAGTGAACCAATTACAACATGGGGTCACTGGAACTGCCTATTACCACAAACCTGGAATGCACCAGATCATGAAAGCTGAGCAGAGTCAAACGTTGACAGTGCTTTTAACGGGTTAGAACCACGCACAAACAGGTTGTCATGAGGTTTGTAGGGCTGTAGGAGGAGCAGTTCAGCGCGTCTGTGCTCTCTCTCTGCTGCTTCAAACTTCACTGAGCAGTTAGAAGTGGTCAAAGCATGGTGTGGCAAGACCCTCAACCAGCAGTGGATTGACGAAAGACCTGTACATGTATAATTCCTGTCAAGTGTTTTAATAACTTTCATGGCAAGATGAAAAAAACAATGCTTTCACTCCATTATACATGCAGATTGTTATCCCTGATCGGCCACAGTAATAGTTGTAAAAAGTTATACATAATGTAAGCTCATTTTTGTGTTCTGAAAGTTAATTCAATGCAAGTAGCATTTAAACGTAAACCTGTTATAGCAATGCTGCTACAATAAAGGTGTAATACATGTGGTCGTGTACTGAAATGACAATGTATCCTTTTGAAAGACACGGACGGACGACCTCAATTTACCAGTAATATTATGACCCATTTGCAGGAATGTTTTCAACACATTTCACAAGATGGATGTTGCCGCAGTGTGATAGTCAACACACTAGACTTCTACTCCAGTGGTTGATGGTTCAATCTCCCTTTACAGTTTTTGAAACGATGGCCATGCTCTTAAATCCTCCCATCTCTCCACCCAGCAGTATCAATGGGTTCACCGGTCGATGGACAGGTCATATGTAATGTGGTACCGTGGGTCCTGCTGCATATTTCAAGACGTCTAGCCAGCGTGGAGGAGTAGGCCAAACTACCCTCAAGTAAATTTTACATGAAGGATTTCGTGACCAATGTTATCCGTAGTATATCGCTTTCTATCGGTTAGGTCACGTAAAAACATGTCGTAAACTCGCCTCCACCCGACAGCTAATTATTAGGTTTGTCATGAACAAGAAATACATGCCAATTCTTTACTACTTCAGCACAGATCAGTGGGCCGCGAGCACCGCCTAGTGGCTCAGAGACTGCCCAAGTGGGCCTTGAGGTGCAACAGGTTGAGAATCCCTGGTCTAATATCTGTCAAAATACTTCCAAGATCGACAATGACCTGGTGAGGTCTTCATCTAGCAGTTGATTTAAAAAGGGCTGTGTATATGGCCTTTAGAATGTAACCAATGGAAAGGTGAGATGAATATGAAAAGTATAATTTTGTGTAACACAAATTAAATTGGGATACGTATGAAAGGTCAAAATAACGGTAAATATGAACAGAAGGTGATCCGGCATTGCAAATAAATTCCATTTCTCGAGCGGCACCACCCTCCCCGGGTCCGAGGCACTTTCCCCGGCAGAGCCGCTATCCGAGCTCTGGGAGCTCGGCGCGGCCTACACACTACGGTGGCGGTAATACCATGTACACGTGAGCCGTCTCTTATCTTTACCAAG
The DNA here is from genome assembly GCA_036362915.1 of Geotria australis. Lineage (NCBI taxonomy): Eukaryota > Metazoa > Chordata > Hyperoartia > Petromyzontiformes > Geotriidae > Geotria > Geotria australis. The sequence goes on from JAZEWU010000034.1 coordinate 1,943,562, forward strand.
TGGAAAACCTATCCCAATGTTGCATACACGTGGCCGAGTGTGTGGCGTTGATTAGGCGAATATTGACAGCACGGTTTGAATGGAAATACACTGCACGAGCAATTTCGGGTCACCCCACGTGCGACCATGACACGTGTTGGTCGAATCCATTGTGTGGATAGTGCAAGCGGAAATATGGCAAGCCTTCGTTTCGTCTATAACGCTATAGACCTACACATTTGAGCGGAGAATATTTGATTGTAAATGTAGAGTTTGTTAAATTTCGCCAACGTCTGTAGTCGCCGCGCCCCCGCGAGTCTGATTAAATGGAATGATCCGCCAGAACCCGAGCGGTTCGATTCTCGATTATGGTAGGGTTTTGTGAATCACTTCACCGTGTTTAGCGATTCATGATTTTAGCTGAAACTATCGACGTTTTACGCCGCTCAGAAGACACTTTGCAAGCGAACGAAAATGTGTTCGCGTTATGCGGACGGCTATTTTGTTTTCGTCACCGACCCGTCTTGCTCAAGTTGGGCGGAATCGATTGTATCGTTCGATTGAGTGCGAATCGATGCATCGGCGAGCGGACGCGTCTTTCAATGGGAATCGGTAGCATTTCCCACTTAATCGATGTTCGCCGTCGACTCTTCCCCGTTAATTTAACACAAAAATGAAACTTAATTGGCCAGTGAGGATGAGAGGCGATTTCTGAATACTCTGTCGCGTTTCCACAAAACCATCGCTCTGATCTTCGCCGTGGTTGTGCAGGCGGCGAGGAAGGATGACTGTGCGTCGTGGTGGTGTCGTTGCCAATGCAAGCAGAGGCTCCATGTTGTATGGGCAGCACACGATGATGATGACACATTGACTCCCACCCCCCACCTTATAAAGCTTTACGATAGACACTATGTAATGATGGAGGTTTAACACGGCTCGATTTATGGGAATTGCTCTCGAGAGATATTCTCTAGGGATAACCCTGTCGAGTGTGCCTTCTCTCTCCGTCGCGACGTTTCGCCTGCCACGTTGGAGGCATTGCCAGGTTATCCAGAAAGAACGGCTCTTCGAGAAGAACTCGTGACAATGCGTATCGCCCAAATAGCCACCGTTCGTGAATTAACAGCTACGTTAAAATTCAACCACATGTTTGCTTTCATCGCCGACAGCGGCCATTGGTCACTTAAGTCTAGGTGACGTTAGTGCCAGGCTAGGTGCACTTACACATGGTCACGTGCGATCGATAGGGTTTGCAGTTGGGGTCAGTGGAGAGGTCACAAGTGGCTACGGGTTTACGGTGATTACGTCAATGAAATGACACTTGCTCGTACAGTGCCTCCGATAAAATATAGCGGTTGTGACGTCTCCACGCTTGTGCCAGGCTAGGTGCACTAAGTGGACCACGTGCGTAGTGACTGGAGGAACCCAGATGATTACTGGTTCGTTATCAGCCATGGATAAATGTTTATTATCACTGCAGAAAATATATTTTACAAGCTCTGGATTGATCTATGCAACAAACGTGCGAAATCAAACGTCAACAATTAAACATCTTAACACTGTGTTCTTATTGCCGGTAAGGGTAACAACCTCGTATTTTATACTTTATTTGTACAACGGCAAAAAAGGTCTAATGGTCCTAACAATTGAACTGCTGGATGGTCTCCCAAGCCGGTGCCACTTCTCATAAACAAAACTAACATTTACTCGTCTCCCACACTAGCAGCAACCACCCCAAACCCACAGTCTCCAATGACTACCACCCCACCAAACCCACGTGTCCCCCATCACCACCACATGCAACCCTATGTCACAGAGTGAACTTTGGGGGGTTTCATGTCTATGCCATCACTGCCACAACCTCCATCCTACTTGTCTCCGACTACGACCACCTCCAGCATCCATCTCCATCCCCAAACCCACGTGTCTCCCATGACTACCACCACCGTCCCAAACCCACGGTATCTCCATCGATACCAGCAGCACCAACCACCTCCATCCCCAAACCCACGTGTCTCCCATCACCACCACCTCCAACGCTCAGCAGCAGCGAGCAGGAGGGTGTCACGTGACCGGGCCGGCTGCTGACGGCCTTACATTTGGTAGCTCGGATAAGGGTAGCGGGGCCGCCGCGGCCTCGGCGCGCTCCCCGCGCTTATCCGCACTACCAAATCCAAAGCGCGAGGGGCGCGAGCTCAACAAAAAACATGGCGGCGATTTTTTTGTTCGCGGGGCGAGATGGACGCCTGTAGGGAGCGCGGCTTCGACCCACTACTCCGTTGAAGCCCCGTCTCCTTCACTTTCGCGTCGTGCCGCCTCGGGTGCGCTAGTCGCCCGTCGTTTTCTGGTCGTCTTTAACCCCCCCTCCCCGCAGCAATGAGGGGCAGGCGAGGCAGACCGCCCAAAGCCATCGTGCTAGGCCAAGGCGAAGCCTCGGCGTCGCCTGGAGGCCCCGCGGGGAAACTGCGCGGCAGTCGGGCCCGCGCCGGCGGCGTGGCCGCGGTCGTCGCTCACGGGCCGATCGGGCCCGCTATGCCGGCGTCCCGCGCCGGCGGTGGCCCAGCGGCGGCCGGGCGCAGGGGGGGAGGAGGAGGCCGGGCGGCGGCGCTGCGTTCGAAGAAGCTCATGTCCAAGGTAATAGCGGGGCGCGACAGCAGCGAAGACGAGGAAGAAGAAGAGGAGGAGGAAGAGGAGGAGGACAGCTACATGGACGATGATTCTGACTACCACCGCGGCGCCAGCGACGAAGACGAAGCGGACGCGCTGGAGGACGACGACGAAGACGACCTGAGCTTCTGCACGGAGAAGAGCAGCGACAGCGGAGCTCCGGGTGAGACGTGCGAGTTGTGTGGCAAGTTGATGAGGAGGAGGTGAACGATGGTGAGACGAGGTGACACGAGGTGGCTCTTGAGGCCCGCCGGGCGGTGGTGACGTCGGGAGTGATGCGGAGCAAAGCTGAGCCTCTAGAGGTGCGAGAGATGCGGGGGCTCCTTACATCCCCGCGCCTCGACACTATGAGCATAGAGGCCAGGCCTAAAGCCTAAACTTAGATCTGGACCTAATCTCGGTCTAATCAGAGACTTGACCCTCTGCTCAACATTTGTGCTACAATGGAGCTAAGCTCTGCGTGCAAACTCCTGTGAAAGCCTGTGAACTTTAGTCTGCTGTGTTTGTTTGCCGATCGGTCTACATACGCTGACCCTAACAATAAACTCGGACAGACATAACCCGAAAACAATGTATAAAAAAAAAAGCTTGCAATCCTCTGTCGATCCGCTGCTCGATGGGGGCTTCTCCACGCCGTGTCGGGAGTGGGTGTTTGACCGTAACTTCAATACGCTGGGCAGTGCAGGGTCGATGAAGAGGTCACTCGTCAATGAAACGTCGGCGTAACTCCAGTTTCACTGTATCACCATAATTAGCCCTGATCGTGCATTAACCATAGGCGTACAGTGTATGTAAACATTTTCAAAAAGCAAAATATATGGGATGACATAACCTCATCCCCTAAGGCCGTTTTAGCCTTGTCTTCGACTTCGGTTTAACCCAGGAATTCTGTATTAAGTCCAGCCGTTAAAATAACCACCCCTGGATAGAAGCTTTTCACGAAACGGATGCTAGTCATTCGAGTCTCAGCCATTAGCCTAGCCATAAACCCAGGTATAATTTTGTAATTAGCAATTAAATTAGCAACGCTGTTACAACAACCTATCATGCATGTTATACACTTATGACATGTTATTTAGTCAACAAAAAACCGTGTAATGTGCTGTCTGAGGATTAGGGATCGTAAAATAATAAATTATAGCATAACAAAAATTACAGACTTTTTGTCCATCAGTCTATGAGACCTGTGTTGCTGCCTAAACAAACGATGTTGAAAAACATTGGTGCATGAGGTCCAAAGGGTGCTGGACTAAATTGTTTTCTTAAACAGATCTCTCGTGTTATTTCCTATGTTGCTTACTCTAGGTCTAACCCGATCGCTAAACTGAGACCTACCATTCAACTTAGTCTCAGACTTACTATCCAAATACCCTGCGGCAGGGTAGCGCAGTGGTAACGTCTGCCCCTCGGAAAGAAAATCCTGCCGGAGGCTGATGGATTCCCGCCTGGGGCGCCTTTCTGTGTGGAGTTTTTTGCGTTCTCCCCCTTTTCTGCGTGGGTTTCCTTCGGGTTCACCGGTTTCCTCCCACAACTAAAAACACTCATTAATGAATTGGCCGATAACATAATAAATAGGAAAGCAGTGTCTGGCGGGCTGGCGCCGGCCGACTTTCTGGCTGACTCCTCCCCTCTTTGCAGTTTCTTTGGTACGCCTCCGTATCCATGTCTCGACCATGATCAGGCGTGGAATTTGCGCGCGTTATAAATTGTATTTTTATTATTAACCCTGCTCCTAAGCCTAACTTGGCCATAGTCTTAACATAAGCCTTAACCATAGCATTGCCAAATGAATAACATCTCTATCCTTTTCACTTTAGTCTCGGCCAGTACGAAAACATTAACCCTGACCCTTTGCTACAGAAGCAACATTTATTTTTAATGGTGTTTTAAACATGTTTCTCCCAACAGATCCTGCACGTGCTCTATTTGTCATCATCATTTATTTTGATTCATGCCAACATTTCTAATCCTCTCCTGTTTCTCGCTACCTGCTTGACATTAAAACACAATTTTCTTAGTCACACTTTTATTGATTGATACAACATTTGGATTTTGCTCGATAGATTCAAACCCCATGAGCGTGGGGTTCCTTTAATAACCGTACAGATACGGTATATGTTATTAAAAAACTCACGCTGTTTGCACTCGCCACCGAAGGCAGAACAAAGTAGAAGTCTTGCTACTTATGGGGCTGGTCGATGCTCCTCTTGCTGTCACTGGAACTCGTTTGTGATGGGCCCTTTTTCCTCCCGGGGCTCTAATGCTACTCGTTGGGCCCTGGTTGCTGTGGCCCCCAGTACTTGGCCTTGGGTCATGCCGTGCAATTGCTCTTTTCTCTTTCTCATGTGTCCCTACCCTCAGCCCCATATGCCGTCTCTCGCATAAGTAAAGCGTCTTGAGATACGGATGCATTTAGAAGTGACATGCCTCGAGGGTATTGTGTACGGAGATGAACGGAACTCGGTGAAGATTAATTGTTAAGGAGTTTGATGCTCGTTAATTTCAGCTTATTGCTTCATGACAAGCCCATAGCCGAATCAATTGGCAATTGTAACCTTAATTTTTCTTGTTGTTGAGCTGATTTGTTCATTTGAAGAGCTGACTGTGCATTGCAATGTGTATCAGGGTGAGTGTGGTTGTTAAGGTTTTTCACTGCATACTTGGAGAGAGCCTGCTGATCTGTACTTATTCACATTCCTCCATTGCATAGCATCCCCTGATCTTCAGGTGTTGCAGCGGATTTCTGTAATTTGTTTAAAGGTAACAGGCAAGGCTTTCAAAATCAGCTGAAGCTATTCATGTATCCCAGCGTTGCAATGATTGATAATGATATTACAGGTGGCTACTCGGCCTCATGGTGCACTCACCGCTGAGCCAACTTGCACAACGTCTATTGTTTAATTCCCACAGCCGCCCATTGCTGAAAATTACAAAAAATGTCTTTACATCAATGCTCAGATGTCTTTTTTGTGTGTACAAAAAACCCAGTGCATCACAATGAGCATGGTGGCAGGCAAGGCACAGTGTCTCAGAGAAAGAAGAGCCTGGGTTCGATCCCCGACTCAGGGGGCCTCTGTGGCGTTTGTATGGTCTGCCCGTTTTGGATGGATTTTCTTTGAATCCTCTGGTTTTTATTATTAGTATTAATTATTGCTGCTTGGTGGACAGACGTGGGGAATTTAAGAAATGTGTTGCGAATTACGGTGGACTGCCTTTGTGTTTGCACAGTGCTGCAGACTGCATATATGTGCACTTTGATCAAGCAATGTGTACGTTGTCAAGTAGTACCCGCTTTTATATGAGCGTATGCGGCAGTGAATGTTATTTTATTTTTGTAAGTTGCTAATTAGGCTGTCATATGTACTGTGGCTTGACATTTGGCTGATGGCTTTGAGATAAAGCAATATGTTGTATGGCTCTGCTTGTTTTCGACAGTAAGACTTGCTTGCAGAATACCTGGTCATATTTTATCAGGCGGACATGTTGGAAGAACAATTACTCATTATGGTGAACATTAGTGTGATCAGCCCCTGGAGCCAAGACGTCCACTTTTTTTTTCTGCGAGTCAATGGCTCAACAAGCAGGACTGTGTTAAGTGCCAATTGATGGTAGTTTGCTGCTGGCTGTCATTGCTTAGGAGCCACAGGGGTGCACTGAATAGAAATTAGCACCAGTACATAAAAAAAGTTCGCTGGCAGAGATAAGCTGCAAGAGCAAATCTAACCCCAGCCATATTAAGTAGTTCTCTCACTTTTATGCTTCGTTTGCTTTTAAATCAATAAGTGATCTGAATGTCTTTAAAAATGTAATGTGGGTTTTCACTTGCGTTCCTTGCACAAAAACACAAGGTAGATGTTAGAAAATTATAGCATGTTTCCTTGCAGAGTAACGTTAATAACAGATGGGTGTCATTTGTAACTTCATAATTTTTGATGGTGGGGATTAGGTAGCCTTCTTTTGTTTACGTAAATCCCAACACATAGTTCTTTGGCACTAGACTGTAAAGGCCTTGCATTCGCAAAGCAAATACTCATCTCCTGAGCCAAGAGCTACTTGGGCAAAACTATGCCGAGTGAATTGCACCATTGTTTAAAACAAGGATATAAATGCATTACTTGCACGTAACAATGTGTTAACTCAATATGAGAACCGAAGTGTCCAGATTTGGCCGTGAGTGGTGGCACACGCTTGTTTCCCAGCATTTTGGTTGCGCGTTTGGAGGAATGTGCAGGACAGCAAGGTGCCTGTCGATGGTAGTCTAGTAATTAGGTTACCGCACTTAATAATTGATTTTAATCGACACATAATTTAACACGCCTCGCATGTTTAATATTAGAGAGCCATCCCCACGCGTGTGTGTCGTGCCGGGGCGTAGGCGTTTGCGCCGCATGCTGTAAGTAACATCGTGGTCTAATGGTTAGGACACTGCACTTGTTATCAGAGGTCGCCAGTTCGATTTGATCTCCTTGCATCGCAGATCTCCTGGCACAGCAGTTGACCCAAAGGGAACATTCTTAAATTCTCCCGTTTTTGTCCCTCCAGCAGTATAAATGGCTGCACCACAGTTATTCGACCAATAGACAGAGCACGTTCTCCCCGTGTCCGCGTGGGTTTATGCCGGGCACTCCGGTTTCCTCCCACAGTCCAAAGACATGCTGCCGCATAGGTTAATTGGCCTGCGGACTAAATTGCTCCTGGTGCCCTGTGGTGGACTGGCGTTCCCATCCTGTGTATAGCCCTGTCTTGAGCCCTGTATTTGCCGAGATTGGCTACGGCTCACTGCAACCCTGTACAGGATTGAGCGGTTTCTGACCATGGATGGACGAATGGATAGAGCGTGGTGGGGTAAAGTGTGGTTAGTCCCACCTTTTGCAAGAGGTCTGGCCAGCGTGGAAGAGTAGGGCCAAATAGCGTCAAGGGTAGCTCTGTAAAACTTCCTTTAGTGTAAGCCCTTAAAACCAGCGGTGAAATTTTGCGAGTTTACATCTTCGTATTTTGCTGTCACACAGGTCGTGCGTTTGACACATAATATAATTGTTATAGTTTATTTGTTTAGATCTGTGCCTTGTTATTCACCCCCCCGACCCCCAGCTTAGCTTAACTTGTAAATATAAAAAAATTGTCAGTATTTAGTTTTTTTTATCCTAGTTTTTTTAAACCCTTGCTGTTGTGTTCCAGTCCATGTATATGCCAACACCAGGGGTCTGAGAGAAACGTCATTTCGATCGCCTATATGCCCTGTACATATGGCAGAATTGACGATAAAGTTGAATTGAATTGAAATAAAGTCTCTTACTCGCGTGTGCGCGCGTGTGTCCACCATCGGCAGGGCGGAAGCGTCCGTTCCGCGCGCCGCGGCCCCCCAGCCCGCCGTGCGAGGAGAAGGACGTTCCGCCTCTCGTGCTTCCGCGCTCCTCCGAGGACCTGCTCGTCCCCTCCGAGCACATCATGGAGGCGCTGGGCGTGTACGAAGTCCTGCGGCGGTTCCGCACGCCGCTGCGCCTCTCGCCGTTCCGCTTCGAGGACTTCTGCGCCGCAGTCGCCGCCCAGGAGCAGTGCGCGCTTCTCACCGAGACGCACCTGGCGCTGCTGAGAGCCGTGCTCAAGGTACGCGGCTGTGCCGAGGCGACGGGAGCGGCGCCGCGTTTCTTAATCGGGATTTTCCCCATTTTTCAGCTCTTTGCGACACGCCGTGCTACGTCTTTCCAAGCTGAGCAATGTCCATCCATCCGTTTTGTAAACCGCTTGTCCTGGTGAGGGTCGCGGTGGCAGCAGTCCAAGGAGAGTGGACCACACCAAACTCCACGCAGAAAAGCCCCCAAGGCGGGAATCGAACCGCCTCGGGCAAGACCATTCTTTCTGCAAGGCGCGGATGTTACCACTGCGCCACCCTGATGATGGCCGTGCGGTTCTGCTCCTACGCTCGTGTCGGCAGGAGGAAGACTCGACAGGCAGCTCGTTCGGCCCGGCCGACCTGAAGGATTCCATCAACTCGACGCTTTACCTTCTGGACACGATGACGTGGCCGGAGGTGACGCGCTCGTACTGCGAGAGCGACCCCAAGGAGCTGGGCGCCCCGCTCAACACCCTGGACCTGGAGGACTTCCCCTACGGCCCTCTCATCCCAGGTGCCCCACTCAGCCCCATCGTGGCCTGCACACGAATGTCCGGCGGTGACGAGCGGCTCCGGGTTCCATGATGCTTCTTCTTCTTTTCGATTCTTCGAAGCGTGATGGTTATATGACAGTTTCCCATTTATTTACACAGTTCTTTGCATTTTTATTGAATTCTGCAAGGTCTTTTGAGCTGCAGAGGTTGGGTAGTAGAGCGCAGAGAAGGCAGTGCTCCATAGTATGGTCTGCTTCTCCACATTCACAGGTGGTAGGGCCGGTCTTGTAGCCCCATCTGACCAAAGCAGCTTTTGATCGTCCCGTTTTAGTTCTCAGGCACTTGAGTGTCTTCCACTGAATCCATGGTGTTTCTGAGCCAGGATGGAGGTTTTCAGCAGGGGGGATTCCCATGCCCGTTGGAGGAGGGTCACTCTCAAGCTCTTCCGTCCAGAGCTGGAGTCTGGTTTCTTCTCGAGATGTTACCACTGCGCCACCCGCCCTGTTGCCCAACCCCCCGCTACCGTGTCGCTACTGGCCACCCGCCCGCCCACAGGGAAGCTGCGCGTGCTGCGCTTCCTCACCGACCAGTTCGTGACGTCGACGCCGGCGCGCGAGGAGCTCGTGTCGGAGGGCACGATCCAGTACGACGACCACTGCCGCGCGTGCCACCGCCTCGGCGACCTGCTCTGCTGCGAGACGTGCCCGGCGGTCTACCACCTGGAGTGCGTGCGCCCTCCGCTGGCTGAGGTGCCCGAGGACGAGTGGCAGTGCGAGGTGTGCACCGCGCACCGCGTGCCTGGCGTCACGGGCTGCGTGCCCGAGGCGGAGGGCGCCGTGCCGTACGTGCGCCACGAGCCGCTGGGCTACGACCGCCACCGCCGCAAGTACTGGTTCCTCGCTCGCCGCATCATCGTGTGAGTTGCGACAGCCCACGCTGTCATTTTTGCGCAATTCTACCCCAATTGTGCTGTTGGTGTCACGTTGTGAAGACGAAGCACCCATTCGAAATTTCAAGCCGAGCAGTGTTTAGGGAATTGCCCACAGAAATGTTTTTTCACTAAACTACATCTGAGATCCCTTAAAGTAATCTCAGATCAACGCTTTGCCGCCCGTTCACGTTTGCGAGAAATCTCTTTAGCATGGCAGTTAAACTGATATTTAATCCTCAGAGCTGCAATCTATCGACCCTTCATGTTTAGAGAATTGGCTACAGAAGCGGATTTCACAGATCTGTGTCTGAGATCCCTTCAAGTAATCTCAGGTCAACACTTTTCCACCCACTATGATCTTGCGAGTAATGCTTTTTGCAAGGCAATTAAATTTACATTTAATTCTCCCAGCTGAATTTAGCAATCCTAAGTGGAGAACCACATCTAATGCGATAACCATTTGGTGCAGTCATTAGTGAATGGGGATCAGGAAATCCACTCACTATAACTGACTATAACTGAGAAGCTATTTTAATCACCGTCAACTACCTGGATTCGAACCAGTATCTCGGCTGTACCAGCTCACAGATCTGACCTGTCTGACACCTGGCCAACTCCTCTTTTGCACGATTGTTATTCAAGGTAAATTCGACCTGATAGACGAATAGCTGTTGGATGAATGGCTTTCATTTATGTCAGTTTGTGGCTTCAGTGTCAGTAATTCCAGCTTTAAAAAAACGCAGGTGTTGTGCTGTGAATGCCAAGTGCTTTGTTGCGATTTTTTGTAATCAGCATAAGAATAATAATAGCATTTATAACAAAGGAACCCCTGCTGTCTAGCACTGAGAAATTAAGAAACTGCTACGTACACGATTTTTCTATAATGCAAATTTGTTTTAATCGTGTACATGCTTACCTAGGCTGTGTCCCACGCTGTCAGACACTTGAGTCTGAAGGTTTCAATAATGAGCAGATTTCCTTAACGTGTAGAGTAGAGCCTCCTCTGTGGCAATTCATTATTATATTAATGCCCTTTATCCAAGAAAGGCTCAATTATCCTCAAGACTATTTTTCTGGAAGGTCTTGGATTGTAATGTTTAGTCAATTCCACTAATGAGTGTTTGGCATTCGGGAAGAAACTGGGGTACCTGGAGAGGGATTAACACTCAAACCTCCACACTTGTGGTTTAAACAATCTATAGCTCTCCTGTCAGCTGGCTTAAAGCCTATGGAGCAACTTCAGTAGAGTTGCTCAAATGGGATATCTGATTTGGATTTTTCAAGTCCCTGTCTTATTAACAAAGCATCAATCCCTTCAGGATATGGTGAATGCAATGTAAGAACTGGCTGTATTTCACTTTGTGTCATCCTTGAAATAATGTATGCAGCAGTCTTGTTATTTGTCTAGGTCAGTCAGCAGATGTTTTTTGTTAAACCAATTGGATAACAAAAGACAGCGGACCACTCAACTTTTACCACACAGCATTCCGAATGCATGTTTTTAAAGCAGTACTTGTGTACACAAATCACACATTCACACATTAAGGAAAGCCATTTCTAGGATGCATCTCGGATTGACCTCTGGGGAGCAATTATCGTAGCTAGGGCAATAAAAGTGCCATGTGTTCAAATCCTGGGAGTCATAATGCTTTATGTATTTTCGCTGTAATTACCATAGTTTTGAAATGCCATTATTGATCAAAATTAGCACTGCTCATCAGTGACATGTACAAAAGTAGCAGCCTTTATGTTAGGGAGCCCCTATCTGACTTATATTTTCTTTTCTGACTTGATTTAGCTTTTTATCTGCCTTGGTACTTTCCTGCATTAGCTGGTTATCAATTTGAATGTGCGTTACAGCATTGAGCATTTAATTTGTTATTGCGCTTTGCTCGAAAGTGGATGTTGAAAGATCCAGTAAGTAATTTCATCTTTCCTGGACTCCATAAATTAAAAAAAATGCCTACATGCGCCAACTTACAATATATCACAGATTTGAGAACGGATTATTTTCTTTCACACTGGTGAATGCAGCAGCACGTCTGGATGCTGTTTCGGGTGACACAAACCCATTTCATCACGTGTACGGAACAACATAATAATTGACGATGGGTCTGGCGGTGGTGGCGGCGGCGGCTGTCCGTTGCGATCCGGCAGGGAGGAGGAGGAGAACGAGGATGGCTTGAGCAAGCCGGTGTGGTACTACAGCAGCCGCGCTCAGCTTGCCGAGCTGCTCGAGAGCCTGGACTCGGAGCACTGGGAGGCCGACCTGTGCCGAGCTCTGGAGGAGTCACGGGAGGAGATCCACCGCCACATGGATGTGACGTCGGAGCTCACGGAGAAGGCGCGAGGCAACAGCCGTTCCTACCTCGCCACGGTCACCGGTGCGTTCCGGGCGGCGCAGCGTTACCGTTGGTCTCCTAGCGACACCGTTTTCACGTTACGCGTGTGCGTGTGTCGGTTTCGCGTGCTAACCGGCTGAGCTGTGCGGTGTGGTCATAAAATTGGAAATGTGAAATGTTTGGTTTTGCCCTAGGCTCTTAACATAATCATGTGTGTTTCCGCGGTAAAAGCAAAATTGTTAACGTCCTTGTGTGATTTTAAAAATAGTTTTAATATTATCATAACGGATCAAATCCTGCCACGTGGCACTGTAACAGTGCATCACAAGGTCAAGTGGTGCAGTCTCTGTGAGGGCTGATCAGGCCGTCATCATTAATCGTCATCCATTATGTGCAATCAATGTAAATAAAGTTGCTTTTACTGAAAGTCAATCCGTCATCATCGTCCTTTCCTGCCACGGGAATGTGGAATTTCCAACACTCGCTTTGCGCTTCGCAGAGGAGATCTTGGAGCGGCAGAAGGCGAAGCGGGAGGTCGAGATGGAAGAGCTGAAACGCAAGATGGCCGAGGAGTCGGAACGAGCGCGCAAGGAAGCGGAGGAGAAGGGGGAGGAGATCTGCAATGGTGAGCTGAGAGAGGCCACTCCTGAATTCACAACAATAATTATAGTAAGCCAGGAGTCTGCGTCATCATCATAAGAATACAGTTATGTCCTGTAACCAAATTGCCTGCCGAACAAGCGTTTTTAGCTGCATTTCTACAAGCAAATGTAGTCTTGGCTGGTGGCAACTTATGAGTCTCATCATCAGGGTGTGGCGATAAAATGCTCCAGGATGTCACAGTTGTATTAGGCACGAGCAAACTAACGCCAGGAGTGTGAGATGTTGAATAATAACAGAGAACTGTGCCGCCTTACCATATGTTTCTTAGTGGTCCAAAGATGCAACATGTGTATTAACATGATGGTGGACACTTTGCATAATTTCTGTAATAACCAACGAATATAATTCTGACAGTGACTTCATTATTCTCGGTAAACTGAGTTTTGCCGCACTCCGTATTATAATTTGAAGACGTATATGAGTAAAATGATTTTGCTTCCATTGATGTCTTAATTTGCAATCACGGGAAAGAAGAGCCAGTATCCTTTGTAGAATGCAGCAGACATTATTGAGTTGTTCCAGCTGCCATAAAGATCCTAGCATTATTTCAAGAAGTGATAACGGATTGTTTAAAGTTTTTTAAAAAATGTGCTCTCTCTTGGCAGAACCCGTAAACGGAAGTGCAGGGGAAGGCGATAAAGACAAAGAGGAGGCCTCTGGGAGTGAGCAGGCGGCAGCAACTGCTGATCAAGACGAAGCCAAGGAGGTCACGGAGAGCAGCGGGGAGTCCACCAAGGTTGACGATGGTAGCGGGAGCACAGAGGACGACAAGCCAGCCAATCCGCCACCTGCCGCCGATGGTGAAATATTTGTACACATTTCTTCAATTAATATTACTCACCGGTATCAAGGTTCAGGTTCCCTCCTCTCCGGTATCACCGTTGGTAGAACTTCCACATTCCTTGTGCATTTCTTCAAGTCAGCCACTCTTGACTTCCAAGAAATATTTTGCTGACCGCTCTCCCGAACAATGAGCACTTTGTTTATCATAACTGCGGGGACCTTTTTGCCAGATGTGACGTTTTCATCACTCTGTTTATTATAATTTGTGCTAGAAATGTAATAGCGACGTGTCACTCTTTATTGTTGGAAATAAACACATGAAGAGAAAGATCTTCTTTATAACTTATTATGAGCTGTTATGTTTATCAACCACAGCTTTAGAATTATGACTGATTGCCCATTGGTATACTGAATGCATTAGTGGTATTTTCATAATGTCGGTAGCAATTAAGCAGAGTGTACTGCATTTATCTATGGACATTGCAGGATCTGCAGACTCCAAGCCAGGCTCTTCCACAAGTCGTGCATGCAGTCCCGTTGCCGGCGGCAACGCAGATTTGGATGGCCAGCAGCCTTCCCAGAATGCAGCAGCAGCGTCAACGACTTCCGACCTCCCTGGGCTCGACTTTCCTGACAACGTGTCTCAAAAATCTGACACTTCCAGCCAAAATGGTGGGCGTTTGCAATGTGCTGAAACAATAAACAATCAAAAATAAACTCGTTCTCAAACGTACCAGTGCTACATATATATACGACAACATGATTACAGGCCTTTCAAACCTGTTTGCTGTTGTTGTACTGTTGATATATTGATCATCTTTGTTGTAAGGTAGGGAGAAAAATGTAAATGTTGTGAGTGCTGTGCTTCCTCCACAGACAGGTTGGCGGTGGCTTAATGGCCTGGCGTTTTGTGTGTTTTTTTTTGTTTATTTTGGCTGCTTGCTGTATTCAATCCAGGGTCGGTATGCAGCAGCAATAAGTCTGGCAAGACCTCAGCTGATGGGGAGTCATCAAACGGTGGCAACGGTAATCATGATAATCGAATCACCGTTTTAACGGTTGCTTACTATGTTCAATGCGATGGCTTAAACATTTGCGATAATTGTGCGCCATTGTATCATCTTACGTGAATTGGTAAGTGTGTAGGAATGCAAGCATTGATTAAGTGCATTCTATTTGGGATGTGCCTTCTAAGGAAGGGCGTTTACCACGAATGCTTATGCATGTTATACTTGGTGACATTTTATTCATTTTTAATGCCAAGTGTCATGTCATTTTGTTAAACAGGCAAGGTTTGCATGTTTAATTAACACCTGATGTGCATTATCTTTTTGCCTTGGCTTTAAACAAGACATGCTGCATGTTCCACTCTGTCACGGAACTGCTTGTTGCCTGCCTTCGTGTTCATTAGGATGTGCTGGCATCTGGAGGGGGGATTGTTGGAGTCATCTGTTCGTTTACGCTCTGTTTGCCTTTGCTTCTAATAGACTATCCTCGCATGTTCCATTCGCGCCACGTGGGTGTGCTGTGTGTCTGTTTCGTTTTTTAGCAGGACATCTTGACACGTTTCATCCATTCGAACGTACACTTGTGCCGTGTATGTGTCTCGTCCATTAGCGGAACCTGTTGGCATGTTACAGTGACTTGTCAGGGCATGTTGTGTGCCTGCATTGTTATTTAGCAGGACATGCTGAATTGTTACACTCCCATCCAGCGGTTATTTTTCTTATTGTTTGGAATTAACCACTTGACATTGCTGTCGCCTGTGCATTTTTTTCTGTTTTCCTTTAATTGTCATGCACTGCAATGGATTAACGCATCTTCATACATTACATGATTTCATTGAATTTGTATGTGCTTGGTTATTGGTGCATGAACGTCTTTATTTAAGAACAACTACGTACCTTGTTGGTCACCCTATATGATCGTAAACTAGTAATAAAGTACTAAAATATATATGGGATTGCAAATAACCAAATATGTTAAATACACAGTGTTTCATATAAGTAATTATGTTATTCTATGCATTAAACAAGATACAGTTGAAACTAAACTGTTGGGCATGTAACGGTGCATCAATTAAAATCAGTTTATTTGCAAACACCTGCATTGGGTAATAAATGTGAAAATGTATTACGTTTAATGAAAAGTATATTTCAATTGTATGTTAATATTGCATTTCGACTAAATATTGCACAAAATTCTCCATACAAGACAGCAAAAGGCATATATATTTTTTTATGAAACGATAAAATATTGAAAAAAATCACAACTCTAATGTGGACAGTGGATTGAAGCGCCATGGACTAAATGGTGCACTTATTTTTAAAACCTAGCAAACTGCTCACGTTAATCACCACCCCCCTTTCAACAGGCCCGCGATTTAAACGCGATCGTTAATTTCCGTAGCATCACCGCCGCAACCGAGCGATCAACGGGGATGACGCTGCGGCCCCCTGACTCCGCCGTGCTGTGTTCTGTCGTGCCGTGTGGCGCCGCCAGGCTCGGAGACGAGCAAGGGCCCCACGCCCACCACCACCACGCGCATGGTGACCCGCCTGCGCAACCCCGAGAGCAAGCTGAACCAGCTGAAGAGTGCGCAAGCGGCCGCTGCCGTGCACGAAGCCAACAAGAGTTTCAAGGAGGGGAAGGAGGTGAGGACCTCGTCGGATGAAACAACATTTCAATCCAAGACACTGTTGGATGTATAGTCTAGCTCTTTTTATGAGTTGCAAGCAGCTTCATCAGGAACAAGGATCTGATTAAGCTGATTGCAACTATCAGGGAAACGTCGTACCTTCATTGTCAATGTTGTGGGCTCTCTCTCCAACTTACCGGTGTGCTGAAGTTGTAACGAATTGGCACGTTTTTGTTTACGTGACAACCCTTTACTGATTGGCTGTGTGGGTTTACGACACTTATACATTTTTACGTAACCTAACTCATAAAAATAGCTAGACTATGGAAAACATTGGTCACGAAAGCCTTCGTGTTAAATTTACTGTTGGATGTGGTTTTTTTCCAGAGTTATATCTACACTGCGTGTAAAATTTTGCATCAATTATAAATTATTGTTTTGCTGATGATACGCCTGTAAGAAGTAGTTATTATGTATGCAACTAGTGTGCAAATTTTATAATTGTATTCGTGTAGAAATCAAACTTGTAAACACGAGAAATGAAAAGCACGAACTAGTGCGTAAGAGAGAGTAAAACAAATAGGTGATTGTCGTTTGATTTATGATACCAAATGTATGAAATTCATTGACTTTCCGCCCAGAATTACCACAATTATTGTGGGACTGAGAATGCATGTAATAATAATAATTACCTTTTTAATGGCGACACACAGAGAGACTTTTATTGCGAAGGATTCTGCACGGCACGTTTGACCAATTAAATTTGATTGTTTTACGCCAAAGGGGAACCCGAGAGTACCCACTCATACAAGGGTAACACTCAAAGCTCTGTACAGGTTGATTAAACAAATCCATTATATTGTTACCATCTCATGGTCACCACGCAGCCCAAGAGACTACAATAACTTATATTAACTAGGCAGTCTCACATCTGAGTACAAACCAGCCTCGGCTCCAGAGTTCCGACGAAAACGGACGAATTGAGGGTTGCGTGTGACCGTGCGGGGGAAAAAAAACACGCGTCCACCTGCGCGCCAGGTGCTGGTGATCAACTCATCGGGCGAGGTGTCGCGGCTGAGCGTGCGCCGCGAGCTCGTGATGAGGGGCGCGTCGCCGAGCCAGCTCTTCAAGCTGGGCCAGGAGGGCAAGTACCGCGTCTACCAGAACCAGTACACGAGCAACCCGCTCGCCCTCAACAAGCACCAGCACCGCGAGGAGAACGACAAGCGGCGCCACCTCGCGCACAAGTTCAGCCTCGCCGGCGCTAGCTCCGGCGCGGGACTTGTCGTCACCATAGGTGAGCCTCGGGTCTGAACCGGTCAGCGTGCGAACGAGCTTATGAACTTCTTCTTCTTTGCGATTCTTCGAAGCACGATGGTCAGCCTCTGGACATCGTTGTCTTTCAGCTCGGCCTCGAAGTGTTTGGTAGAGTTCGCAGGCAATACCAAGTATTACCTGACAGGGATCGCGACGTGAACGCTTCTACCTTGACCCCCAGGTTATGAACTAACGCATGATGATGCCCCCTATGATGGTGCCTCCAACGTGGGAGGTGGAGGAGCGAGAAGGAACGTTCGAAACGGCTATCCCGAAAGAACAGCGAATGAAAAGCAATACTCGATGAATGATTCGTCAGTTAGGCAATGTGGATGGCTTATTCTATTGAGATGACCATTTCCTCTCATCTGTGTCTGTGTCCAGGTACTTTACCATAGGTGAAAGATTTCTGTTTCTCATATTACCGAACATTGGAAATCGCTCATCCCATGGTCTCTTCTCAAATGCCTGTAACCGTACTAAACTCATAAAACATGTTAGTTCTTGTCTGCTGTATTATCATTAGGTGCTCAATGTTGCTGGTAGCTTTGTTTAATATGCCTTTGTGCTGAGCTCAGCAACTGATGGAAAAGCGGCACAGTTGCAGTGTAATACGATTTGTATTTCTAAAGCACACACAACAGTAGGACTCATGCAGTGGAAAAAACGAATGAAAGGATTGGAATATGTGATTGATGGGAGAGGGTTTGTGATGGAAACGATAGTGCTGTATTGCATCCAATCAAAAGAGGATGAGAAGTGGTAAGTCTTGAGCCTTAAATTGATCAGCAGGAATGAGTCGGTAGGGCCAACTAATGTGAATGGTAGCTGTTCAGATAGAATATTGTATACACATTCGAAACATAATATAAATACATGTGTGGATTTTCTTGTCACAATGCAACATGACCTTGTATCAGAGGATTGTCGGTGGAAGTAAACATCAATGAACTCCGTCTGAATACGTTGGAATATAATAATCTTATATTAGTTTAATGATACAAATTATAACATGCATAGTATTTGTTCAATGTTAAGGGTATTCGTTCAAAGAGCGAACATCCACGCACTATGCATACATTTTATTTACCCGGCAAATAGTGCTCCTTATTGCACTTACAGCATAATTTGAATTCTTCAATATTGAATATGCTACACTGACAAACGTCGTCTTAAATTATTTTTTTTCGGCAGGCAATGGTGAACAGTCTGGGACAATCTCACTACACTTGAGAGCCCGATTTAATCCCAGTCAGCTGCCTAGATTTGATACCACGTTTCTCTGCAGTGCCGTCTCGGCTGTCCGATACAGTGCTATCGCCGAGAGCCATCCGGCGCCACTGTGCAGCTTATGTTTTAGTGTCGGAGCTGAAGACGTGTCGCTTCCCTCGGCCGTGTGCAGGAAGCAGCTCTTCCACCTCCTTGCCGGGAGAGTTCAAGTGGGGCGGCGCAGTACACGGCCTGCGCACACTCAACGTGTCCACACTGCGCCTCACCATCATACAGCTGGAGAACAACGTGCCCGCGCCGTTCCTTCACCCAAACTGGGCCGCGCACAGGTGCCTCTCTGCGGCAGTCTGCGTGCGTCTGTGTCTATGTGGCTTGGCGATGGCCCAGTGGTTAGCGTGCTGGTCTACACACCTGGCGACCCGAGTTCGAATCCCGCTCACGGCCGCAACACCAGTGAAGATTTTCCGAACCGGTCCTGGGCCTCCCCTGAAATCGACTCAGCCTCAAATGAGTAGCTAGTGCGGTGTGGAAACATTGTCACTTGGGAGACGAAGGCGGCCGGGCGTGGTGCTGAACACCCACCCCCTCGCGTGCCGTGTCGGCCTTCATAGGTGCTACTCGCTAACGGCACTTCATTATTGTAATGCCATTATGATAAACCAATAGCGTACTTTAGCAAAGTAGCAAATGCCCTATAACAAATATTCCTGCGTATGCATCACCACGCCGTAAGCGATGGCACATTGCAGTTTATCCTTATCGAACAATGTGTAACGGTGCACTCCGTTTGCACCCACGTGTGTGCTTGCATCTGCGCTTGTGCAGAAACAACTGGATCAAGGCGGTGCAGATGTGCAACAAACCGCGTGAGTTTGCCCTGGCTCTTGCCATCCTGGAGTGCGCCATCAAACCCGTGGTCATGCTGCCCGTGTGGAAGGAGTCCCTG
>JAZEWU010000034.1:1963665-1974161 GCA_036362915.1 Geotria australis
TGGCAGCCGCCAGTCTCATGCTCCGGCTCCTGTGGGCGTGCCTGCGCTGGGACGAGATGCTGGTCAAGCCGTCGGGCTCCTCCACACGCACCGGTATAGTCGCGCCTCCCCCCCCACCCACCCACCCACCCTACTACAAAAGCTCCCTATGTCCATCCATCCATCCATTTTCTAAACCGCTTGTCCTGGTGAGGGCCGCGGTGGCAGCAGGCCAAGGAGAGTGGACCAGCTTCCCATGTCCGCACGGTTACTTGTACTTTTGTTCGAATCGGTGCGGTGACATGACGCGATGGGTAATGATAACTAATCAAGAGAGATGTTTATTATTCAAGCAGAAAAATACCCATTGAGCTTGCAAGATCTTTACGGGACTCCTGCGACACAGCGAACATGCAAGTTGCTGAATTTTTTTAAAATATATACAAGATTATAAATAACCACAAAAAAGAATGATAAATCAACCAAAAAAAACAATTTACACATAGCATTGCACACAATTTTTCAATAAAACAAAACTAATGAGATCGTAACCTGTGACCTTATGACTGGGCATGGCAGATTTGAAATCGCAAGTTATGGCTTCCACGTTGAACCTTGCACTGCGAAAGCAGAGAAATCTGAATCGTTTTAAATTCTACTTGTGCCGAGCTGTGGGTGTTAGTCACTCGCACGGGAGGGTTACCCCAGCTACTCCAGTTTCCTCCCACAAGCCAAACACTTATAAAAATAGAATTAGCCAACATCTCATTGTAGCACGAGCCTGCTGTAAACAAGTCCTCAGGCCGAAGCTTTCGGAGATAACCGTAATCGATGTTAGTATTAGTGTTGTTTTTAGTGAATAATAATTATAATAATAGCATTTATAGAGCGCCTTTCACCCGAGGGTCACAAAGCGCTGCACAAGGCTGCGGAGAGAACGACATGTCAACAACGACAGAGAACGGAAAATCAGCAACAAATATTTTTTTGGGGTTTTTGAAGGTACGGATGCTTGTGTTGGTAACCGTTGCCCCATCCCGGCCTTTGCCCAAACAACGCTACAGAAACAACCGACACGGAGATCACGACGACGGAGATCATCAAGCGGCGGGACGTGGGGATGTTCGGCCTGCGCTCCGAGTACTGCATCCGCAAGATCATCTGCCCCATCGACGTCCCCGAGACCACCAAGGGTGAGGCCTCCACTCGACGCTTGCCTTGCGCGCCCGTCTCAGGGCCGATCCACCCACGACCTTTACACGTGGAAATTTTAAGAAAGCCTGGCATCGACCACCGCGCGAACTGGAAAAATGCAATAGAGGCAGCAGAGAAATACACCACACGTTAACTGGCTCTCTACTTTTCAGGATATAGCCTTGTAAGTTGCAATTCATCCACCCATATGCCACCCCCTGCTCTGGCTGTTAATCCCATGTGCATTTTTCACGTGTACCCCTGCGTGTTCATTGGTGCTCAATACTCACTCTCGCTCATGTGCATTCATTACAGAGCTATGATTAGACGAACGCACGGCAAACACCAACACGTTTTAAGTCAATTTCCATGTGATTAAATGTGAGTAGCATCCATAGCAGCTATGCGGTTTCTCCGAGGCCTATTGAGGTTGTAATAGATTATCTGATGTTTGAATGGCACAACGTGCAAATGTGTGCGAGTAATAATAATAGCATTTATAGAGCGCCTTTCACCCGAGGGTCACAAAGCGTTGCACAGGGCTGTGGAGAGAACGACATGTCAACAACAGAGAACGGAAAATCAGCAACAATTTTTTATGGGGTTTTTTTTTTTATCCGAACAGCATGTCAACAACGGGGAGACAGAATAACTGAGAGTCAAGCAATAGCGATAAATTATAAAACATAGGACATAAAAACAACAGGATAATAATAATAATTCTACAACAATCGAGTGTGCATGCATAAATGATAATTCTTATGCACATGTGTGCTGGGTCTGGTCTTAGCCTCAATAGGTGCTTGCTTATGATGCTATCGTCCACTATGACAATCAATTGAGCTAATGATGTGTATGTGTGCGCACACTTGTCTTTGCACACAACAGAGACGCCCACGCCCCAACGCAAGGGACTGCGCTCAAGTGCCCTGAGGCCCAAGAAGCCCGAGGGACCGCGGCAAACTGAGCCAGTCGTCATGGAGACGTGGCTGGCTGAGGAGGAGCTTGAACTCTGGGAGATCAGGGCCTTTTCTGAGAGGTAGCCTGTCGTTTCCAAAACGTATACGCACACCTGTCGCGCTGTGTGTTATGACTGCTTACCCCTTTGTGTGTGCTTACTTGTGTGTGTCCATGCATTTCGCTTTTTTTCAGGTGTCCCGTAAAACCTCGACTTTAATATGCATCTATGTATATAATACGCACCCCAAACTTTGAGTTTTACCGGGTATTTTTCTGCTGTAATAATAAATATCTAATCTAAATCATCCCCTCGTAAAGCCACGCCAGCTTCAAGAGAGCGCTGTGTTGTGTCTGTGCTGTTTTTGTGTTTACCTCCTCCTTCCCATCGCTGCCCCCATCCGCTGTGCCAGGGTTGAGAAGGAGAAAGCGGCTGCGCTGGAGCAGCACGCCAAGGCAGCCGAGCACAAAAAGAACGAAGAGTTCAAAGCACAGATGGAGGTACAGCTGAAGCAGCAGAGGCTCGCCGCACAGCAGGTAGCATGCGCAACGACGACGAGCGCCAGCTCTGCAGCAAGATGTTGTGCAAGATTTCACAGGGACACGTCTTGAGCTCGTTTTGGGATGTTCCAGCAGTTAAGACTAGCCGACAAATTGCTGGCTTTCATGACTCATGTGAACAAAATAATCAAGTAGCCATGACTGATATATTCAAATGCGGCGAATTCCCGCTGGTCCAAATGACTCGGGAGTCATATCGCTTCCCGATCGTTAAGTTTGTCTGGTTAGTCACTGATAATTAGAAACTATTGAAGTGTTTGTGCTTTGTATTGAGCTCTCTGTAACTCGCGCTCGCAGCTTGTTTACGCGGACACGATAAGCACGAGCAATCGTTAGCTGCGCGCTCACGCCCCACACGAATCTTTGCAAGTAACCTCCGTAAGATGACAACGTTTAATAATAATAATGAGAAATTACATTTATAACGCGCACATATTCATTCAATGTCCAAGATATTAATTCGACGAGAGAAGGACTCAGAGGCGCGAGGAAAGCGCAGAAAGGCGGAGGAGGCAGCCAGGCGGGTTGCCGGTGCCATATTGCCACACACGGTTTCCTATATACTATGATATTATCGGCCAGCTAATGAATGAGTGTTTTTTTTTTAGTTGTGGGAGGAAACCGGAGAGCCCGGAGGAAACCCACGCAGAACAGGGGGAGAACACACAAACTCCACATAGAAAGGCGCCCAAGGCGGGAATCGAACTGCCTCGGGCAAGACCATTCTTTCCGTGAGGCGCGGATGTTACCACTGCGCCACCCTGCCGCCGCGAAGCATCTGTTTCGCAAGCAGTTTTTTTCCCCAAACGTGAAAACATTGCCACTAGGGAGACAAAGGCGGCCGGGCGTGGTGCCGGTCACCCACCCCCTCGTATGCCGTGTCGACCTTCATAGGTGCTCGCTGACAGCACTTGCCCTACAGGCTGTTAAGGCTACACGGGGGATCTTTGTCTTCTTTTCCATCTCCGCGACGCAGAAGCGGCTCGGCGCCGGCGAGCAGGTGAAGGGCACCACCGTGACACTCACGACTTGCGGCTCGGCGAGCACTCCCACGCAGACGGTGGTCGTGGGCTCAGTGGGCGGCCAGACCATCGGGCCGGGCACCAAGCTGCTCATCAGCAAAGTGGGGGGCTCCCCGGTCGGCGCAGGGGGCACTCCCGTCACCTTCCAGACCGGACGCAACTTCCAGCAGAGCTTTGCCACCTGGATCGGCAAGGCGGGCACGGGCCAGACCGGTAATTTTTATTTCAATTCAATCCATCCATCCATTTTCAGAAAACGCTTAATCCTGTACAGGATCGCGGTGAGCCAGAGCCTATCCCGGCAGACACACGGCGCAAGGCAGGGATATACCCAGGATAGGACGCCAGTCCATCACAGGGCACTGAGGGGAATTTAGTCTGCAAGCCAATGAACCTATGCAGCAGCATGTCTTTGGACCGTGGCAGGAAACCGGAGTGCTCGGCGAAAACCCACGCGGACACGGGGAGAACATGCAACCTCCACACAGAAAGGCACCCGAGCCGAGATTCGAACCCGGGACCGTCTTGCTGTGAGGCGGCAATGCTACTCACCACGTCACCGTGCCGCCCAATTTCATTTCAACTTTATTGTCAATTCTGCCATATGTACAGGGCGTACATATGCCGTTTCTCTCAGACCCTGGTGTTGGCATATACATGGACTGGAATACAACAACAAAAGTTTAAAAATACTAGCATAAATAAAACAAAATAATATATATTTTTTAATATTTACAAGTTAAGCTAAGCTGGGGGTCGGGGGGGGACAATAACAGGGCACAGATCTAGAACAAAAACAAAACTATAATTATAACAAATATAGTGCAAATAGCACTAATGCAGTGCAGATATAGATGCGGCGTGGTGCGTGCGCGTCTGCGTGTAGCAAACAGTTTGGTGGTTAGCGCGCTGCGCTTTGAATCTGGTGACCGAAGTTCGATTGCTACTCGGTGCCTATGTCTGAACATATCCTGGTCCTCGCTTAGTTCTTACTAATCCGAAAATGATTTCCTGGTGCGGTGTGTAAACATCACTACTGGGGAGACAAAGGCGGCCAAGCGTAGTGCTAGTCATCGACACATTTATGTTGTGTGTCGGCCTTAATCAATGCTTCCTGACAGCACTTGCCCCAACAGGCTTTTTCTGGCTATAATGAGAACCCTTGTGCAGACAGGAGGGTAGTGGTCTTATAGTGATTAGTGCAGCGCATGGTGAACTCAGCAACCTGAGTTATGTTTCTAGCCATGGCTAACATCAGTGGTGACTATCTGAACTGGTCCAGGACCTCCTTTGGGTTTACTCAGCCTTAATCGTGTATCTTTTTCTTAATCGAAGCCAAAGTTCACATGCATTTTGTGCATCATGCTAGATTTAATAGGTTATTTTTGTAGAACAATCTCGCACAACTGCACTCTGGGTCTTAATTGCTGCTCTGCTAATTGCACTTCTGTCTAGTGTTCAAGGCTTAATGCGTAGATCGTGGTGTGTTCAAGGACACAATTGACATTTATGCGGGTGATATTTTGTGCATATGGTGATTTCCCCTCTAATGGAATTATAGCATAGAACACAGAACTCGTTATTCGTGACATTTTATCGTTAAAAAATGTTCTTACATCACACAGTGTGAAACATAAAGGTGTCCATTTCATTACCGCGTCTCAGTAATTTCATTGGTCTGGAATGTTTTGGATGATTTACTTCAATTAATTCAAGGGTGAACCATATCTTTTGAATTTTTTTCCAGTATAAGCTGCATTAGATGGCTGCAGCCTGGCACTGTGGCTCAGATTGTTTGATTCAGTCAGTCTGTCAGTCTTTTATTTAAGCTGGAAGGAGCCGTTGGGCTATGTGTGTGTTCTTGTGCTTCAATGTTGATTGTTTAATTTGGATTGGCGTTGTTTCCCCCTCACGTCTGTCTCTCTGTCTTCCTGTCTCGGTGTCCCTATGTCTCTCCGTGTCGCTCACCCTCCCTCCCTGTCTCCCTCCGTGTTTGTCTTTAAGGAACTGACGGCCATCTTAGGGGACTCTGGCAGATTTTTGCCGCTCTTAAGATTGCCAGTTTCACGACCTTTCAGTATATTGGAAGTAGCCTTAACCATTTATTTTCTGTTGCTTTTAGTTTTTATTGTTTTTTTCTTTCGTTGTTGACATGCCGTCCTCTTCGCGGCCCTTGTGCAGTGCTTTGTGACCCTCGGGTGAAAGGCGCTATATAAATTGATATTATTATTATGTTGCACGTTTTAACAGTTGTCTATTGGGGAGGGGTAAGCAAGTTACAACAGAGAAAGATTCCCCAGTAGTTAAAAACTTGATATCCATAAATACGAAATTATTAAACAGGTGAGCATGTACAAATATTGTAAAATTGCATTAGATACTATTCGAATTATTGAATCTATCATAGATTTTATAGCAGTGTTAACTGTGTGGCTAGCATCAATTAGAATATTAAACCGAGCGTTTCAACAAGAGACAAAAGTTAAAAATAAATTTAAAAAATTAATGCAGCTCTTTGGATTCTCAAAAGTAACGTCTTATGCAACCATCTTTTTTAACATTACTGGCAAGAGTTTGATAACATGTATGAGTGCATGGCTTCTTAATTTTGTAGTAACGACAAATATAGTCTCTAATTGTCACGTTTTCTCTACCACTGTGGTGTGGTTACTGTGCCGGTGTTGATGGATGCTGGTCAGCAGCACTATCCAGAGGTTGTCCTACTGCATAGGTTTTCACAGTTGTGCTTTATAGCTCTCCAATATTCTTTTGGGTTATACCGCGCGTTGTTCAGCCTGACGTGCAAACCATCCCTCTTTTGTTCGTAAATAAGCTCCCAGCACGAGCAGCGAAACCTTGGGACGTAATAACGAACAACGCGCGGTACGTCGCAAACACACTCGGGAGCGCTAACCCGACGGGCCTCTGTGCATATGTGCTTGTTCAGTGGTGAGCTCGACGGGCGGGACGCCTGTAAGCGGCACGCAGACAATCCAGATCTCGAGCTCCTCTCTCAGCATGACCAAGCTGCCTCTGCCAGCGAACAGCAAGATTGTCACGCTTAATGTGCCCACGTCCCAGCCTGGTGAGCGAGCACCGTGCGTGAGCGAATGTGTTTGCGTTCCACGTGCACGTTTCTGTCGTCGTCCTTGGCACCCGCCATCCTCGGTAGTAATCGGATTAGCACGCTGCCCGCGGCACGTTCCGCCGCCGCGGCGAACGGAGCGACGCTAACACGAGAGCGCCGCTCGTAGTACATCTGACCCGGTCGCGTACCGCGCCTCGATTATCGCTTTTCTTCCCTTCCGCGAGCCAAATTGGCTTACACGTGCCTGTGTCCGTTGCACCTAACCGCGACTTCAACCGGGCCTCAATAGTAACGATGCTACTTATTTATCCAGGAAAGTTTCACAGAGCCTCGAGACACTTTCAGGACAGTGCTGTATTACAATGTTTGGCTCGTTGCATGTGTTTATTTGGGAATAATAGCTGAGGAAAATGTATGATGGGATAACACTGTGCGGTCTGTACAGATTATAGAATCGATTTGCTGCACTGTCACCTATTAACCGCTTTTCGTAATGCTGTAGGGGTGGTAGCATTAAAATTACTTTTGAGCCATCAATCTTGCTTCCAAAGCACTGGATTATATGCATATATATCACCACTTACATTGCCTGGCAAAGACGCGTAAGAATCTTAGTTCACACAGATATTCCACTTGTCAGTGCCACCAGTTGTGGCAGTGCTTAATGGTGCCAATCACTTTATATAGCCAATAAAATTGAATGATACCATCACCTTCCCAAATGAACGGGTTGTCAAATATTTCACTTTTATTGACCATATAACCGAATCAGTCACGAAAGTTTTGCCACCTCGTATTGTATCAATTTCTACTCGGGCCCATGTACCATGTCATTTGGAGTCTCTGGGGCAGATTCTCAGTACTGTAGCAAGCGCTTATTTTTCGTCTGCATGACCGATGTTGCAAGAGGAAGCCTACGTCTTGTGTTCGAGAAATTCTGGGGCCGGTTTGTCTTGTCCCGGTGAAATGTCGGCCGGTGCAGAACCCTGCTCGCTCTGCTGCAAGCCGCGATTAATAGCAAGCGTGTCTGTGGGTGCAGGCGTCATACACCAGAAGGTGCTGAGCATCCTGCCCGCTTCAGGCTCGACTGGTCAACAGACGTTCGCAACGTACCAGCCGCGCACCGCCACCATCACCTTCCGGCAGAGCTTGCCGGGATCCGGCACCACGCAGCAGGTATTGCCCTGCCACCGAGACTACGACTGCATTTGTTTTCATTCGTGAAGCTGTGCAGCGTTGAGTCCACATTTCCATGAACACTGTTTTTAACAAGTGTCAACATTTACTTGCCTTAGATTGTGCTATCCCTAGATAAAATATGCTTTGTCTTAATTTTCAACCCTGTGTTTTTCTTTTGAAACAAAAACACAACCCTGAAGTTGAACTTGGCACGAAATCATAAGATTGCACAGGTCTATTTTTTTCATTCAACCCTGATATCTGGGCTGAGCCCACTTGCCTGCTTTGTGAATAGGGCTAGCTCGTTTCCCATTGGCTGCAGAAACGCACAGTGAGTGACTCGAAGGTTCGGAGTTCATGCACATCCAGGATAAAGTGGGAGTACAGGCTGCAACATCTGAAAAATATAGATGATAAAGACCTTCATCCAAAATTATGCATGCTTGAATTGAGACTGAAAAGAAGACACTGAAAAGAATACAAATGACAATTAGATGTTCATGAGTAAAAAATTCTGCTTGGGTGTCATTTCAGTCCATTATTTTACGTAGTCGATGAAACGAATGCTACTTTGTGAGAAGTAAACAGTGGTTATGCTATGCTAGGGTTGAATTTTGTCATAGGTTAGCAGAATTACCACCACGAGATGAGCAGTCGACCACACTAAGTATCCACAAAAAACCTGGATCCGTTTGACTGTTTAAAGATGCACTTAAAAACACACGTAAATTGACAGCAGCGAGGCATTGAAATGGCTCCAGCGAAAACGCCTTTACCAATAATGCTTCATTGACGCCGAACCTGCTAGCACTCAGCTCGTAGACTTTTATGGGTTTGGTGACTCACGCGATGTCAGTGCTGGCTCGTTTTTGCTATTGGAGTTTGCTCGTGGGTATGGCTACTGTCATTGATGAATGAGTTAATTTAAGTGTTGGAAGGAGTCTTAACGTTTTCTCACTCTGGGGCCATCCCATTAGAGATGGGAGGTGGGATCATTGCTGTGAAATGGAGGTTTCCGTGAGGTTAAATTCCTCCTCCGTGAAACTTGCTCCCTGGTGGCATTTAAAAAAACACATAAGATGACCATAAAAGTTACTCACGATAAAAGACAATGACCGAGCGAGAGCCTGGAGGAAACAAGGGAGGGTGACTTGGTGGAAGATGAGATTGACTTCATCAGTTCACTTGCAGTGTCAGGTGCTAGATCAAAGGTTAGTGGCACTAACATGGGCGATACAAGCCTCTGTACTGCAGTGGATAAAGAATGGTAATGTCTACTGAGCACATTGTCTCACTGGTGTGGATAAAGTGGATTTTATTAAGAGCTGACAAGGTGGCTCGGGTCAATGCCAAAAATGGAGATGACTGCCGCCTTCCAAAATAGACGCTGTTGACATGAATGTCTAGGTTATTGGAAGATAAGCACAATTCATGTTAAGGTTTATCTTTAATCAGTCAAGCTATGCTTTGTGCAAATACAGCTAGATTCGCATGCGGGCAATGTTAATATTCGTCCAATTTTGATTTTGAATATTTCAATTATTTACGAGAGGGCACATCTCCACACCATTGTCTTTCAAGTTATTTCGTGAAAATGTGAATCTCGTCTCTACAGGTTATCCTCGTTCGTCGTTATGCTCATCGTTACACATGACAGCATATCCATTTCTTGATTAAATCACTTGAATAACATTCAGTCGCATTTCAATTATGTTTGTTTACATTGTTGTGAATGCGTGCTGTCTAATGGCTTCAAGTGCCACATGAATGAATTATACAGCTAACGCAAATTACAAATCATCCATTCTCATGCACATGGTTCATTGCGTGTATTGTGAGAAATGTAGTTTGTGATGAACGCATCGCTGCATAAATCATCCACGATTGTCTGTGTTGGTGGATGTCTTCTCATTTTCTTAGCTGGTAAATATCCTAACCCAGACACATCCGTGTATCGTATTAGTTTCTGACCAATTGTGCTTGTGTCTGTCTCTGTGGTGCCAGTTGATAACGTCGGCAGGTGGCACGACCACCATCCGACCTGGGGTGACCCTCATTCGAGGCGCTTTGCAGCAGGCGGGCACAACACTGGGCAAGACTATGATGCGCACACCTCTGATTGTGCAGCAAGGTATACTCCCTCTGAGTAGGTGGCTCTTTTACTGTCAATCACCTTGCTGTCTCCTACTCTCTCTCTCTCTGCTGCTCGCTCTCGGCTTCATTTCCTGGCTCCTGGTTGCATCGGCCTTTGTTAACTCAGGCGCGCACGCTTGCATGAGTCAATGCACTTTGTGTAATTTCCAAGTTGATTGATGGGGAGTGCACATGTGCTTCTGTGTCTTTTCTACAAGACAGTTGCATTTCTTTCTGCTATCTCCTCTGAATAAGAGCCATTCCCCAAAACATTTGCCAAATTTATATGTTTTTCACTGACGTCAAAGACAAATTATATTTACGCTCAGACAAGCAATGGAGCAGCACTCAATTTGAGCGATTGTTCTAAATGCTATGTTTCT
>JAZEWU010000034.1:1978246-1997300 GCA_036362915.1 Geotria australis
TGCTGTGGCTCCCCATTTGGAGTTGACCAGTTTTCGTAGGATGTTGGATGTTGGATGTTGTGATGGTTGCTCTGCACAGTTGTTTTTTCATGATAGCCGTGTTTTGCGATCTTCCAACGTGGGAGGCAAAACGTTGCGAGGGAGAGAAGGAGATCGCTCAACACGGTAATCCCGAAAGAACATCTCTGAAGAACAACCATCAAACTTCACACGTGTTGTTGTAATTTCGCCTCCCTTTCTAAAGAGACCAAGCACCTGAATTACGTGTGTAAAATTACATTTTTCTGCCACTACAATGGCCAGGTGGTTTTCTTCCAACAGAGGCGTTTGACCCGTAGCACGTTAATTAATCAAATTGTAAATAGTGAGCCTTCGAGGTTTGGATGGAATTCATCAGTGGAATGTGCCATTGCTACCTCTGGCTTACAGCTTCAAATGGAGATTAACGGTGGTGCTATTGTGCGTTTGAGCCTCCGGGAGACATTTTATTTTGAATTAATTCGGTTAATCCCTCTGTCAGACTCGGTGTTGAACTCAAATCCGAGCCGCGTTCCCTTTTTAATCTAAAGCCTCGCGTTACCTCTGCGCTCCCCCCCCCACCCGCCACACGCCCCGCAGACCTGTCGACCATCGAGAAGAGGCTCAGCTCGCGCTTCTACTCGAAGCTGGCCGAGTTTGTGGGCGACATGACCAAGATGTTCGACAACTGCCGTTACTACAACCCCGGCGACTCGACCTTCGCCAAGTGCGCGGAGGTTCTCGAGACTTTCTTCGTGCAGAAGCTCAAAAGTTTCAAGGCCAACAGGTAGAGAGAGGCACCACCCCGGCGGGCGTGAAGATTGTGGGGGGGGGGGGTTTGTGAAGGCTTGGGGGGGTGTCGGCAAGCTGTGACGAGCGGATCTCGTGCAGTGCTTTTCGAAACTTTCCAATCTGGAATTCCTGCTTCTTTGTGCTTTTCCTTCCCGCTGCAATTGCTGGTGCCGCCTTTCTTCTTGCCTCCTTGCCTGCGACGCCTGCTGCCCTTTTCCCTCCGGAGAAAGAAAACGACGCTGCTTTTTCTCAGCCGCGTGCGTCTCGACACAGCTTTTAAATCGGCCAAACGACTCTCCTCAGTTATCTGTCCCATCGGTGGATCGAGCTTGCTTTGCTTCCTCCAGCTTCGCGCTACGTCAGCGTGCCGGCACCTGTGCGCGTAAAGAATTGTCTCCTTCAAGCCACAGGCAATTGTTTCACGGGCACGTCCAAACTACACCTCATGACCGCCAAGCCAGTCGCATCGGGGTCGTAATTCAGCCTCAAAATAATGCTGTCTTCAGCAGGAGCAGCAGCAGCAGGCTCTCCTGGGTATCAGTGACTTCACCCTTCCGTGGACTACTTTGTCTTACCCTGTGGCAGCTCGTCTTTTCTGAACTGAACGTTGCTCGATGTAGCTGTGTTGTAGCCTACTGTGCCAGCCGCCGCCACCCTGCAGCCTGAAGCCATCGGACTCCACAAGCTAAGCAAGGCCAGGCCTGGTCACAGCATGGATTGGTTAGCGTGGTGGAAATGTCAGGTCTCTTCGGGTGAGTTGCTGTCGGATGTTCAGTATCGGACCACTTGCCTCGTGGAACCCATGATCCGGCTGATGTTCCAACAACACAGCGCTAGGGAGTACTGCCACCACAAGGTGCTGTGTCATTCAGATGAGAGATGGATGTTGTTAATCACCCTGAGACAAGAGCGGAGACACTAGCCCCGAAGTCCTGCCACGCAAGAGTAGTATCGCTCTCTGGACAACCTCAGCTCCAGTTTTATCGACGTGAAATAAACGTGGCCCCTCGTGACGGCGGGGCATCCCTGCAGGTGACGCTGCCCAGGCGTCTGGCTTGAGATTGATACTGAATAACGCGTTTCCGCTTTCATGTTTTCCAGGACGGGGGGCTTCACGAAGACGGGCCAGACGAACCCAATTTCGGCTTTAAAAGGAAAGAAGCCCGGCTTTCTGGGTGTGCAGTAGGTTTGTGCCACAGACGGGCTAGCGGTTTGTCTCGTTTAGTTTGACGGGCCTGGCCCTGCTGTCTCCTGTGTAAGATGCTCCGCGTGTTGGGTGGGATGGCCTGGGAGGGACGGCAGGAGTCGTAGGAGCTCGCAAGAGGGCTCAAACTCCGGTGAGCGCCGTTGGGGGTGGACAAATGAATAGGGTATTTCGCCGTGGGACAAAAATCTATATATATAAAAAAAAAAGTTGAACTCACAGTAAATTGAATTGGCTATCATGGATTTTGTATTAAAATAAAAATAAAAAAAAGGCTGCGTTGAATTACAAAGCTAACTTAAACTCCAAACGTGTCACTGGAAACGGTGTTTTTTTCTCTTTCTCTCCTTAGTAGTTTTAACTGCACCGTACCTTAGCCCATGAGCTCTGTACATAAGTCACGTGTGTGTTGTAGAATTTTTTTATTTTAATAAAGAAACAGTGTCCCCCTTATCTTTCTCCGCTTCCCCTCCATTGCCCTCCCCCACCTCCCTTCCCCCCACCTCCCTCCCCCCCTTCTTGAAATAACTAAACAGGAACTCTTTACCCCTCTGATCCGACCATCCCCTCCCATCCCTATCCCGTGCGGAAATAAGCTAGAGATTGCGCGTTCTATCCGTGGGGCAGTGCAAAACAGAGCAGCGTTTCACGAGTACATGTCGTTCTAAAAACGACACACTTGCGTTTCGCGGTACGGGGGTAAAGAAACAAACCCGGGTGGCAGGCGCAACCGCACCCACTCTGAAAATAAGTTTGTTTCACTTGCACGCGCGCACCTGCGTGCGCTTTTTGAACGGATCGGGGAGGCGCCGCACTTTGTTATGAGCACCCCTCCTTAAAACCGACGCCCCCTTTGGAATCAGACGACGACTTTGTTGAGTATCAAAACGCGTGCTGCGACACGCGATTTTTCGTGCGTCCTGTGCTTTCGGTTAGCGTACGCGTGTTTTATTTTTTTATTTTTAAGCAGTCGGCGTGAATTGTGCTGTTACTAGTGGCTTGGCCGATCAGTCGCTTGACTCCCCCCTGCCCGTTGATCGATTGCGGAAGTTTTGTTTTTTTCTCAACTTTCTTTTTTTGCTCTTCGCTCTTTTTAAAAAAGACGCTGGTCCAAAAATGTTTTTTTTTTTACACTCTTTGAAATTATGCGAAATGCACATCAGGTGCTGCGAAAGCCCAACTAGTGTGGTCGTCAATACTGTACTACGACGTGGTGTGCCCCCACTGATTCCTCACACTGAAAGTTGTCCCCATAATTCTTATTGGAAACGTGTTCACTGATTCAAAACGATTTACTGTATAAAGTGGAAATTATTCATTTAGGTCTCATACCGACACTAGATTGTATTTAGTAACGTGCCCAGTTGTTTTGCAACAAGCCTGTCGGCAAACGGGCGCATCAGAGTCGTTCTGCAGAAAGCATCCAACGCAAACAAGGCTTGTCTTTGAAGCAAGTCTATATGTGAATGAGAAACAAAAAACAACTATTCTGCAAAACCTCCAACTCTTCATTCGCCGATATAGAACCCCTCCTGTTTATCCAAATGTGTTCCGCCACGCAGTTTTAATTGTTGAAAATATGAATTGATTCAAAATTGTGGCAGTGCCACTGATATGCCCGATCAGCTTGTTCAGTCCAAGAAATGTCATGTGACACACGGGAGGCATAGTTGCGAACTCGGTGCGCCCTCCTCCAATCTCCTGGAGCTGTTTGATGTGTTGATGCTCACGTGCATTATTCGTGATGCAGAAACACATTCCATGTCTGAATCATAAGATATCCGCACCTCACAAAACACCAAAAGCAGGCTGTAATGATGTGTTAACGTTTGTTTAGCTAGACTTATAAAAACATAATACTGCCTAAATTGCGGTTTCAAGTTGGAAAACGAAATAAAAACATCTCAACTCCTTTGCCACACCCCATTGAGATGACTGACAACTTGAGGGACATTTGCAGCAGTGTAAAAAAATAAGTGTGTGGGTTTTTACCTGGGAAACCCTCTTTAGTTTTCACCGTATTACGATGAGCATGTACATTTTGAATTATTTTAATGACATAGTACCCATCTTAAACAAACACAAATTGGTATTAGATTTACAACATTGGTCACATGCTGTTCAGAATTGCTTTGAAACTCAACATTATACAACGTATATATACATACATGCATTTACCAGACCAGTGCTGGCTGTAATTTGAAGCTGTCTCCGTTTTGTTTGGCTTGTAATATTTACTTGCAATGCAAACTGTATTTTGCTTTCACACCGGTCGTTGTAATTTAGTTATCTTGTTAAATGCGTATTTCATGATATTTTAGATAAAAACCTAAACAATTTTTTTGCTCTCCGTTGTATATGTTAAATCGCCGTTTTGCTCAACCATCACCACCCCTAAACCTGGTCCCAACCACTGTGCGTCTGTCACACCAACGTGCGATAACCTAGACATAGCATACGATGCCCCTTTTAGTTGTGGCAGCTATACGTGTTATGACCACACCCGGCGCACGGGAACAGCTGGGTTGATTTACGGGAACGCGTGAGAAAAGGCGTCCTGTGGGTTACTGTACAGTGTTGAGACGTCTCGGGCTTGTAAGGCTGGATGTTGCAGGGTATGTTGGTCCAGGTTTGACTCGGTGTGTATTTGTATCTACTTTAAAGTGGAACGGTAGTGGTAGCAGTAGCATAGCGGTTAGTGCACCACGATAATAAACCAGTCATCCAGAGTTAAATTCCTAGCCAAGGCCAACGTCGGTGGTGAATATCTGAACCTGTGCTGGGCCTTCCCTAGGTCGACACAGCATTATAGCCGGTGCAGTGTGTAATTGCCAGCACTGGTGAGATTGAGGTAGCCAACACCACCCTTTCCACGCACTGTTTTGCCTTTCATAGGTGCTTGCTAACAGCACTTGCCCTAACAGTCAGTTAAAGGCTGTACGAGGAGTCTTTGTGTTTAAGGCGACTCGTAGTGAACCTCGCAACACTTTTCCCCGCTTCATCTGCACCCTCCAGCGGTTCTGTTTTATCACATCTCAAGCGTCCACAAATCGTGAAAATTCCTTCTCAAGAAAATTACCATTGAGTGCATGGCATTTCCATCGATGCCATCCACAGCACCAAGTAATTTGAGATCTGACAGATGGTTAGTCAGACCTCTGATAATGTCTCAAGTGAGCCGCTGGCGTCTTCGAGTCAATTGGACAGTCTGCATCAAACTGCCGTCGCCGATGGACGCCTATTACGATGGTTCGTCTGACGACAGTGGAACCCACCCCTCGGAGCCTTCATCCGTTTTCTAGCGGCGCGATCACTCGCTCTTTTACGGGCCTCCGAATCGAACGCCCCTCCCCTCCCTTCGAGTATTTGCTTCTTAAAGTCGCGCGCCGGACGAGGGGCATACAACTTGACGTACCTAGTCGTGAGTCGATCGCGATGCGTCTTGTGGTGTGACGTGCGCTGTAGCTATATTTTAGGCGGCAGCGTCCAGTTTAGTTCGCTCGGTGGATGCGCGCAACCGTTTTCTCGTAAGCGGCGCGGTTGTTTTACCTTGGCTGTCTCTCGCTCTCTCCCGTTGCGACAGCAGAGCTATGAGCACTGAGCCAGTGTAGTCGGCAGGGTGGGGATAGATTTAAGAAGGTGTGGATGAGTTTAGGTGAATTGTCATGGTTCCTGTACAGTCTTTGATGCAGAGTTGTACAATTTTGCGAAGCGTATATACAGAAGTACGTTGTTGGCTTACTTTGATTTTAATTCTTTTCGTTTCGTTTCGCAGTGTTGTTTTTTTTTTGTATTGCGTCTGTATCATGTATAATATGAGATACTGAAACGATACAGTGAAAAAAAAACCGTTTAAAAAAAAAAGAGTGTTATAAATATCGAACCACGGATGATGCTTTGTTTAGTATCGTGTGTTTTTGTCGCAAAACTAAAAATACGTTTTCCTGTCAAGACAACCGGCGGTCATTGCAGCCCACTTACGATGAAACGAGAAGTGCGTTTGGGAGGCACAGGAGCAGCCGACACACCTGGCTATGTGAAACACTCGTCACGACCAATATTATTGTCCACATCCATCCTGACGTTTTCCACATACGTACCACGTTGTTCTCTTCCGAAGGTCCCGATTCAGTATTTGTTTCACGTTGCCGTCTCATATATATATTTTTTTGAATGTTATGTTTCATTGTATATTTATTCCCCATTGGATTACCGCGCCTTCACCTTCATCGTAGTGTGTAGGATGGTAACCCGCCCGGCGGCGCGCAACAGGGACGGTCCTTCGCTCGTCTCAAGCGACGCCTGCACCCTTGCGGGTCCGCAGGCAGACTTTTGTACTTTGACATTCGTCATCTCCAGGAGAAATAAACTTTCGAAAAACTTTGCAAGTGGATGCCGCAGCCCCTTATTTTTTGTCGGCGCGCGCGTTCCCGCGTGGCTGTGCCAAGGGTGTGCGTGTCGCCAGTAGGGTTCCTTCGCTTGTTTTATTTGTATTAATAATAATAGCATTTTATAGAGCGCCTTCCACCCGAGGGTCACAAAGCGCTGCACAAGGGGCCGCGGAGAGAACGGCATGTCAACAACGACAGAAGAAAAAAACCAGCTAATAAAAACCAAAGCAACTACATTAAGAACGCCCTGGAATTGCAATATATAGATGTCAGGGTTCGATTCAAACTCGCTGTGCAGCAGTTCAAGAGTGACGAAAGTTCACCGCCCCCGCTCCCCGGACAAAACCCACACAGAACAGGGGGAGAACACACAGTCTCCACACAGAAAAGCGTCCGAGGCGGGAACAGAACCGCCTTGGTCAGGACGTTCCTTCTGTGAGAAACAGATGTTACCACTGCGCCACCCAGCCGCCCAGGGTGGCAGGGTGGAAAATACACTGTTTTATAGAGGGTGGCTTGTATAACCACGGTTATTATGCTCGCAATAACAACCAAGGGGGTGGGCGTTGAATTGGACCGGTGCAAAATAGTGGGGAACGCAGTCCCGCTACGGCGTTCGTGCGCGTGACTCGTAGCCTCTACCATCGCGTGTAGCATCTTGTCAGTCCCACTAAAGCATTCAGCGCACTGTTTACCAGCTTACAAAGTACCACCCTGCCTCCTTCTGCAATTAGCCTCTTCTATACCATGCTGCGTTGTTATGAAATGCTCCGTGTGATTGTTATGAATGTAGTATTTCACTGTTGATATGAAGGTTGCGATGTTGTTCATCTTGCTGAATTGCTCCGCAAGAGAGCGCTTAGCATTCAAAGAGTTCGCGATGCTTTTCGGTGTAAGCTAACATCCACTTGTTTCTTGAATCTCCACAAGCCAGGAAGGATGGTGGGTGGTTAAGGGGGGAGGTTATTGTTCCACCCTGACTACTTACTGGTCCGTTCTACTCTTTTATCACAATAACGAGAGATATGAAAACATTACATCATCATCATCATGGAAATTACAACAACTGATACAAATGTTGTGGCGAGCAGTGTTCACGGAGGCATTTTGGAAAACGTCATCATTTTCATTCTTTTAAGACATCGTTAACACCAAAATCCAGCCGTGGTGTTATGTTCGGTCCTCGTTAATTAGTGGGACTTCGTGCGGGGATTCTGTTTAAGCTGTAGAAATGTTGCTCTTTAATTGGTAGCGACTGTATGCCAGCATTGTTCCTGTTCTCATCCTTAACGCGAGTAATGAGCGTGTCGTTGGGGCCCGTGTGTTTATACGGACCCTGCTCAGGCTCCATGCTTTAGCAAGCTGCAAAAGGGCTGTTTTTAAAAAAGACGTCATCTCATAGTTACTAGTCACCATTGATCTGGAGTATACACATTACGTACGGCGAATTAATGGGCCCGTTTACAGCTCTCAGTCTGTCATCTGCTGGATGAGGGTATCCCTAAGCTGTGAATCATTGTTTGGCCATACTTCACCACAATGGTCTGTGAGAAAAAGCACAGTTTGATGAGGTGGGGGGGGGTCGGTGCTCACCACTGTCAGCGAGAGCGAAGAAATTAACTCGGGTCATTGGGTTTATGGCGCAGTGTGCTCCTCTACAACTAGCTAGTGTGTCCGCAAAGCTCCCAACGTACGGCTGCCTAAAGTGCGTCCCTTGTCATTAGTATTGGCTCTTCCCGAAGGGGTGTGGATACACGAATTAGTCGTCAGTCCTGTATTGAACCAGCTGAGGGCCCATGGAGAGTTGTATCCCAAAAATATAATAATTTGTTGCTGATTTCCCGTTGATGTTACTGACATGTCGTTCTCTCCGCAGCCCTGTGCAGCGCTTTGTGACCCTCGGGTGAAAAGCGCTCTATAAATGCTATTATTATTAAAGAGATATGTCGAGTGTGGCATGATGAAAACTTTAATTCATCAAATCCGTGCCAAAAACTCACGAGGCTGCCGGGGTGGTGAGGTTGCAACACGGTCACAAGCCGCATGTGCATTGAAATTAAAAGTTTTAAGTCATTAGCGTCAAACCTTGCCCAAATAAATCTGGGCAGTGTTTATCTTAATTGTAAGCCCTGAGTAAATGATGGTAATTTCCATGGAAATGGCCAGTCCGTCCCGCTGCTGCCGTTGGCCTTGCAAAGTAAACTGGCTGTTGACCACATTGATCAGAGTTGTTGTTGTTGTGATGGATACAAACAAACTCACCACATTCATCATTAGCCCTGCCCTGTTACCGGAAAGCTGGGCTATCGTTTCAGAGAATGCTCTTTGAGATTACAGAATGGATTGACTAATAGCTGGACGTTGTATTTTTCATGGTCAGTCCACATTTCAGCTCTGTACTCTGAAGGACTATTGGCCAATAAGGACAATTCTGGCAGCTGTCTGTTGGTGCTGGTCCTGACTATGAGCGAATCGTCATTACCCAATTATACTGATATAGGTTGTCACGGCTCGATGTATGAGAATTGCTCTTCATAGCTGTTCTTTCGGGATAACCGTGTCGAGTGTTTCTTTTCTCTCCTTCGCTATCCCGAAAGAGGGCGGCACGGTGGTGCGGTGAGTAGTGCTGTCGCCTCACACCAAGAAGGTCCCGGGTTCGAATCCTGGCTCGGGTACCTTTCTAATAATAATAGCATTTATATAGCGCCTTTCACCCGAGGGTCACAAAGCGCAAGTTCTCCCCGTGTCCGCGTTGGTTTTCGCCAGGCATTCCGGTTTCCTCTCACAGTCCAAGGACAGGCTACAGTTGCATAGGTTAATTGGCATGCGGACTAAATTGCCCCCGATGCCCTGAGATGGACTGGCGTCTCATCCAGCGTATAGCCCTGCCTTGCGCCCTGTGTCTGCCAGGATATACTGCGGCTCTCCGCAACCCTGTACAGTATGAAGCGGTTTCTGACAATGTACGGATGGATGGCTATCCCGAAAGAATAGCTATCGTAAGCAAATCTAATTACCCACTTGTTAAATGTGTGCGGAGTGCTCTCCAGCACCCCGGTAGTGCTGAAGCGCTGTCCAGCAGCCCGGTGGTGCTGAAGCGCTGATAAATTGTAACGTTTGCTCCAGTGGCAACTCTATCAATTGGCTGTGTCGGCTGGAGGAGGGTTTACGACACGCTTTTTACTCTCGCGCAATTTAGACTCGAAAATCAATAACGAATCTTACGGGTCGCGAAAGCGTACGTGTTCATACGAAAACTCAGCCGTACGTATGCAGTTTTTAAATAAGGTAGTTTGCATAATGAAGATGGGGTGATTTCCATTTGTACGTGTCCCTATGTCTCCCCCTGTCGCTCACCCTCCCTCCCTGTCTCCGTGTTTGTCTTTAAGGAAGTGACGGCCATCTTAGGGGACGCTGGCAGATTTTTGCCGCTCTTAAGATTGCCAGTTTCACGACCTTTCGGTATATTCGAAGCAGCCTTAATCATTTTATTTTTGTTCCTTTGGTTTTTTATTGCTTGTTTTTTCTTTCATTGTTGACATTCCGTTCTCTTCGCGGCCCTTGTGCAGCGCTTTGTGACCCTCGGGTGAAAGGCGCTATAGAAAATGCTATAATATTATTATTACCTGTGTCTTGTACACGAGTGCCAACGCAGTGCCGTAATCGTTCATTTCGTTCACGAGCATGTTGCTGACTCCCACTTCCTCTGGGTGTCCCTGAGAGAGAGAGAGAGAGCGAGCGAGAGGAGAGGGAAAGGCTCTGGATGAGTGAGATGGCAGCGGGCCAGACCCCCGGAGCCTAGCGCACCGGTGCTGGCCGTGGCACCGCCGCGCGCCCCGCAGCTCCCATCGATTGGCGAGTCTCGCCACGTTCCCGCTATTATCGTGTAATCACTGTCTGTGGAAATGCGTGGCGGGAGAGCGTGTCATATCAGCGGGGAGGCCCGGCCCAGACAAGGACAGCGAGCGGGCTAAGTTAGTCCGGGTGTGTGCGTGTGTGTGTGTATTATTGAGCGGGGGGGGATTGTCGAGTATCAGAATTGGGGGCACTTCCTGCCTTACGAGAATAAACGATATTGTTCTTCCGCTGGCTTATCAGCCCAGCGGAGGTAGAGGCCTCGGATTAGAGCGTTATCAGCTTTATCAACACGTGTGAGTGTGTGCTTCTGCGTGTGCTTGGGGAACGGCGGTAAAGTGGTAAGCGCGCTGTGCTACGAACCTGGTGACCCGAGTTCGATTCCGGCTCACGGCAAAACCAGTGACGGTTTTCTGAACCAGTTCTGGGCCTTCTCTAGGCCAACTGAGCCTCAAAGAAGTCTGATAAGGCTATACGGGGGATCTTTGTCCTCTTGGGCTTGGTGTTTATTTGTCGACATATGTACGTCTCTGTGTGTGCATGTACGTGCGTTGTTCTGTTGATGCATGTAAATGACTGTATACAAAACCACCCCCACCTAGCACCGCCAGATGGTAACGGTGGCGTCTTGTGAGCAATGCCGTGGTGGGTGGGAAAGGGCGTTATCAGCTGATTACCCTCACGCTGCGCTTACATCCACCACAGTGGCTAAAAGGCCCTTGCTTTAGTGTGAGGGGGTGATGACCCATCCACCTTAGATCAATCATCAGACAACCACAGGAACTTGTGCCGGAGGCCCCCCGAGTGGATCGACATCCATAACCCATCAGCATCTCACTCGAGATCCGAATGAACTGTGTGCGGCTTCTGCCTGTATCAGATCAAAAGGGAGGCCCACTTAATATGAGCGTGGAGTGAATGAGTGTTTCTGCATCTCGTCACCAAATTAGTTCCATTATTCGTTTAATAATTGCTCTCGAGGGGGGGGGTGCTCCTTGAACATTTGAAAATCGGGTTGGGAGGCGCTGTCCTTAATGTCAGGGAGTTTTTTTGTTATAATTGCATAAAGACTTTCTACCGAAAATAGCAATTCCGCAGAGGATTCACCACACGAGCCGCACTGAATTCGTAACCAAACCTTGTCATCTGACGTGCCAAGATGCCCTGCGTAATTGGCTATTAAGGATTAAAAGCGGACTGAGGTTGGTTCTTCCTGTCGCCCGGTGCTGTCCTCACTGGCAGAATGCGCCGTGGCTCTGTGCAACCCGTGTCTGTATCTGAACACGTGTCTGTGTCTGTAAAACCAGAAATATTATTTCTCTCATTCCCCAAACTGCTCGCATGTAAGACACGTCACCGGAAAATGTTTCCCCCGCACAAACGGCTGTCTAGCTGTGGATTCACGTGGAAACCACTGAGAGACGTTCCCCACATTTCTACGTGAATGCCGTTATTTTCTCAACTTACACCGCATTTTACGGAATCATCAATGTTGCAGTTCAACCCACGATCGCGACCACTTCCAACATCTCCGAACCACGAGAGCGTCAATTAATCTCAACAACGTAATTATATTTCCGGTAAACCTTACGAATTTTATTTTTGTTGTAAACTCTCAATTCACTCCTTGTTGTACGACCGTGTCCCGGTGTCAGGCCACAGCCATTTCCCGATAGACCCCAAGGAGGTTGGGCGCGAGGGCCCCCCGAGGCGGGATCAATATTTAATCAGACGCTGGCGGGGTGTCGTGGAGATGCCTCGTTTTTTTTTATTGCGACGGGCTCGCGCCGCGAGCTATGCCAGCACACACAGACCGCCTCTTGGCATCGACAGCTCCCGCACTGAGAGTCCATTCCACTCCCCGTCAAGGTCACCACCACCGCCGCGCGTCTCGCCGAGTCACCCAGCGGAGAGGCATCTGGGCCCATCCAATCCCATCCATTTTCAGAAACGGCAAGGGGGGTTGACCAGGCCTATCAGGGACAAGCACTTCGTTATAAGTCAGCGGCGATCAACCTGTTGACAACTTCTCTCTACCATGAGAATGTGGAATTTCCACCACTGGCTCAGAGCAGTGAACAACTGTGCCCTTTTTCTTGTTCGATGATAGACGCACTGACTTGTGGTGTTGCCCATGACATCGATTTGAGATAGAAATTATTTACCCAATGAATGTATTATTCATGCATGCATTTAATATTGTTATTAATTTTGCCATTTAAAGTGTCTTCTTACAATTTGTGGAGATTGAACAGAAAACCTTTTCGTGAAAAAAAATCTGTATTAGAAAATGTCACGCCGCAATGTAAAATAATTCATGTGATGTTATTAATTCAATATCCGATTTAAAAGAACGTGACTGCCAAATTTAGAAACTAAGCTCGTGCCAAATTTAAGGTTTAAAACAATCCGTGCAAGTTTATGAGAATAAGTGTCGCCTGATGAAAAACGAGCCTATTCCAGATTAAAAATTACGCCCGTGACAGACGTTAAAAAAAACATTCATTTCCAGAATGCGTTTGCTTATTTCTCTCCCCACGCAATCAGTGGCCTCCATATATAACCAGGTGACAACCCATCGAGACCGAGGCCGCTTTAGCAAAGGAGACCAGAGCTAAAACTGGCGAGAACAGCAACGCGAGCCCGTGCCAGATATTTTTTTTTATATATATATAAGAAGTTTGTTTCTCGTTTTTTCTTTCTCAAAGTGTCACCTGCGTAAGTTATGCTCGCTGAGTGTTCACCTTGGGTAAAGGGTGCCCTCGTCAGCGGGCGGCACGGTGGCGCGGTGGGTATCGCTACCGCCTCACAGCAAGAAGGTTCCCGGGTTCGAATGTCGGTTCGGGTGCCTTTCTGTGTCGAGTTTGCCTGTTCTCCCCGTGTCCGCGTGGGTTTTCGCCGGGCACTCCAGTTTTCTCTCACCGTCGAAAGACATGCTGCCAGG
This sequence comes from Geotria australis, assembly GCA_036362915.1. NCBI lineage: Eukaryota > Metazoa > Chordata > Hyperoartia > Petromyzontiformes > Geotriidae > Geotria > Geotria australis. Next base: position 1,991,451 of record JAZEWU010000034.1, read on the forward strand.
TTAATTGGCCTACTGAGTAAATTGCCCCAGGTGCCCTGCGATGGACTGGCGTCCCATTCTCGGTATACCCCCGTGCCTTGCGCCCTGTGTCTGTCGGGATAGGATCTGGCTTACCGTGACCCAGTACAGGATTAAGCGGTTTCTGAAAATAGATGGATGGATCATCCTCATGCACCATCATCTGCCTTCACTCATAATCATAATAATAATACTCTATTTTTGTAACGCGCATTTTCTCCTGGCGCGTTGCACCCGTTGATTCGGAGGCACGGAGCCCTGCTCAGTCGGTTTGTTGCGAGTCGGTGAAGAGCTGACTTTTTAAAAGTTTTTTGAAGGCTGTGGGGGACTGTGTTTGACGCAATAGATGTGGCAGGCTGTTCCAGGTTGTGGGTGCCGCAACCTGGATGATAATAATAATCATCACGATAATCAATGCAACGCTTCCATAATGTCATAATTATCATCGTGTGTGCCTTCATGCATCATCATCGTCATCATGGTCCGCGCTCGCTCCCCGCGTCATCCCGTCTGTCCTTGACCCCGCGAGTCCCGGTGGCGTGACCCCCGCGCACGCCGCGCTCCGACCAATCAGCGCCGCCGCCGCCCGCCCGCCCGCCCAGGGCAGTGCAGCGAACATCACCCGCACACACCCGGCCCTTCCTTCCAGTCGAATTCATCCCGAACGCGTCCTCACCGTTATCACAACCCGCTCGATCCTGTGCAGGGGCACGGAGGGACCGGAGCCAGGTGCGTCGCAGCCGCGGAAAAGTGGGTGGGATGGAATCGTTTTGTCTGGACGGAACCCGTCCCGACAGACTCAGGGCGCAAGGCAGGGCTATACCCAGGATGGGGCCAGTTAACCTGTGCAGCAGCATGTGTTTGGACTGTGGGAAGAAACCGGAGTGCCCGCCGAAAACCCACACGGACACGGGGCGACACGTGCTAAGTGCACCCGAGCCAGGATTCGAACCCGGGCCCTTCTTGCTGTGAGGCAGCAACGCTACTCACAGCGCCACCGTGCCGCCCCGTCTTTGTATTTATGATATGTGCATATACTTTTGTGTGTGTGTGTATGAATACTTGTGTGTGTGTTTCAAACTAAGGATGCACACCATCCAGCAGATGCGCTGCTGTCAGGACCCTCCGCTTTGAAATACGAGTCCCATGGCGCTAATAAAGGAGGTTTATTTACGGCCTCAAATGCCCCGGTGCCTCTGGCAAGGATACAGTGGGACACAACGCACTGCTCTTTGTATATATAGCCTCACACTGTATACTGAAAGAAGACAAAGGGCAAGATCCCCCCCCTATAGCCTTAGCAGACTGTAGGTCCAAGTGCTGTGAGCGACCACATACTGTACACTCACACAAAATACATATTTCTCCCTGTGGCCTCAATATACTCGCCGTTCTCAGCCGGTGGGCCGCGACCCATCAGTGGGCAGCGAGCGCCATTTAGTGGCCCGTGGGGACCAGACCCAAGGGGGACAAATTGTCCTTGTGGTGTGAAAGGTTGAGACCCGCCTGCTCTGCACACCATCATCATGATCACCACGCATTGTGTCAGTGGGGTGCTGATCAATTATGAGTCCTAAACAGGAATAATAATAATAATAGCATTTATATAGCGCCTTTCACCCGAGGGTCACAAAGCGCTGCACAAGGCTGTGGAGAGAACGACATGTCAACGACGACAGAGAACGGAAAATCAGCAACAATTATTTTTGGAGTTTTTTTATTTTATAATCCGAGCTGTGGAGAGAACGGCATATTGAAAAATCAGCAACTATTTTTTTGGTTTTTTTTTTATATATATAATCCGAGCTGTGGAGATAATTTGGGGTCCACAATTTGTGTTTTATTCGAAGGACTGGCGTCCCATCCTGGGTATAGACCTACCTTGTGCCCTGCGTCTGCTGGGATAGGCTCTGGCTCTCCGCGAGCCTGTACAGGCTTCAGAAGGTGCTGATAAAATAGAGATCTTGACAGAGATCTATGGGGCGTGATGAAAGGATAGAAACACATACACATGGGATGGCGCTGTGAAGATGAGAGGGTTGTAGTGATGCTAGAAGATAATACGCTAATATAAAGATAACGTCCCTATTTATTTATACATCCGTGGGGGGGGGTCGGGGGAGTGGGGGGGTCTCTTGCGCTACTTGGGTGTCCTCAAGTTTTGCTCAGTTTGAGCCGCGATGAGCATACAGAGTGTGTTGTGTGTGTACATGTTATTACCACGGCGCCTGTACACTCACACACACAGAGCGCCGCTCTCCCTGGTGCTGATTAATCAAGGTGCCGCTCGGGACAGATGAATCGTCTTGTAATCTCTGGGAGCAGCTTCCTCCTCCTCCTCTTCCTCCTACTGATGCGCAGGCCGCCTTATCGGCCCCTCTCTGTGGCTGCCGGTGTGGGAGAAGCTGGGGGCACGGAGCCCCCCCGCCCCCCCCCCCCCACACACGCCAGAGCAATGGGTCGTGAGCTCTTATTGATGCGTCTGCGTTGGAGCCTGTGGCGCAGCGGTTAACGCCACTGCGTTGTCATGCACGGAGACCGGAGTTCGATTCCCGGGCTAGGATTCGCGAGGGTTCTCATTCACGGTGGTTGCGATTCAGAGCTATTCTTTCGGGACAGCCGTGTGGCGAGGCGTCATCAGGCGTCGGGAGGCGAAACGTCGCGAGGGAGAGATGCAGAGCGCTCAGTGACGCGGCTATCCATGAAGATACATCTCTGAAGAGCAACCATCAGTTTTCAGCACTGATGATTTGAGTCTCAACCCCCCCTCCCGTTGCTGGGCTTGCCGGGCTTGCCGAGCTCCCGACGCGGGAGCATCGCGGGTGATTTGGCGGCCGGCGGTCCCACCGCTCTGCTCACGCTGGCATTCCGTTTGCTCCAGCAATCGGGCTATCAACCCTGTCCGGTTCCTCGGGGACCAGCACCGCAAAGCCCCCTTAGCGGAGTCAGCCTGCAATCTATTTCATCCTGCGACGCGATGGATGTCCATTCATGTGTAAAGTAGCTTTCTACCCATTCATTATTGTGCAGATTCCGCTATTCGGGCCGCAATGCGCGCGCGGTTGCAACTCGCGGGCGTTTGTTGTGCGCCGGTCTCGGAGGAGCGTCGCTCGGAGCCGATCTGTATTCCGCGAGCGGAGCGGGCGAACGCGCGCGCACGCACGCACGCACGCACGCGGGGAATATAACTAAAAATAATGTATCGCCCCGCTCATTATCTGAGACAATGTTCGGAGTGTTACTGATGTGTTAGGTTGTCACGGCTCGGTGCGTGAGAATCGCTTTCCGTAGCTGTCCTTTCGGGATAGCCGTGTCGAGCTCTCCTCCCCGCGTTCACCGCTTGATGGTGTACCTAGTAAACACGTCGTTATAGCTAGCACATCACGCTCACATTTCACTCAGTCGCGGGATGCAGGAGGATGCTTCCAACGCGGGAGGAGAAACGTCGCAATGTAGGAGAGAGGAGGGAGAGCACTCAGTGGACACGGCTATCCCGAAGAACAGCTTTGGAAGGCAGCTCTAACGCTGGGAATGGATGTAGCTCGTACGCGCTACAGAGCAATATTTCATGCTGCGGATTGTCTTCGGGGATATATAGATCGAGCGGCCTCCGTCATAAATCTATCTCGCGCCGAGTCTCCAGGTCGAGCTGCTAATGGGCTGCGATGGCTGGCGCGCTAGACTCGCCATCCAAGGATGCTCGCTTTGATCCAGTCAGTCAGTTATTTTTTTATCTAAGCAGCCGTTGAGCTATGTATCTCTTTTTAACAGTTGTCCATCGGAGAGGGGGTAAGTGAGTTACAACATATCAGGGCACCGGGGGGTAATCATCATCACCACTACCACCACCATCATCACACAGAGACACGCAGACTCACCACAGAGACCCACAGACTCACCTCACAGAGATCCACAGACTCACACACAGACACAGACTCACACAGAGACCCACAGACTCACCTCACAGAGACCCACAGACTCACCACACACAGAGACCCACAAACTCACACACAGACACAGACTCACACAGAGACCCACTTCACCCAATGCGCACTGATCGGCGTGGTGAAATATCGTCAAATAATCTCCATGACCGACGTGGTATGCGGTGGCCTTCATCCAGCAGTGGATCGAAAAACATATGTGAAATGCTTTGATCACCCTGCTCGCCTGGACTGATAGCACGGGGTGTATATGCTGGTGAATCTATCTGTGTTGGTGAATCTGACTGATCGGTAGCGTTGGGGTCAAAACGCTCAACTCAGAATTTGGAAAGTCGCGAGTTCAAATCCCAATCGGTGATCGACTACATCCACGGCCGGTAAAATCGAGTCCCACGTTGTGGTGCAGTACTGTAATGCGGACTCCGTATGAGATTCCCATCATTACAAACGGGAACGCGCAGCTACGTTGGTTATTTGTCATCCTTTGACCGGGTCTCACGATTTGGACATCCGTCCCATCGCGGGATGAATAGATCGGGGGCTGACTCGCTCACGGTTTTACAGTGATGGTGGTCCCCAAGGACTGAGGGTTGATAGCCCAATTTCCAGAGAGAGCCAGTGAGAGGGTGGTGGACGGCCGTCTGCCTCCAACCACATCACCCTCAATGCGTCTCGTCTCGCTGGATTTCATAACGCGAAGCAGGCGTGAACATGGCAAGTGCTTGGATAATAAGAATAATAGCATTTGTAGAGCGCCTTTCACCAGAGGGTCACACAGCGCTGTACAGGGCTGCGGAGAGAACGCCACGCCAACAACGACAGAGAACGGAAAATCAGCAACATAATGTGTGACCGCCAGGCGTAACAGCTGTTGAAGGCAGCGCGGCTGTGTCGGGGTGGCAGAGGACATTGTAGGATGAATCACCGTTGTTGCACTGTACTCTGCTCCCATGTCTAAATACATTAAATTCACCAACCAGCGTGGTGAAGTACAGTATAGTCAACTAGACATAAATAGAGGTTTTACAGCGTTTTAACGATCACTCACCAGCGATGTTAGCCAGGAATGGTACTAGGTCTGCTGTGTGTGTAACGTAACACACTTACCACTGGCCCACTGGGGCCACCGCTCCCAAGGACAATTATTGTTAGTTGAGATCATAATGGTTGCCCCTCAGAGCCTCCCACGTTGGAAGCATGATCAGAACGCCTGATGATTCTCTATTGCTCTGATGATGCTTCTAACGTGGGAGACAAAACGTCGCGAGGGAGAGACGGAGAGCGCTCGACACGGCTATCTCGAAAGAAAAACTCTGAAGAATCTGAAAAACTCTGACGAATCGAGCCGTGAAACCTACATCCCTCCAGGACACGCTGAATCGGATTATATCCTTCGACTGGCCTAGGAACGCCTGGGAATCCCCCAGGAAGAGCTGGAATCTGTTGCTGAGGAAAGGGATGTTTGGTCCACTCTCCTTGGACTGCTGCCACCGCGACCCTCACCAGGACAAGCGGTTTAGAAAATGGATGGATGGATAATAATAATAATAGCATTTATAGAGCGCCTTTCACCCGAGGGTCACAAAGCGCTGCACAAGGGCCGCGGAGAGAACGGCATGTCAACGACAAAAAAACAACGAATAAAAACCAAAGCAACAAAAATTTAATGATTAGGGCTGCATCGAGTACTCTCAGGCCTGCCCTAGGTCAACTCAGACGTTAACAAAACCCCCGCGTAAACCAACATCACCGCGGAGGCGCAGCAACGCGGCCAGGAGCGATTTTCACTCCCAACGACCGCGCTCACAGGCGCGCACCTTTCCCGGCCCGAATTAGGTGCTCTTTAACGACACTTGCCCCCCACCCAACTATCCGTACGAGCTAAACG
>JAZEWU010000034.1:2021345-2033892 GCA_036362915.1 Geotria australis
CCCCTCCCTCTCTACCAAACACTTCGAGGCCGAGGAGCTGAAAGACAACGATGTCCAGAGGCTGACTGACCATCGTGCTGCTTCGAAGAATCGCAAAGAAGAAGAGCGTTTGAATTTACAGGGACCCGAATAATAATGATAATAGTTTAATATTTCAGCTTCTGTTAGCATAACTGTCTCGCCCACGCTGCGCTTGCGTGCAAACAAGGCCTCGGACGCAAACAGGAACACAAAGGAACTCAGTGTCCTCGACGTTCTGATTACTGCGGTCACAAACCAGAGGCACTCGTGACATTTTGCCAGCCAATCATGCCAATGTCGCCGCAACGGGGGTGAAAGCAGCTTAAATGTCCTCCCGGTCCGGTGGTGTCGCAACCCCACTTCGCCACCTGTTCGCTGATGAATTCTTCGGCCACTTTCTTAACCGGTGCGCCGTACGGGCCCGTACCGGATCACTTTCACCTCTGAGCATCACCCTCGTGATACGAGAGTCTTCAGACTCCAGCGGTCGAGATTTTTCTTGGTAAATATTTTGTTGCATTATTATTATTATTATCATCATCATTACGCTAATTCTATACATATAACAAATAAAAACTCTCATCACGTTTATAACACCGCCTTAATAGGAAAACAATGCATTTATGAGACAACCTGTTTGCCGTACTCACGTTCCATAATATCATTAGTTGTGCACGCGGGTGTCACACACTCGTGTAATCTTATTGTAATCCACTAGCCCTAAGCTCCAGCTCGTGGGATTCCTGACTTGCACTCCCACGGTCGATGTTGAGTCGCGGTGGCGCGGTGGCACGGCTCGATAGTAGCGCGCTCGCTGCTTGGCGCGCTAAGGTTCGTGGTTCGACACAAGCAGGCCGCACCTGGTCAATACTGCGCGTGCATTAACCGTGAAATATTCACGATCCACGTCACGGTCGATGTAACAATCCTGACAGCAATACAGTCCTGACGTCATTCGAAACGAACGCGCAATTGCTTGCCGGTTTCACGGTCCAAAATCTCCAAATCATTGAAATGACCCAGAAAATAAATTAGTCGTGATTACTGTACGCGCAGCAATCACCGCAGACAAATGCCCCACGTGCAGGCCACCTGCCGAATCATTGTGTCGATGTGTACATGAGACGATACGTGATGTAAGTCGATTATCGCTCGTAAAGCTTCCTCTCAGCTGCCGCCCCGGCGTTAACAAGGGCGGCTCCATCAACAACCAATTAACGTCATCAGCGTCGTTGCGCTAGCGGCATCTTGAAGTCATCGTGACTCGACATGTGGAATATATCGCCACAATTAGAACGACATCCTGTAATAAAAGCCATTGTCTCCCGCGCATCTCGCTCAGTGCTAAGGGACGTGTTACTGTGTGTGTGTTGGTTGGTAGACGGGTGTGGGCACATCTGTCGTATTTTTTCAGCAATATTCTATTTAACATTGATTTTTTTTTTCAAGCCTCAACAAACATTACATTGTGTGGAAGAACAATCCGGTGCCATCTTCCTGCGCCTCGAGTAAGAGCTCAGATCTGTGCCAACTTTTCGACGAAGGTCATGGGTGTTAAAATTGTGCTTGTTCTCCGGTGCCGGTTTTTGTTATGTTTTCCAAGCTGTGGGCGTTTTGCTCTTTAAGTGCCGTGGCCTTTGGAGAATATGATTGTTTTGGTTTAGTCCTCTTAGCCTTTTGTTTTGCCTGTGTCTCCATCTCGGTGGAGGTTGTGGACGTGAGTGGCTGAGCTCAGAACTTGTTGTGAGCGCGGTTTTAATCGAAAACCAAACAAAATCAGAGAGGCGCCGACATTTGTGCCGTAAAGGCACAAGTGTCTAATTTCGTTCGTTTCAGTGTGAATGGTTATGGAGCCGTGGATGCACGGTGGCGTAGTAAGTAGCGCCGCTACCTCACAGCGAGAATTTTCCAGGTTCGATTCCCAGCCCGGGTGTCTTTTTGCGTGCCGCTTGCATGTGCCACCTGTGTCCGTGTAGGTTTCCGCAGGATACCCCGGCATTGATTCAGCGAGCGTGACTGCTGATGAGACGCATAATGTCAACACCGACCTCTTGTTTACTAGTGTCGGACCTAAGTTGCGCAAATAATGCACTCCTCTCAGAAGGCCATGTAGTTGATGGGATGTTTCCAATGTGTGTTTATTTTATGTGCAGGGACAGATATGCGAACCGAGTCGTGTTGCCTACCTCATACAGGATGGCCCAAAATTAATTGACAAGTATTAATTTACATTAATTAATTCATTGTCAGAAACCGCCCAATCCTGCACAGGGCCGCGGCCGTATTTGTTTACACACGTTTTAAATGTTTCAGTCTGTCTGTATTTAAGCTGGACCGAACAGTTGAGCTAGTTAAAACATCTCAGGGCATGGGGTGGGGAATCGAACTCAGGCGGTTCTTGCTGTGAGGGGGGCAGCGCTACCGCCCGGTACTTTTGGTTCCTGTGTCGACAGCGTAGCAATAAGGGAGGGAAGGGGGGGGGGTTGGGCACTGCAGTCTATCTCGGCTCTCGGCTGCAGTCATTCAGTCTCTTTGTGAATGTCCACGCGTAATGTATTTACTTTCTCCTCGAGATCGTATCATTTACATGTAAAACGTTTATGTCTCAGCGGCCGTTCACGTGGAATTAAAAGTGACAAGGGGATACGACGTCATGATGAAGCCCAGCAGTATGAAATGTCAACTGCTTCCTGTCGTAGAATTCCTTCACGAACCCGAGTGAACGCACGCGTAACCCCGGTTAAGCCTCAGACCTACAGAGGAAAGTAATAATCGCTTAATCCTGTAAAGGGTTGCGGTAAGCCAGAGCCTATCCCGGCAGACACAGGGCGCAAGGTAAGGCTATACCCCGGGATGGGACGCCAGTCAATCACAGGGCACCGCCGGAAATTTAGTCAGCAGGCCAATTAACCTATGCAGCGGCATGTCTTTGGACTGTCGGACGAAACCGGAGTGCCGGGCGAAAACCCACGCCGACACGGGGAGAACGTGCATTCGAAGAGAGAACGATTCAGAGGCGCGAGGAAACCACAGAGCGGCGGAGAGAGGGGAAGGCAGCCACTCAGCCAGCCGGCGCCAATATTTGCCACACTGTGCCTTTTATATGTTGATGCTGCTATTGGCCAATTAATTAACGAGTGTTTTTTGGGCGGTACGAGTACTTTTCTCGTATAACAATAGACGTCTCAGGGTGTATACAAATTATATGTAAATCAAGTGCTAATGTTACATTTCGGATAAAGGAGCAGATGCGACCTTAGAAACAATAGGGAGCAAGAGAGACCCGATAGCACAAGACTAAGAACTGAAATCAAAATATAATAATTGATCGTGGAATCCGATTGCCGGCCAAACCATTACAATTCCACGAATCACCAGGTGTGTGTCTGGGAGTAAATCGCTAAACGAATACCTCCTCCTGGCTAGAAACGGCTCACAAATCATCACCGCTGCAGTGTTGGACGTGAATAATCTCAACAACGGCCATTGGATCGCTCTCCTTGCTTAAAGGTGGAGGGGTCATGAAACAGGACACGTTCTGTTTGGATGCAGAATTCCCTTGTCATTTACAGATTTGATTAAAGGCGAGTAGCGGTCTCGGCGTGGGAAGTCAGAAAGGTTAGCTGAACCAAGCCGTTGGGGGGATTATACAGAGTATTAAAGTCTGGCAGCCGCTTAATTTGCATTGTTCCTTGGGCTCAGCAGAATAAGCTGCTGAATTGGTGAATTGTGATGCTGTTTTTTGATTGATGAGTGGGGGGGGGCGCGTGACATTTCGAACGCGACGAACGGAATTAAAAAGCATTACGGGCAAATATGATTTCAATGCTCGCCGTCGCACACACAGCCACGTGTAGTTGACGCGTTAGAGACCCTTCCGTGGACGCTGGGGATTCGCAGGTGACAACAGGCTGGGTCGGTTTACATTGCGGGGGGTGTTTGCTTGAATCGGACATTGTCTCTAGATTGATGAGAGGCTGATTTATTGGCTCGGTGGGCGGATGGATGGGTGGGTGGGTGCTTGTATTGACGGATGAGTGATCTGGGCGGCTCTGTAAATGTGTGTCTAACTGGCTGCATGGCCACGTGGGTGCCTGGCTGGGGCCGCATGTCTAACTGGCTGCATGGCTGGAAGCTAGGCTGGGTAGGTGGCTGGGTGGCTGTGTGCAGGGTAGCTGAGTTGGTGGGTGATTGAGCATTTCGGTGATTTATGGCCACGCGATTGGACGTGAGTGGTTCGGCTGACTGTTAGACTGAATGACCGGCTGCCTGGGTTGCTGTCCAGCTGTTTGGCTGAGTGGCTGGAGAGTCATTTGTTTGTGTGACTACTGGTTAACCGGTCAGGCGATTTGGATGGCTGGGTCACTGAACGTCTGGGTAACAGCGGGGAGCGGTAGTGTGGCGGCAGGCGCGTCGCAGCCGCGGGTGTTTCAGGAAAAAGTGCGGGGATGGAATCATGTTTCTGTGAAAGTGCGGGTGTCGCAACACCCGCAACACCCGCAGCTGCGACGCGCCTGTGTGGCGGTCGGTGATTGAGTCGACCAATGTGGCTGGCTTAACACGCGGATGAGCGGTTGAGTGACCAGACGTTGGCAGTTGTGTGTGGCTGAGTACTGGGTGCTTGACCGGTCGGATGGCTGGATGTGTGGTTGAGCTCAGGCAAACCCGTGACACCTGGATCTGTGTCCTGTCGGCGAGCCTTCGACGCTTCACGTGACAGCCTCAGGGTGCATATGGCTTGGCACAAGCGCCGTGGTGACATCACCGCCACTTAGTGGCGAACGGCTGTTGTTGTTGTGGTTGTTGGGTGGCTTGGGGAGCGGAGTGACTTCAAAGCTGGGTGAACGAGCGATTGGGCCGCTGAGTGTGAAAGTCGTGACGGTGCACTCGGCGCAACGTATTCATCCGCCGCACAAGCGACCGGAGAGTTCACGCGCTTCTTCTTCTTTGCGATTCTTCGAAGCGCGATGTTAAATTACAGTTTCCCATTTTCTTACACAGCCCCTTGCATTTTCATTGAACTCCGCAAGGTCTTTTGAGCTGCAGAGGTTGGGTAGTAGAGCACAGACAAGGCAGTGTTCCATAGTATGGTCTGCTTCTCCACATTCACAGGTGGTTGGGCCGGTCTTGTAGCCCCATCTGACGCGCTCACGTCGCACGACAAAAGTAAAACAAACACCAATTCAGAATGTTGAATTTTCTCTACCAAGCCGCCGGGTCAGAGCGCGTGTATTTGATGTATGTTCCCTTCAAGTTCACAGCGGGCTGCGGGCGGCAATTGCACAAGTTGGCAAAATGCGTGAGAATGAATTACGTTTTGGGGGAAAAAAAAAACCCACATCTGGGCATTAAACACACGCTGACCTTTCCTCGTGTAAGAGAGAGAGAGAGATTCATGAATAAGTTAGCGCAGCGTGGAATCTATCTCGGGCTCTCTTTCGCTCTCCCGCAAACTTTGACGAAAGTAATTCTTCCCCTCCTGTTTAATAAAAAGTTGGATGTGACAGCGACATTTAAAAGTTTTACCTCTTACGCCGGCCCGTCTTACCGCCTCGGCAAATCGTAGGCCAGGTCGCGTAAATTAGTTGTCTACAGTAATTATACCTAAACAAATTATCGCGAGCAATTTCTAACAAAACGTTTTTGACATTTCTTTTTTGCCCCCCGCAAACTTTGATACCGCTGTCCGTTCAAAAATCAAAGCCGTATTTTATTTCTCTACCTCTCCGCCTACTGCAGTGCAAGGAATGATTCATGTACGCCTTGCTAGGAACTTCCCTGGAATTGGACCGTGGAGGTTACATCCCAGTGTCTTATGAAATGATCCCGGCTTACTGCCCCATAACATTAGTGCTCCGTGTTCGTCTGTTGATCTTGCTGTGTTTGTCTGTAATCATATTTAAATGTGTAAAATGTTACGGCCAGATGCCCTTCCTGACGCCAACCTCCTTTAATCGGAAGATCTAAGGATTGTTATTTGCCTGGAACCCCCCCCCAGACCTTTAAATCAGGGGAGACTAGACTCAAGACCTGTTTACCAAGGGAGACCCTAGCAGGAGTGCTGTACTCCATATGACATAGCTCTGGGTTTCATTGACACAATACCCCGAGCATTGGGGGGCAACCGGCCAACCCAGATCAACCTAGACAGCGACGGTTTAAACCAGCAGCAGCATCAACAACAACATCACACAACTCGGGCCAGCACGGGGAAGTATGGTCAAACAGTCCGCGTCACGGACACGGGAGGTCCTTCGCCCAGCCACGGATCCACGAAGGGCCGTAAATTCTAAAAGCTCTGGGAACCGCGCTGGCGGAGGGAGATAAGCGCGGATTAAAAAAAAAACTCTTCACCAGCATCTGTGTTAACACTGCTATGACATAAAACTGTAATGAGTTTTAATAGGCTCATGTTTCATGCAGTGGTCCTTCTCCGGCGCGTTTAAACATCGACCGGGGCCTAGAGCTTCCTTCTCTCAGACCGAGGGGGGAGGCAGAGGGACAGTGTTGTGGTGAGCATGGCCCACACGCCCTATGGATCGGCTCATATTTATAGCTGCGAAACGGCCGAAATGAGGTTTCTCCGCAGGGTTGCTGGGCTCACTCTCTGTGACAAAGTGTGGAGCACAGAAATCCGGGACAACCTCAGAGTAGAGTCGCTGCATCTTCGGATTGAGAGGAGCCAGTTGAGGTGGTTCGGGCTTCTGGTAAGGATGCCGCCCCGGAAGGCTCCCTCGGGAGCTATTCCAGGAAAGGGATGTCTGGTCCACTCTCTTTGGTCTGCTGCCACCGCGACCCTCACCAGGACAAGCGTTTTAGAAAATGGATGGATGGATGAAACGGAGAGGGTGGCACGTTGGCGTAGCGGTGAGTAGCGCTGCCGCTTCACAGCAAGAATGACCACGGTTCGAATCCCTGCTCGGGTGCCGCCTTTCTGTGTGGAGTTTGCGTGTTCTCCCCACGTCTGCGTGGGTTTTCGTCGGGCACTCCGGTTTCCTCCCACCGTCCAAAGACATGCTGGCAGGTTAATTGGCCTTCGGAGGAAATTGCCCCAGGTGCCCTGCGATGGACTGGCGTCCAATCATCGGTATACCCCTGCCTTGCGCCCTGTGTCTGTCAGGATTGGCTCCGGCTCACCGCGACCCTGTACAGGATTAAGCGGTTTCTGAAAATGGATGGATGGATGATCTTGCTAAGCGGCAGTCGATGCTATGATTTATCCCAATGCAAGGTATGGGAGAGATTCCATCGACATGTTGTGAATAATATTTATTACAGTAGCTGTGCGTGTGTTAGTTGCAATCCGTACGGCCTTCGTTGGTTCTTGCTAACAGTCTGTTACGGCTACACGGGGTGGGGGGGGTATAATCTTTGTCTTTGGTTCCGTTCCTCAAAACGATGCGAGACTTTGCTAAGAACTTGTGAGGCTGGATGATAGATGTTGCGGGTAGATGATAGATCGTCGTTTCCTCTGCTCTCTATCTCCGTCAGTGGACGTCTCATCCCGCGCACTGTACGGCAGTAATCACTTACTTTGCATCGCATTGATTTTTTTTTCCCCGTTCTAAATTTTCGCCGCGGTAAGGAGAGAACGTTTCCTGCCGATCGATCGATGCCCCATGAAAGCGGTAAATCACGTGTCGCAGCCACAAGGAGCTCCCTGGGCCGGAGCTTTGATTTCAAAACTCCACTCGAACACCCCATTACAGCGCCGCCGTTCATTCTTCCACGGTCACTTAATTCGACTCAAGCCTGTGATTTTGCCTGTTGTTTGCGTTGGTTAGTTCGTGCGTTTGTCGTATCGCAGGAATCACGCTTCCAGAGCTTGCAAGCTCACTAGGTATTTTCTGCTTAAATAATAAACACCTCTCTATCTTCTGTCATTATTATTTACTATTTAGCAGGCGTCCTTATCCAGGGAGACTCACACTAACACGTTATACGTATTATAAATACGCAAATGAACACTAAATAAATAACTAGTACTTGTTGCTAGTTGATATAAGTCGCAAAATTATTGTAGTAATTGTGCTCATACCTATAGACGTGTGTTCAATAAATGTGCCTTTAAAAGTGTATCAAATGTTACCAGTGAATCTGTGGTCCTAATTTCTGTTGCAAGACCGTTCTACCGTGATGGAGCCAGGGTAGCAAAACAACGAGCCCAGAGAGCAGAGAGGACATGACGGGGGGAGGGTGTTAGGGAGAAATGATGGAGCAGAGATCAGAGGGTCTGGAAAGATGAAGGCAGCCACAGGCAGCAACGATTTTTTTGTTCTTCTGCTGTACACGGATACTGCGATGCTGTAATGGTTAGACACACTGCACAAGCAATAGGGTCGCCAGTTCGATTCACCTGCTATGGCACTTAAAACTACTGACCGAAAACATTTTCGTACATAGAGAACTGCAGAGCTTTGGAAATTGTTGGTGGTGCCGGTTCACTGTCTGACTGCTGCCTTCCAGCTCTGCTGTGGTTCCTCAGCGATTTTGAGATGCAACTTGCACCATCAACTAATCATTATCACGATGATTATTATTCGTAGCGCGGTGCAGAAACCGCCATTGCTCTGTGTGCGCCTGTGATATTTAATTTAAATTTGACTTTGAAAACAAGCCGGTAGGAACATGATACTGCATTTGTTACCACATGGGAACAATTAAAATCCACAAATTCATCGCAGCTTTATAGATTTTCCTTGTATTTTTGGAACGTGTTCTGATTTGTTTCGAGGTCAATTATGATAGAAAGGTTTGGGTTTTTTCGTTGCTAAAAAATTTCTATTATAAAAGTACCGTCTCCTGAGAAAGGATGACATTTATGCAGTTTCCATCTTTTCCAATTTAGCTTTAAAAGTGGGAAACGCGGTCCAATTAAACACACTTGATTCTCAGTGGCAGAATTTGGCGTCATCACCTTGAGACGTCTGATTTCATTGCGCGTCCTTCTCTTCAAATTCTTTCTTTTCCTTGTCACCTGAACGTTTTCAATAGTTTTAGGCCGTTTGGAATGGTTTGTTTTCTTTATATGTAAATTTGGTTTGTCTGATTGATTATCCAGTGCTTTGCTTGCCAGTCTGCTTGATGATTGGTGCGTCTGTCCGGTGTGCCTTGTCTGGTTATCCATCCGTCCGTCCGTCGATACATTGCTCTTGTCTACCTACGGGTCTATAAATCTACGTCTGTCTTACAACAAATTAGTTGCTCCTTGTCTTTGCGCGTCTGATCGTACAATTAACCGTCTCTTGGTCTGTCGGTCTGTCTGTATACACACCGATCTCCCCCTGTGTGTCGACTGTACTATATTATGACGCGTGCAATCATGCGAGTGCAGGTTCCTACTATAGAAGCCGCACGGAGTTTGTTTACAGAGAGCGTGTTTGATTTACTGCTGAGTTTAAAATAGGGACAGTGCCATCAACCCGTGTACGGTGTGTTTACACGAGGCACACATAAGGGCTGTGTTTGGGTTCTGGAGAATATTTCAATTCGCAGTAGGCGGTTAATCTGGCCGCAAGTTTGGCCAGAAATAGCATGTAGAATGCAGCGAGCTGCATGCGATTTTCTGCTCGTTTAGAGGCTAAATACAACTTCAGTTTATATGAAGCAAAGTCAAACTATCTCCCGAGACAACTAAGCAACGGGGGGTAGTGCACATCTCATGCTGGGGTCCAGTTCATTCATAGTCTGTCCTCTGTTTGATAGAGGTAAAGGCGCAGCCCTGCGATTTTTTTTGGTTTGGTTAATTTGTTCTTTTTATATGTTTTATGTTAATTTACTTGCCTTGCGCCCTGTGACTGCCGGGATGGGCTCCGGCTCACCGCGACCCTGTACAGGATTAAGCGCTTTCTGAAAATGGATGGATGGATGTTTATTTTTTTATTATTATTTTTGTCAATTCACACGTTTGTTGTGTCGCAGAAAATCCCGTAAAGATCTTGCAAATTCACTGCGTATTTTTCTGCTGTAATATATAGATGGATAGATGTTTATTATTACAGCAGAAACATACCCAGTGGGTTTTTGCAAGCTCGTTACGGGATTCCTGCGACACAACAAACATGCGAATTGATGACAATAATAATAATAATAAAACATCGATCGCACATCGAGCCGTGAAAACTTAGTTCCATGCCAGCGTCATCAAGATGAACTTGGATTTCTAATGAGCTTGCATGTCTGTGACCTCTCTCCTGTCTCACAGAGCTCCTGGGCACAACCAAGAAACCAAATGTCAACTTTCAAGACACAGACGGGTACGTGGTGCTGACTGCTGACGATTGAGCAATGCTTGCCATAGTCCGTGCTTCCCACTACGTCGGAGGGACGATGTTCAGTTAAAGGTCGCGTATATTTAACATTTTATAAATCAACTCTCGGAGCAGTACGTACTATTTTTTGTGCCGGAGGCAGGGTGAGTGGGGGGTGGTTGTGAATTGATATTGAGTGATAATTGATAGGGGCGGCAAGGTGGCGCGGTGAGTAGTGCAGCCGCCTCACAGCAAGAAGCCCCCAGGTTCGAATCTCGGCACGGGGGCCTTTCTGTGTGGAATTTGCATGTTCTCCCCATGTCCGTGTGGGTGTTCGCCGGACACTTCGGTTTCCTCCCACAGTCCAAAGACACGCTGCTGCATAGGTTAATTGGCCTGCGGACTAAATTACCCACGGTGCCCTGTGATAGTCTGGCGTCCTATTAGGGTATACCTTGCGCCCTGTGTCTGCCGAGATAGGCTCCGGCTGACCTTGACCCTCTATACTCTATAGGATTAAGCGGTTTGTGGCAATGGATGGATGCTAATTGATCGATGGAGGCGTTTCAAAAGTTCGTACGAGTCGGGGGAAAAAAAAAAACCTCCACGCCAACCACACCTGGCTCCCAGTGCCTTCCACGTGTCTCCGGCGCTAAGGAATCGCTCGTGGGGATTGCTTAGTGACTGGTGACGCAGCGTGAGCCGTGAGCTCCCAGCCGCGTCAGGGGCGAGACAAAGAGATCTCCAGGCATGGGATTAAAGCCTTGACACATCGGCGATGATGATGATGATGGTGGTGATGATGGACCAAGTGCACTTTAAGAGAAAAGGCACAGCTTCATCAAGGTCACTAATTTCTGTCGGAGCTCAGGCCTCGTTGATCAATGGCGCAGCGTGCCGTCGTAACTCACTCAGAGGTGCCTTCAGCACGGCCAACGTTATTCCGCAAGCCTCGATTCATTTAGATCCGGTTGATTGATCGCACCGGATCTTAATTGAATGTGTGGTTGGAGGTTGATGTAGGGTGATGTAGGGAGAGGGTTGGCATGCTCGCCAACCTGCCCGCCCTCGGTTGAGTCATCAGCATCATCGTGCCGCGCTTCGACGATGATTTGCATTGACAGAAATGTCATCAGCGTTTTAAATACCTCCACCAGTATCATCACAAGCACCACCATCTTCATAATCACTACCACAACCGCCACCACTCCTAGAATCATGACTGTCACACGCGCCACCACCACTCATCCACTGATCCACTGTCACGACCACTCGTTCCCCGTGGGGTCGTGTGGGGAGGATGCGGGGGGGCGGCGTTGGGTAATGGCTCTTGTGAGAATCGAGTTTTTCGAATTCGATTCGATTCTTCGAAGCGTGATGGTTATATGACAGTTTCCCATTGCAGCAAGTTCTTCTTTAGTTGCAGACAGCCCTTCAACATTTAGAGATATAATAGTCAGTGCTGGCCTTAAAGGCGGACATTGGTCTATCTTCTTGTTCCGGACCGAGGGGCTTCTGGCATCTGTTGAGCTTCTGGACATCGTTGTCTTTCAGCTCGGCTTCGAAGTGTTTGGTGAATTTGCAGGTAATACCCAAGTATTACTTGACAGGGATCGCGACGTGAACGCTTCCACCTTGGTCCCCTGAGAATCGGCTGGGGAGCACAGAAGCTTCAGTTCGATCCAGGGGCTGGGAGTTGGGGGGGGTGGTATGCCACGAGCGATTGTTTCCCCCCGCGGTAATTGGTGAGATTACAGATAGGACCCTGCCAATTAGTTACTGACTGGAGCAGATCTCGAGTCAAGGCGATGTGTTGCTCACACGTGCAATGGGGTTTGTGCTTATCTCGTGTTTGGGGATCAAGGTAGAAGCGTTCACGTCGCGATCCCTGTCAAGTAATGCTTGGTATTAATAATAATAGCATTTATAGAGCGCCTTTCACCCGAGGGTCACAAAGCGCTGCACAAGGCTATGGAGAGAACGGCATGTCAATAACACCAAGGCAGATAAACTGAGAGTCAAGCAGTCGCGATAACTTATAGGACATAGATCATAAATACAGCAGAAAAAATATAATAATAATAGCAACTACAGAGAGCCTTCTACCCGAGGGTCACAAAGCGTTCCACAGCACCGCGGAGAGAACAACAAACCAACCACGACAGAGAACGGTAATCAGACAGCGTTGAGCCGCATAAGTGGTCCTAGCACGACGGCTTGAAGGCTTTATGGAACAAGTAAGACTTGAGACTAGTTTTGAAGATGTTCAAGGACTC
>JAZEWU010000034.1:2037896-2049159 GCA_036362915.1 Geotria australis
GTGTGTGGCAATTTGGTGGTGGCAAAACCGCCTGGCTGCCTCCTTCGCCTCTCTGCGCTTTACTCGAGCCTCTGAGTCGTTCTCTCGTCGAATGAGTACTTTCGACAGTGAATGACTATGTGCGCATTATAAATGTAAAATTATTATTATTCAACCGCTTAATCCTGATAAGAATCTAAATTTCTGCCTGGCTGTGATTGCAGATCTTGATTTGTGTTTGAGATGTTGCACTAGTTCGCTCTCGATGTGCAGAAAGCTACCTATAATTATTAATCAATTACTGCAATAATCGTGTGACGATGAGATTCAGACCTGACGATGCCTCCGGCGTGGGAGACAAAATGTCGCGATGGAGAGAGAAGGAACACTCGGTGACACGGCTGTCCCGAAAGAACAGCTCAGGAGAGCAATGTTCATACACGAGCCGTGACAAACTTACATCTGTGCAATAAGTATACATCCCATAGCAGTTAACCGTTATGATAACGGTCGGATTACAGCTTGCTACTGAATCTAAGTGTAATGTAATAGGTTTAGAATTACTATTGATGATAGGAACGGTTATGCAGTCATAGCAATTATTAGAATTGCTATGACCGACGGTATTATTGGTTAAGCAAACTGTTTCTATACAGCGCATTCTATTGACGCTTGTAACAGTCCACACATCTCTATAATATTAATAGCATTTTATATTGCGCCATTCACCCGAGGGTCACAAAGCGCTGCACAAGGGCCGTGAAGAGAACGGCATGTCAACAACGAAAGAAAAAACAACCAATAACAACCAAAGGAACACAAATTAAATTATTAATGATTAAGGCTGCTTCGAATATACTGAAAGGTCGTGAAACTGGCAATCTTAAGAGCGGCAAAAATCTGCCAGCGCCCCCTAAGATGGCCGTCACTTCCTTAAAGACAAACACGGAGGGAGACAGGGAGGGAGGGCGAGCGACAGGGGGAGACATAGGGACACAGAGACAGGAAGACAGAGAGACAGACACGAGGGGTGAAACAACGCCAATCCAAATCAAACAATCAACATTGAAGCACAAGAACACACATAAGCTGTGACTGTAAACCTCTAATCTATTGTAGTTGCCGGTTTAAATGGCCGCTGTCTAGGTTGACCCGGGTTGCCCGGTTGCGCCCCAATGCTGGGGGTATTGGAGCATAATCTCACGGCTGGATGCCCTTCCTGATGCCAACCCCCTTTAGTCCATCGGTCTTTGGATCGTTATTTGTATGGAACCTTTGCCCACACCTGTTTACCAAGGGAGATCCTAGCAGGAGCGCTGTGCTTCAGACCTGTTCACCACCAAGGGATACACTAGCAGGCGTGCTAGACTCCAGACCTGTTCACCAAACGAGCCTCTACCAGGAATGTTAGACTCTTTGTGACATACCTCTGTGGTTTATTGGAACACACAAACATAATCGGCTCTTTCTCTCTATTATCTTGTTTTGTTTTTACCATGTATTGCTCATTGTGGAGACGCTAATTTGCTGGAGGCTCTATCCAATGGACCCCATTAGGGACAGTTAGCACATTGTTAAGAGACGTGAACAGACAGGCATGCTGTTGTCTGTGTTCCTGGACCGATTTCAGGCTGAGTTGACCTCGCGGAACCTCATCCGCCAGGTCTGAAACAAATTGTAACTGGCGTCACCCATCCCGAGAGTCCCCGGACCGGTTCAGACATCATTCGCCACCGATGTTAGCCTTGGCTGGGAATCAAACTCAGGTCGCCGGGTTAAGGAAACGGTGCGTGAATCGCAGCCAAAGCAGGTGAAGTGCCGAGAGTACGACCGCCGTGGAGATGGAGCGGCCGGGTGGCACAGCGGTAACATCTGCGCCTCACAGAAATAAAAGTCTGCCCGAGGTGGTTTGATTCCCGCCTCGGGCGCCTTTCCGCGTGGAGTTTGCGTGTTCGCTTCCCCCTGTTTTCTCCGGTTTTCTCCCACAACTAAAAAAACACTCATGAATGAATTGGCCGATAACATCATCGATTCGATTCTTCGAAGCGTGATGGTTGTATGACAGTTTCCCATTGCAACAAGTTCTTCTTTAGTTGCAGACAGCCCTTCAACATTTAGAGATATAATAGTCAGTGCTGACCTTAAAGGCAACGGGCATTGGCCTCTCTTCTTGCTCCAGACTGAGGGGCTTCTGGCATCTGTTGAGCTTCTGGACGTCGTTGTCTTTCAGCTCGGCTTCGAAGTCTTTGGTAGAATTTTCAGGTAATACCAAGTATTACTTGACAGGGATCGCGACGTGAACGCTTCTACCTTGACCCACGATCACGTCATAATATATAGGAAAGCAGTGCCTGGCGGGTCTCCGTGTTCGCAGTGCATAAACACCGTTCCCCAACACACAAAAACACAATACACACAGCGCTACACAACACACACGATCGAACGCTCGCCGGCACACCAAAACAGCGTCTTTGGAATGCATCATCCGAACCCGGGGAAATTGGGGTTGATGAGGTGAGCGTTATTGCGAGCAGATTTTGGAAACTGCCAACTGCTGGTTTTCACGGTCAGTCCCTGGGGACCTCTTCCGAGTTGAGTGTTCTGTGTCTTCCAATCACCGGCATTAGGCCGCGTTCCTTACCCCCATCAATCTGTCAGATTCTTCGTTTAGACATCCGTGAGGTCATACTGAGCCCTGCCGGCAGCGCTGCAGCGATGTCGTAGCGTCTCTCTCATGAAATATTAAGAATGGGCGGCCGCGCAACCGGTGAACGCAGATAAGCTTCCCATCCATCCATCCGTTGTCAGAAACCGCTTAATCCTGTACAGGGTCGCGGTGAGCCGGAGCCTATCCCCGGCAGACACAGTGCGCAAGGCAGGGCTATAACCAGGATGGAACGCCAGTCCATCACGGGGCACCGGGGGCAATTTATTCCGCAGGTCAGTTAACGTTATGCAGCAGTAGTGTGTGTCATCAATCTCGCGTCAACAGGCGTCGCGTCGTCCCGTGGATGCGGCCCCGGGTTTTGCTGGCGGGATGAATCGTGGTAATGGATCGGCAGCGTGGGCGGCACGGTGGCGTAGTGGGTAAGCGCTGCCGCCTCACAGCAAGAAGGATCCCGGGTTCGAATCTCTGCTCGCGGGCCTTTCTGTGTGGAGGTTTGCATGTTCTCCCCGTGTCCGCGTGGGTTTTCGCCGCCGGGCACTCCGGTTTCCTCCCACAGTCCAAAGACATGCTGCCAGGTTAAATTGGCGTACTGACTAAATTTCCCCAAGCGCCCTGTGATGGATTGGCGTCCCATCCTCGGTGTTCCCCTTGCCTTGCGCCCTGTGTTTGCCGGGAAAGGCTCCGGCTCACCGCGACCCTGTGCGGGATTAAGCGGTTTCTGAAAATGGATGGATGGATCGGCAGCATGTGTCGCTTCCCCCGCGGCGTCAGAGATAGTCTTCGTAAAAGATGGAGCTGAGAGTATTGCTTTTTGGAATTTTTCGAGGTTGAGGCGACTTGGGTTCCGCAAGAGGAAGGTGGCCGTAGTTGTTTGCTTGGAAACCAGCTGGGCGCTGATGGTGATGAGGAGGTGATCTGAGTAGGGGACGGTGTGCGTGGCGAGGTCGGAGTATTTGGGTTGCGTGTGGAGTACCTGGGCCGGGATGATGAACAGGTCCAGGGTGCTGGAAGGACCAGTAGTGGGCATGCGGGTTGGGCCCGTATTGAGTGCGTGAAGGTTGTAGTTGGAGAGAAGCGTGCTGAGGCGAGTGTCGATCTCTGTATCTGTATCTCCCGGGCAATTAAAGTCTCCTGCTATGAGAAATGTTGTGTTGAGTGCTAGCAGCAGGTCGTCGAAAATGTCTGCGAGGTCAGTGTAAAATGTTAGGCGGTTTGTGTCAGGCGGGCGGTATTGGAGTACGATGTTGATGCGAGTCGTGCTGAGGACGAGGGTGACTGATGCTGTCTCGCAGGTCAGCGGCGCAATGGATAGGTGTGGCGGTTTGACGAGCAAGTTGATTTTGTGGATGAGTGCAAGGCCACCTCCTCTGCCGCCCAATGGTCTGGGGTAGAAGAGGGCTTTGTAGCCTGATGGGGCGATGTTTGTTTTGGGCGAGACGCGTTTGTGGGAGGCGAAGCGACAAAACCGCAGAGAGGCGAGGGGAAGGCAGCCGCGCAGCTAAGCCGGCGCCAACATTTGCCATATACTGAGTCCTATGCATTGTGAGTAATAATAATAATAACCTACTTTTGTAACTCGCGCATTCTCTCCGGGCGCGTGGCATCCGTTGATTCGGAGGCGCGGAGCCCTGCTCAGTCGCTTTGTTGTGAGTCGGTGAAGAGGTGACTTGGCGCGTTGTGCAAACGTCGCCACTAGGGAGACAAAGGCGGCCGGGCGTGGGGCCCGTGCCGACCGTCAGAGGTTGCTTCTCGCAAACAGCACTTGACCGTACAGTCGGGCCAGGCTATACGGTGGGATCATTGTCCTTTGTGTGGCGCAGCGATGCAGACGCTCGCACACTGCGGTATGACCTCCATATGCCCGCATTCAATTCGCAGCCGTGCACAACGCCGGCAGCAAATAGAATCGGAACAAATCATTCGTGATGCTAGCATCGCTAATGTGGGGACCGGGGGGGGGGGTGCACGCATGCTGGCCTCACGACACCCCCCCTCGTGTCGCCGTGACCCTAATAGGTGCTCGTTAGCGGCGTCCGCCCCCACTCATGGTAATTGCGTGTCCCGCACGTGTGGGTGTGTGATGGGTGCTCGCTAACGGCACTTGACCCTGCAGTCCGTTGAGGCTACGCGGGGGACCTTTGCGCGTGTGTCCGCGTAGGTTCTCGGCGCTGCACCACGCGGCGCTCATGGGGAACTCGGAGCTCATCTCGCTGCTGCTCGACGCACAGGCGGCCGTCGACCTGCGTGACAACAAGGGTCAGGACCTTCGCGCCGCGTCACAACCCCGAGCGGGAGCCGAACCTATTACCCCGAACCTTGACGCTCGATTCTAGTCTAACCCGAACCCTCACACAGGAACCTTAGCCCTGCACTAAACTCGAAACTGAACCCTAGCCCAAAACCCTAACCCAAAACCTGATTCCGAACCATAACCCAAACCAAAGGTCCAATTTTTCCAGAAGTCTAGCACTTAATCCAACCGTTAATCCAACCCTTACTCACATCCAGAACGGTTAATTCCAATCCTAACCACAGCATAAGTGGTGACCTTGAATGCGAGCAGTAACCGACTGCAAACCGCAACGTTGCCACAAACCTAACGCTCGCTCATCGGCCTTCACCCTGCAGTGCACAGAACCCGGCTGCGTGTGGCTGTGTGAGTGAGGGTGGTGAAGGACGCTACTAGGCAGTTGAAGGCAGTCGCCCTCCAACAACAACAGAGAGCAGAGGGCGCGACGCTCACAACAGCGAGCCGAGCGCCGGGCGGCTAAAACGCAGCAACCTGACACGGTAGCCAGCACAGATGGTGTTCCCCAGCTAGTCATCTCAGTCAGTCATCCGATGACATCTGGCTCCGTCCCGTGGACCTGCTATCAGCGAGCCTTCGACGCTCTGCGTGATAAGCCTCAAGGGACGCACCTGGCCTGGCACAGGCGCCGTGGTGACGTCGCCGCCACTTATTAGCGAACGGCGGTTGTTGTGGTTGTTGTGTGCTCGCAGGCATGCGGGCGCTGCACCTGGCGGCGTGGCAGGGCAAGGCGGAGCCGTCTCTGCTGCTGCTGCGCGCCGGGGCCTCCGTGAACGCGCAGTCGGAAGAGGGGGAGATACCCCTCCACCTGTCGGCCCAGCACGGTCACCACCAAGTGGTGAGTTGCCTGGCGCGTGTTGGGTCGCGGTCGAATTCGATTCGATTCTTCGAAGCGTGCAGCGAGCAAGAAGCCTTGTGATGCCTCCAACGTGGGAGGCGAAACGTCGCGAAGGACAGAGGTGGAACGCTGAACACGACTGTCCGGACAAAAAATATCTCTCGAGCAATTGTCAGACGGCACCATTTTCACGACCGCTTGTCGAGAGAGTGGTGATGCCACCACCAACACTGCTGCTGTTGCTGCCACACAACCTGCCACTACCTATCAACATCTCCATTACCACAAACACCGCGACCAAGTGATAAGAGAGAGAGAGAGAGGGTCAGGAGTGATGCTACCAGCGCCACAAATGTAAACACAAGCACTATTATAAATGTTTTTTTTACTGCTGCCGCTGCGGCCACGATTCGCACGATGCGGAGGTGTGAGAGAGGGCTAGAGAGAGAAGGCGCAGCGCTGTGTATCGGCTGTCAGTTCCCCCGTCTCAACCGTCATCACCCCTGTCATCACCGTCATTGCGGCCACCACTGTCAACATCGCCTTAACCACTCGGAGCGCAGTGATTCACCTTCCCAACGGGTCGGTGAGTTGTCACGATTCTGGGCCACGATTCCTGGTCACGATAACTTAATTGATGGTTATTCTTCAGAGCCGTTCTTTTGGGTTAGCCGTTATCGAGCGTTCTGCCTCTCTCGCTACGTTTCGCCTCCCACGTTGCAAGCATGATGATGCTTCCAACGAGGGAGAGCGCTCAGTGACACGGCTATCCCGCAAGAACAGTTCTGGAAGAGCAACATATTACGAATCGAGCCGTTGAAAACCTACATCGGATAACTCCATTATTTAAAGCCATCCATTTTCAGAAACCGCTTAATCCTGTACAGGGTCGTGGTGAGCCGGAGCCTATCCCGGCAGACACAGGGCGCAAGGCAGGGGAACACCGAGGATGGGACGTCGGTCAAACGCAGGGCGCCTGGGGAAATTTAGTCAGTACGCCAATTTACCTGGCAGCATGTCTTTGGACGGTGGGAGGAAACCGGAGTGCCCGGTGGTGAAAATCCACGCGGCCGCCCACGCAACCATTATCACGTTCGCCATCAGGATCACCGCCTTAACAACCGCTCCAGAGCGATAAGCGATAAGAAACGGGGCTGTAATTCCACCGCCACGAGCGCGCCGTTACCACCAGCTTAATTTGCGGCCGTCGCAAGCCGTCGCGAGTCGGCGTCCGATAGCCGGCGTCGTGATTCACTGTCGCTTGGTTTTCCTCCCGTTGACTGAAGCGTAACGCTAGACAAGTGCGGCACGGTGGCGTAGCGGTGAGTAGCGCTGATGCCTCACAGCAAGAAGGTTCCCGGGTTCGAATCCCGGCTCGGGTCCCTTTCCGTGCGGAGTTTGTATGTTATCCCCGTGTCTGCGTGGGTTTTCGCCGGGCACGCCGGTTTCCTCCCACAGCCCGAAGACATGCTGCTGCATAGGTTAATTGGACTGCTGGCTAAATTTTGCTCCCGGTGCCCTGTGATGGACTGGCGTCCCGTCCTGGGTATAGCTCTGCCTTGCGTCCTGTGTCTGCCGGGATAGGCTCCGCCTCACCGCAACCCTGTACAGGACTAAGCGGTTTCTGATACTGAATGAATCAATGTAACGGTAAATGAGACTTAAGTCAGTATGATCGTTAGCGTCATCGTGGAGAATTTGAATTGCACAAGACATAAGCTTATTCCGCGTCTCTTTCCGATATTCGTCTCAGTGTGTAAACAAATACAAGTTGTTTTTTTTACACAAGCCCGTTTGCCCGGTGGGCTTTTGGGAGGGCGTCATTGCAGCAGCATTGATTCAGTACAAGCAAGGTCTGCACCGGTTTCAACAGAATCAATTCTGCTGAATTCATGCAATTCCAGAAGGCCGGGGGGGGGTGTGTTCGATGGGTTGTGTAAAAACAAACACATTTTTTATTTGTTTACTTGTAAGGATGGATTTTTGAGGAAGACATAGTCTGCTTGGCTATTTAGTAAACAAGAGATCTGGAAGCAGTGCTTCCATCGCAATGTTCCTCGTATATTGAACGGAATTGCATCTCTAAGTTTAACAAAAATCATTACCACTCAGAGTTTAATAGTGAAAATTGACCAGATATTTGTGACTTGCTATTTTCTGAAATCTAAGGTCTGTCATTGTCAGTAGTGCAAGTTAAAACATGAATGCATTCGTTTCTATATATTTTTCTCACGAATAATTTTGTTTCAATCACAACCCAGGTGCGCCTTTTAAAAATAAACTGTTCACTTAAATGGTGTCTCATCATCATTATCATTATTGGCCATGTACTGATGCAGGTTTTCACGGCTCGATGCATGATCGTTACTTTTCAAAGCTGTTCCGTCCAGATAGCCGTGTCAAAGCTGTTCTTTCGAGGCGAGAGAGGAAGCGCTCGACACGGGCATCCCGATAGAACAGCTTCGAAAGCAACTATCATTCATGGCCGTGATCAATCCACTGCTGGATGAAGGCCCCCCCGAACGCATAACTGGCGAATGTAAACATTGACCCAGCACCTGTACACGAGCTGAGTAAGCGTTCCGTTTCCACGGAGGACGTCCTCCTGGGCTCATTCCCTCCCTTCGCCGGAGAAACCTCTCACCTAGCTTCTAAAAAAAAATATCTAAAATAAATAGATTTGAAACGTACGGGCGCACACATCGGCACGTGCTGACTCCGCCGTTTGTACTGTGTGCTCATTCCCCCACTCGCTGTGTGTGCCCCCTGTGTGTTCCGTGCCCTGTTCGTCCGTGCCCTCTCCATCCTTGCCCTGTGCGTCCGTGCCCCTGTGGCCCCCCCTCTGCGCCCCACCCGTGCGTCGCCGCAGTCGGAGATGCTGCTGCAGCACCAGTCGAACGCGTGCATCGTGAACAGCGCCAACAAAACCCCGCTCGACATGGCGTGCGAATTCGGCCGCGTCAAGGTCAGCGGAGGCAGCAGCGTGGAACACCCCCCCACCCCCCCGTGTCTCTCTCCTCTCCTCTCCCCCCCCCGTGTGGGAATGGAACATTCCGCAGCCAGTGTTTATACCCCCGGTATAACCACACGCATGCACCCATAAATTACCTACCTGTGAGCGGCTGTGCAACGGCTGGCCAGTTATGCATAGAACGGCGGAATTAACTTCTCAGCCTCCTTATTTTATATTCCGTCGGGGAATTGGCTTTGTGTTTATTTTCACGATCTTACGGCTGTTTGGCTGCTGATGAGATTTTTTCTATTAGGAGTTTAGCTGCGTGTGTGTACGTGTGTTGTGGTGCTGGCCAGCCACCCCCTCGTGTTGCCGTGCTGGCTTGCAAAGGTGCTCGCTGACAGCATTTGACCCTGCAGTCTGTTAAGGCTGTATGGGGGATTTTGTCTCTCTATGGGGAGCGATAGTCTTGTGATCAGTGCGCTGCGTTATAGACCCGGCGACCCGAATTCGATGCTCATGGCCAACGTCAGTGACGAATATTCGAACCGGTTGATGGACTTGCCTAGGTTACTTCAGTTTTAAATTAGTACCTGGTGCAATATGTAAACATTGCTACAAGAGAGACAAAGGTGGCCGAGCATGGTTCTGCCCACACCGTAACCCCATGCACCGTTCCACCCTTCGTAAGTGCTTGTTATAAGTAATTTCCCCAACTAGCCTCATCGACTATATGGGGGATCTTTACCTTTGTCTTTTCGTGAGCACTGGGGGAGTGGCGGTGCAGCGGTTTGTGCAGTACGCTATGAACCAGTGGACCTGAGTTCACCGCCCAGTGCCAGAGAATATATATTCCCACCAGTTATTCATTTCCCCTTAGGAACCAATGATTTAACAATCGCTGGGAGTATGAGATTCCCTCGCGAATATTTTTCATAACAGTGTCGCCGTAACCCTAAACACAAACCAGAGCAAATGCCCACTAGTGGGAACAAATGTTTGTTCCCCCGAGGCGTACAAATATTTATTTACACCGGCCACAGATAACATTAGCGGGACGAGTGATGTATCCAAACTGGTCCGGGGCCTTCCCCATCTAGATGTTGTAACTTGTTTACCCGTCCCCGCTGGACAGCATTAAACAAAAGCTGAGTGTACGTGTGTGCGTACGTGTGTGGGATACAATTTTCGATTAACACAAACATACGCAAACACATGCTCCATTATATATCAGAAAAATACAAAGATCCCCCGTGTAGCCTTAACAAACTGTAGGGTCAAGTGCTGTTAGCGAGCACCTATGAAGGTCGACACGGCATAGGAGGAGGTGGGCGACCAGCACTACGCCCGGCCGCCTTTGTCTCCCTAGTGGCGATGTTTACACAGCGCACTAGGTACTCATTTGAGGCTGAGTCGACCTAGGGGAAGCCCAGGACCGGTTCGGAAATTCGTCACTGGTGTTGGCCGTGAGCGGGATTCGAACTCGGGTCATAGCCAGGTTTGTAGCCCAGCGCGCTAACCGCTGAGCTACCGCTCCCCACAGATACACACAAACACTTGCTCCATTATATACATCTATTTTCTGGCGATTCTCGAGTCGGTCGTTGTTCCCCGGGGTGATTTTTTTTTAAAACTCGCGGATTCTTTTTCTGCTACCGCATTGTAACCCGAGCCAGCGTGAAAGATCCGCCGCGGATTCCGAGACTTATTTAAGGCATAAAAAAAAACATTAAAATGCCATGAGCGCGCGCGGCCGCGTACGAACGTGCGAAAGCCGTGGCGCCAGCAATATTTTTTTTCCCTGCCGCGATGCATATTCGAGCGCAGAGTCATGCGGCGGATAGCGTGAACGCTAAACGTTCCCCTGCTATAGACCATCCAATTGTCAGAAACCGCTTAATCCTGTACATGGTCGCGGTGAGCCGGAGTCTATCCCAGCAGACACAGGGTACAATGCAGGGCTGTACCTACGACTGGACGCCAGTCCCTCACAGGGCACCAAGGGCGATTTAGTCCGCGGGCCAATTAATCTATGCAGCAGCATGTCTTTGGATTGTGGGAGGAAACGGGAGGGCCCCGTGACAACCAACGCGGACACGGGGCCTTTTTGCTGTGAGGTGGCAGCGCTACTCACTACTCCACCGTGCCACCTCTGGTTTGGATAGCGTGAATACTAAACGTTCCCTGGTATAGACGGCTAACGTAACTATGGATCTTAGAACAAAAATGCAGTTTATAATTGATGATGGTTGCCCAAGAAAGCTGGCCTTTCGGGATAATAATAATAATAATAGCATTTATAGAGCGCCTTTCACCCGAGGGTCACAAAGCGCTGCATAAGGATGTGGAGAGAACGGCATGTCAATAACATCAAGATAGCCGTGTCGAGCGCTCTCTCCCGCAATGACAATGCTAACCCGAAAGAACAACGTCTAAGAGCAACCATCACGAATCGAGCCGTGAAAACCTACATCGCTACGCTGCTCAGATAAAATATCAATCCATCCATTTTCTAAA
>JAZEWU010000034.1:2049201-2060907 GCA_036362915.1 Geotria australis
ACAAACACGGAGGGAGACAGGGAGGGAGGGTGAGCGACAGGGGGAAACATAGGGACACAGAGACAGGAAGACAGAGAGACAGACACGAGGGGGAAACAACGCCAAATCAAACAATCAACATTGCAGCACAAGAACACACACATAGACACACGCAACAGCACAAACAGACACTCGCTCCATCGCATGCAGATGACGGCCGTTGCCTTGTCGTCCCGCTGCACCGGCCCGTGGCAGGTGGCCCAGCTGCTGCTGAGCAGCAACATGTGCAGCGCCCTGCTGGAGGGGAAATCCTCGGACATCACGGAGCCCAACAGCACGACGCCGCTGCACCTCGCCGCCAAGAACGGACACAAGGACATCATCAGGTGGGCGACACCCGAGCGCGGATCGTGAGCGCGCCGCCGCGCGGAAAGAAAGTCCCGGTTTGATTCCCGCCTCGGACGCCCGACTGTGTGGAGTTTGTGTGTGTGTGTGCTCTGCCCCTGTTCTGCGTGGGTTTCCTGCGGGTTCTCCGGTTTCCTCCCACAGCGTATAGATATTTTAATGGATTGGCCGATAACGTTGTAATGTATACGACGCAGTGTCTGGTAGGTTGGCACCGGATGACTGCCTGGCTGACTCTCCCCCTCTCTGTGGTTTCCTCGCCCCTCCGAATCCGTGTCTCATCCGTGACCAGGCGTGGAATTTACTCGTGTTATAAATTGTTTTCCTCAGCTGTTCGTTCGAGATCGCCTTCTCGAGCATTCTCTCTCTCTCTAGCCTTCGCGACATTTCGCCTGCCACGTGGGAGGCATCCTCAGCCGTTATGAGTTCTCAGAAAGCCCGAGGATGCCCCAAACGTGGGAGCCGAAACATCGCGAAGGAGAAAAATAACAGCTTTGGAAAGCAATTCTCATGCATCGAGCCGTGACAAACTACATCAACACAACATTCAGTCTTCTGCTTCCAACAATGTGGTACCTAATTTATCAACCGCACCAAGATGATGCGATGGCCTGTGTAGAGTCCTAATTCGCAACCTTCTGATCGTGAGTTGAAAACATCTACGGCACTGTGGCACCTGGGCACATTGCCCCTTTGAAATCGAGACATCGATGTTGTTGCGGAGCGTCCAATGAGTGTTATGCTTCAGCTGTTTGCGTCCTTTAATGTTTTCAAGAGACTTTTGGGAGATTTCTTGTAGATGACTTGAGGGAAACCGAAAGTACCCCAAGTCTTATTAGCCGGCGCTCCTTCATTTGCAAGCCATTAGGAAATCTGGCGAGGTTTAAAAAGAATAAATAACACCATAAATCGGTCTCCTAGCAATCCTTAAGCGTGACCAATTGCAACGGCCAATTAAAATATGCAAAATTCGCTCGGACACTTTAATCAAAATAAATGAAGGCGCAGTATATATTGAATTGTAAACGGGCGTCCACGCCTTATCTGCGCTGGGAATAATCGCGGAAATATCGGACGCCTTTTTGGACGTTACATTTAACGATGAAATTAAGTGATTTTCTTCTGAAACGTACGCAATTATAGATGGCGTCGTTCATGCAAATCGCGTCTCCAAACGCCGCACGATTTGCAACGCGCGCGGTTTTTTTCGCGTGGAGACGCGGGAAACCACACGGCAGGCGAGGCATCTCGAACCGGCGCGTGTCATTGCCCAAGCTCTGCGGTCCTTTATTTGGATGTACGGCAAAATAATTGGGGCTGAGGAACATCCATCCATCCATTTTGTTCTGGTAAGAGTCGCGGTGGCAGCAGTCCAAGGAGAGTGGACCAGACATCCCTTTCCTCAGCAACAGATTCCAGCTCTTCCTGGTGGATTCCCAGGTGTTCCCAGGCCAGCCGAAGGATATAATCCCTCCAGCGTGTCCTGGGTCGGCCTCTAGGTCTCCGCCCAGTAGTCACTTGGGCCATATCATTCAGACTCTCGCTGCGCCTTAAGGATTCATACAACCCGCGATGTTTTACCCCGGAGGAAAAGAGTAAAATCGGAGATAATCGAGCGAATCGTCGGATCGTCCACATTCCTCCTCCGTGATACAGCCGATAATCCTCCCGTGTTGACGTACGCTTCGACAGCTGGATGTGTGTGAATTGCTCTCGAGAGCCGTGTCAATTGATCCTTCCCTCTTCGTCTTCTCAACGTTTTGGCTGTCACGTTGGAGGCGTCGTGCGGCTTCTGATGATGCCTCCTCTCTCCTTCCTCCTCTCGCCTTCCTTCTCGGCACTGCTATCCCGAAAGAGCAGCTCTTGAAACCAAATCTATTTCCGCCGTGTTGTGGTGGATACGCCGCACTCTAGCGGCTGCATGGGTGACCGTGTGACTTCTATGAAAACAAAGTTTCTGATGCTTGCCATTCCGCCGCGCGTATTGTGAGTGAAACATCCACCAATCCATCGTCAGAAACCGCTTAATCCTTGTACATGCTCGCGGTGAGCCAGAGCCTATGCCGGCAGACACAGGACGCAAGGCAGGGCTATACCTACGATGGGACGCCAGTCCATCACAGGGCCCCGGGGGCAATAGTCGATCTTTATTGACGAATCGACGCACCATTCCTGTCTTAGAGAGCAGAGGCACGGCTCCCTTTCAGAGCGGGGCAAAGGTTGTTTGTTGAGAATGTTTTCATGAACTCTTTGCTGTCAGTGTGCATAAAAACTGAAGCTCCCACTGGTGTTAATTATTTGCTGGGAACCTTTGCTAGAGAGTCATATGTTGCCTTTTGTAATAGGTGAGTGTCCTGTTACGCTGCAATGTGTGCTTTAGCATCAATCTTGTTAAAGTGCCTCAGCTTGGCTCTGCGGGCCCGAGGCATTTCCGTTCAAGTTGAAGATTCCGAAGAATAATAACGTAGTGCGCGGTAACTGTAATTCTGCCCTCAATGAATTGAATTGAGATGGAGAGAAGCTGGGGGCAGATGTGGGAACAGCGAGACACAGAGACACTGGCACGCCGAGAGAGTGAGTGGCAACATGACTTGGTGAGTGATTGCGAGAGTGAATGAGTGAGCGGGGAAAATGTATACAATGCGGCAGCCCGGATGTCATTCCAGATTCCTTCGGTGTTCCTATTGGCTGGTCGTGTCATAACTCTGCAGAGGATCTCGCCAATCAGCTGTAGGCTGTTCTCTCGGCTCGGAGCTGATCAGACAGAGATACGTAGAGATTTGTAGAGATACAAAGACCAGCATGGAGAATGGAGGTTCTGGCCATCTTGCGGTGCTTGTGAGAAACAAACCTGGCGTAGGCAGCCGTAAAAACCAGTCCTACTAATTTAGTAAGTGCCATCATAATTGACTCAGTATGTAAACGCATGAGTTACTGACTGAGCGTGTGAGCTCGACCGTGAGTGAGTAGGCAAGCGATGATTGAGCGGGCGAGTGGGCGATTGTGCAGCCGGGGGTGAGCGAGCGAGTGTACAGGGAGAGAAAGTCACTGGGCGAGCGAGTCATCATGAGTCTGGGCGATCAAAACTAAGCGGTCACGGCTAGCCTCAGCAACCCCATCTCGGAGAACAGCCCGACGGCCGCGCTTGAAACCAAATAACACAACCCTGGCTCTGAATAAATCCCGCGTGTCAAACTCCCCGCACATGTGGCCTCTCCTGCTCCGTCCCTGTGTGTACATAACCCCGGGCCGCGGGGGTTCTCTGCTGTTTTGAGCCCACCGCTGCAGAGGAGCAAGCTACCGTCGCGTTCCTTTCCACTCTCGGCTGTTTACGTTATCCCTCCGTTTAGAACGATGGCGGTGAAAAGCACCCCGGGCTGGCTGCGAGGCTCTCGTGTCGGTGCTGGGGCCGCGGGGCCACAGCCCGTGAGATCCCCGCTCAGACCTCGCCTTGAGGGTTGCTCTTTGGAGAGGTTCTTTTGGGATAGCCGTGCCGAGCGATCTCGAACGTGGGAGGCGAAACGTCGCGAGGGAGAGATTGCTCGATACGGCTATCCCGAAAGAGCAGCTCTGAAAAGCAACCATCATGAATCGAGCCGTGAAAACCTACATCAGACCTCACATTGTCACCGGGGATTTGGAAAAAATATATACGCTTGCGCTTTTGTTTTGGCCAACATCTGAAGGCTTTAATGGTTGCTCTTCGAAGCTGTTCTTTCGGGGCTAGCCGTGTCGAGCGCTCTCCAGCACTCACGTTGGAAGTATTCACCAAGAGAAACCCTAGCAGGAGTGCGGGACTCTAGACCTGTTTACTTGAGAGGCTCTAGCAAGAGCGCTGGACTCTGGGTGGCACAGATGTGGGGTTCATTACCATTATAATGTTACGATCCATGGGGGGAGACATTGGATCAACTTCGTTTATTTAAATGAATTAAACATGTAATTTATTGTCTGTAATTAAAACAATATTAGGGATCTGCATTTGTATTCCTCCCTAATCTCGCATTACGTAATCACATTACGCAATCACCAACGAATGATTCCAGCACATTAATTTAACATGTAGATTAATTAAAGCTAAAAATATGGCCAAAAGCTTTTTAATGCTTGATAAATATTGTTTGCCAAGCCTATAAAACTACGGATACTTTGTAACTTTTAAACACGCGATAATACATTAAACAGCTACGTATCTTGCTGGCTTGCGGAGATAGGGCTAGAGCCGCCACCAAGCACGGTGCTTATTAAACACGCGTGTGTCTGGTTCTGGTGTAATAATAATAATAAGAGTGATCTCATTTATATTTGCAGGCAAGCCTCAAGAGACGTTTTAGAAGTGCTCTGCATTGAGAAGCATTTTCTCAGTAAAATCCCCGTTGTGTTCCATGGAAAACCCCCTTTTATGCAATTCACAGCTCGTAGATGTAGGTTTGTTACCGTTGAACAATTTGTCTTTCAGTAATACACACGTAACGCGAAACGCTAAGGTACACGGGCTCTCAACGACACCGTGTCCACGTGGGTTTTCGCCGGCCCTGCGATGGACTAGCATCCCATCCTTGGTATAGCCCTGGCTTGCGCCCTATGTCTGCCGGGATTGGTTCCGGCTCACCGCGACCCTGTACAGGATTAAGCGGTTTCTGAAAATGGATGAATGGATATACGGGGGCAGGCGCGTCACAGCCGCGGGTGTTGCGACACCCGCACTTTTACAGAAACATGATTCCATCCCCCCCCACTTTTTCCTGAGATAGTCTCATATCATATGTTGCGACACCCGCACTTTCACAGAAACATGATTCCACCCCCCCACTTTTTTCCTGCAACACCCGCGGCTGCGACGCGCCTGTATGGGGGACACACACATCCATCTGCTCTTGTTGTTTTCAGGACAAAACTGCAGACTTTGTTCACTCCCCAAGCCAACTGCCCCGCTCCCGGGTCGATGCGGGATCGTATTAATAATGATAATAACAACCGTTGCCCTGCTACTGCGTAGACATTTATCCGACTGGGTGCATCTGGAATGAATGGGTAATAGCCACTGGCTGTGCGCGGGCTGTCTGCCCAAAGGAAATACCGCATTAAAGAACCTCATGAGCACGTGTGCGCGCGTGTGTGTACACGTGTGTGTATGTATGGGGAGCGGTGGCCCAGTGGTTAGCGCACTGGGCTACAAACCTGGCTATGGCCCGAGTTCGAATCCCGCTCACGGCCAGCACGGTGACGATTTTCTGAAACCGGTCCTGGGCCTCTCCTAGGTCGACTCAGCCTCGAGTGAGTACCTCGCGCGGTGTGTAAACATTGCCACTAGGGAGACAAAGGCGGCCGGGCGTGGTGCTGGTCACCCAGCCCCTCGTGTGCCGTGTGGACCTTAATAGGTGCTCGCTGACGGCACTTGCCCCTACAGTCTCTAAAGGCTATACGGGGGATATTTGTTTTTGTCTTGTGTGTGTGTGCATGTTCGCTCACTCATGCGTAGCTAGTCCTCGTGTGTAGTCGTTAAACGCGCACTGCGTTCTGAACCTGGCGATCCGAGTCCGATTATTCTTCAAAATAAATAAAGATCACCCAGTATAGCCTTGACAGACTGTAGGGTCAAGTGCGGTTAGCGGAGCGCACTTATGAAGGTCGACACGGCACACGAGGAGGCGGGTGACCAGCACCACCACGCACAGCCGCCTTTCTCTCCCTAGTGGCAATGTTTACACACCGCACTCGGTTCTCATTTGAGGCTGAGTTGACCTAGGGGAGGGCCAGTATTGGTTCCGAAAATCGTAACGGAGCGTGGGATGAATCAAATACTGTACAGAGTGGATTATAAATATACCTTAGATGCTTTCAATTACATCGCAGCCCATGTAATAACATTGTAGCTTTACTGAATAGTCAGGCGGGATCAGACGGTTTGTACATGCCGTAGCGTTAGATGAATTTAAAACAGCATTCTATTTGTGTGGGTGTTTCGTGTTAACCCATAACGTCGGAGCCTGTCACGTGATTTTCCGCTTGCAAGCCTGTCACTCTACAATGTCGAGTAAGAATAATAATGATGCAATGTATAAGGTGCGCAAATTCCACGCGGATATGGAGATGCGAGGAAACCACAGAGAGGCGGGAGGGAAGGCAGCCAAGCAGCCAGCTGGCGCCAACATTTGCCAGACACTACGTCCGATAAATTATGATGTTATCGGCCAATTAACACCAGTGGACAATTTCCTAAACAGGTTCTGGGCCTCCCATAGGTCGGTCTCCTCAGCCCCAAATGAGTGAGTACCTGGTGCTGGGTAAACATACGCATTTGCGGGAGATGAAGGCGGCCGGGCGTGGTGCTGACCTTCCTAACAGCACTTACGCCAGCAGCCTGTTAAACGCTGCAACGGGGGATTTTCCGTCTTTGGTGCCTGCGTACACGTGTGTGTGTCTAATGCTGGGGGTTTTCTGGGCGAGCAGCTTGGAGGCCGCATTAGCAGCTGCGTGAGTAATGCAGCAGATAAGCGATTGTGTCTGGGAAATGTGAGCGCCGCCATTCAGCAGCGGTCGTAATCGTTCAACGGCGTTGATGATGGTCCCACGCGTCAACAAAGATCCCCCAGGTAGCCTTAGAGCAGGAGTTTCCAACCGGTGGATGACGGCCGACAGATCCGTCCAGGAATCTTGAACGGTCGGTGTTAATGTTGAAAGACAAATGTGGAACACGGTGGGAAAAGTTGAGATTGTCTCCACGGTGGTTTTGTTTAAAACTGTGGCGGCCGTGGGTCGCGAATGCGCAGCTGCTGGAGGTAGTGTGAAGCAAGCACAGAGGCGGTTTACCCGCAAACAGGTGGTTAACCCGACAGGATCACAACCAGCAATATCGCCATTCTGATCTCTGTTTTGAAAATACGTTTTAAGACTTTAAAACGTATCTACTTTTAAAACGGTATCTCTTGTGTGGCGTCACAAGCGGTGCTGTTTTATTGTCTGCATGCACAACGGAACGCAAGGTGACGCGGTTAAATTGTTACAATCAATTTCAGTTCTTGGAATGCCACCCATTTGCGCGAAGTAATTCATTATTAATAAGTTCATGAAACTACACCGGCACAAACAACGATTAAAGCTGCGGAACGAAATTACGTTTCGTACAGCGACACTTGACATTTCCCGATTAAAGGTCCTCTTAATTTCTCCGAAAGAATGAGAGGCTTACAATAAAATACTATCAACAACGTGTAATTAAAGCAACGCACTCGAAGAGCGTGCAATCTTGTGAATTTCCAACACCGGTTACACGGCACTTGCTGAATTTCCTCCGGTAGATATTTATTGCCATTATATTTTTCACATTAATATTCATTTAACTTCTCAGGTTCATTTAACTTTAATTATTTAAACGTTGGACAAAGGACGGCATATGCTCATTATGGGAACGATTCAATAATGTATGATGTTTAACTAACCCGCTGCATGTTAATTGCTGCTGTGTGTTGCCCCCATAATCACAAGTTCACGCTGGCCTGGCCGGGCCTTGCAAAGTTCATCTCCTCCTCCCTCAGCCCCCACTGTATGGGCTTCCCACGCAGCAGACTGGACCCCTACCCACACCCCTCTCGCGCCCCAACATTTCCATCCCCTCCGTGGCTGGAGGAATGAACAGCTCTGAAGAGCAACCAATCCTAAATCGAGCCGTGAAAACCTTCATCAGTAAATTGTAAATTTGAATTAAATTTTATTTTTAACCAGCCCATCAGCCAGCTAACCAACGCGGCCACTAATGCGTCGCTCAAAAACCTCTCGGCAGCCGTTCGCACTTGAAGTGGGGACATCGAAGCTTTGCCGTTGTCGCGCAGCCTGGGCCACGAGGACTTTGTGTCGATGCGCCCGAGTGGCCGGTGGCTGTCAGTGGCGCGGTGGAGAAGTGCCATCGAGAGCGAGGGGACAGAACGCCGCTGAGAGTGCTTGGCATGAAGTAGCGATGAGCTTTCGAGATATGTTCCCACGTGACGCCCGCCCCGCTGCTCGATGGAAAGTGCCCCAAACGAGATCCTGGATCGTTCCGCGCTCGCAGCCACTTGTCCGGAGGCCGCGCGGTGAGCTGCTCGCGCGGGCCACGGGGTGTT
This sequence comes from Geotria australis, assembly GCA_036362915.1. Lineage (NCBI taxonomy): Eukaryota > Metazoa > Chordata > Hyperoartia > Petromyzontiformes > Geotriidae > Geotria > Geotria australis. Next base: position 2,057,688 of record JAZEWU010000034.1, read on the forward strand.
TGCTGGTAGCGCGCGGTCATCAACACCACCACCACCGCACCGTCGCCGCCGCCACCCTCGTTCGTTTCGGTAGGCGTTGTCCGAGTCGTTGGGTTGGTACCAGGGATCAAGTTCTGCGGTTTGTAAACATTGCCACGAGGGAGACAAAGGCGGTCGGGCATGGTGCTGGTCACCCACCCGCTCGTGTGCCGTGTCGACCTTCGTAGGTGCTCGCTAACGGCACTTGACCCTACAGTCTGTTAAGGCTATACGGGGGAATATTTGCTCGTCTTTTGACACTGACAATAACGAGCCGGGCGCCAAGCGGCTTAATGTCCGCGAGTTGGCACAGTGAAGAGCGCAGGCGGGTGCATCTGCCAGTCATCTCGGCCAGTCAGCCCATGGCACCTGAGTGTGTCCTGTGACCTGTCAGCCTAGCCTTCAACACTTCACGTGATAGCCTCAAGGTGCAACTTAACCCGTGACAAGCGCCGCGTTGACGCCACCGCCACTGCGCGACAAACGGCTGGTTATTGTTGCTGTTGTTGTTGCTGTGTGTGAACGTACGTGCGTGTACCTGTGTGTGCGTGTGTGTGCGTGCTTCCTCCGCCGTGACACGGCACCGTGTGGGCTCCGCGCAGGTTGCTTCTCAACGCCGGCATCGACATAAACCGGCAGACGCGCTCGGGCACGGCGCTACACGAGGCGTCGCTCTACGGCAAGACGGAGGTGGTGCGCCTGCTCATCGACGTGAGCCCAACGCGCCCACACAATGACAGACTGTAGGGGCAAGTGTCGTTAGCGAGCACCTATGAAGGTCGACACGGCACACGAGGGGGGTGGGTGACCAGCACCACGCCCGGCCGCCTTTGTCTCCCAAGTTGCAATGTTTACACACTGCACTAGGTACTCATTTGAGGCTGAGTCGACCTAGGGGAGGCCCAGGACCGGTTCAGAAAATCGTCACCGGTGTTGGCCGTGAGCGGGATTCGAACTCGGGTCGCCAGATTTGTAGCACAGCGCGCTAACCACTGGGCTACCGCTCCCCACACGTACACAAACGCATGCATGCATTTACACACTCTCACTGTTGCATCCGTGTATGCAATACACGGTTTTGGGCAAAAGTATAATGCAAATGAATTACTGATTTACTTGTAAAATTTATTGCACTAATCCTAACAAATTAGCTATGAAATTCCTTTAATTTCTGCCGGAGCGTTCACAATAGATAGTTTTAAGTTGTCACGCACTTCAAAAGCCAAATTTGTATTTTTTTTAAAGCAGATTTATCGCATTTTAATTGCTTGCTCAAGGATGCATTAAAATCCACGCAGCAGATTTTGTTCTCGTTCTGCTAAGAGTGTCATTAAATATGCATTGCAGAGCAGCGTCCAAGTGCATCCGAAAGTCAGCCGCGCAGTGATTTCCTCAATTCAACTTTGTTGCATAATGCTCTTTGTTGGCTGCCTTTGCAAAGCTGGAGTCCTGTTGGCTAAATTGACCCCCGCGTGTAAAAACACACGCAATCAAGCTTGATTTCCCCCAGAAAATCCTCCGCGCCTCGTCTCAATTACTCGTTTTCAACAGGGGTCCTGCGTTGTGATCATTGCCCAGTTTTCTAGGCGAGTACCAGGAGAAAACCCCACACAAATGAGGAAATAAAAACAAGCACAATGTGTACTGATTTAGGTATTCACAGCTCAATGTTTTAGAATTATTCCTAAGAGCTTCTCTTTCGGGATTGCCGTGTCGAGCCTTCCTCCTCTCTCCTTCACGACGTTGTCGCTTCCCACGTTGGAGGCATCATTCATTAGCGAAACGTCGCGAAGGAGACGGCATGGACGCTCGACTCGGCTATCCCGAAAGATCAATGTCGTCAATCGGATTCTGCTTCTTCTTCTTTGCGATTCTTCGAAGCACGATGGTCAGCTTCTGGACATCGTTGTCTTTCAGCTCGGCCTCGAAGTGTTTGGTAGAATTCGCAGGCAATACCAAGTATTACCTGACAGGGATCGCGACGTGAACGCTTTTACCTTGACCCCCGGATTCTGCTTAATAATGCTTATCGCCCCCTATTGGCAGACTCTTGCAAACGAGTGGCATCCTGGTATCTCGAGTTCTCACACAGTTCAACAAGTGACGCTGAAAGTTTGACCGTCGAATCGTACACGTGAGAATTGATTAGCCAAGGCTCGTACGTATGATTTACTGTCACGTTGAGAAGAGTATAGTGAAAACAACTGCACAAACGAGACCGAGAACACGAGCCGCAATAATAAAAGAGCCAGTAAAACGTAAACAATAATCGATTCTTGAATTGACTCATGACCACAAGTCGTAGGCGGTTTGTCACATCACTCAGTGGGTGAGTGAGTACGTGTCTAAGACTCGTAACAAGACATATAACAGCAAAGCAAGAAGCAGAGCTGGATGCCATCCAGCCAGTCTCCCCGTGTGTCTGTCTGCCTCCGTTGATCTGTGTATCGCTCTGTATTTATACGTTTGTATCTGTTTATCGTCTTTTGCATTGATTTGCCCTTGATATTTTACCCACCGCAATCACTGCTGAAATCTGGTTAATGCAACGGCTGGCACGGCGCTCAGCACAATCAACGCACAGTCTGAGAACAAGAGAGTGTAAATGTCAGTGAGTGGCCAACTCATCCTGTCATCGGCTCTCAGGGTCAATAACGTAATGGCTAATTTACTTTTGGCACCTTTCTGACAGCCTTGTTGACAGGGCGCAAGGCAGGGCTATATCCAGGACGGGACGCCAGTCCATCACAGGGCACCGGTGTCAGTTTAGCCCACAGGCCAATTAACCTATGCAGCTTTAGCATGTCTTTGGACTGTGGGAGGAAACCGGAGTGCCCGTCGAAAACCCACGCGGACACGGTGAGAACATGGAAACTGCACGCAGAAAGGCACCCGAGGCGGGATTCGAACCCGGGAACTCCTTGCTTCGAGGCGGCAGCGCTACTCACCGCTGCGCCACCGTGCCGCCCTCCCGCGGCCCTGATTGATTGTAATTGATTTGGGGGACATCCCTGGCAGTCACGGAGGCACACTCGGTAATGAGGCTAACGCACAAGCCTCTCTGTGGCCATTACCGTCCGTAATAGTCGGAGCAGGGCCCTGTGTGTTGTGGGTTCTGTATGTAGAGGGGTGCCGGTGCAGGGAGGTGGGGGGTAACCGATGAGCTTGGCTGGATTCCCTGTCCGCCCCCCCCCCCCCCCCC
>JAZEWU010000034.1:2146398-2160588 GCA_036362915.1 Geotria australis
GGTCAAAAAAGATGTTAAATAATGTGGGAGCCAGAGGATATCCCTGTCGAACAGGGAATAGCTTTACCCGGGCTCGCCCACCCTCATGAAGGTCCTTAATGATGGTGAGCAAAGAGTCAGGGATTCCGAAAGCACGTAGAACCCACAGCCTTGGCCAACGTACATGCAGATACATATACACATACACACCTGCACTGTTCTTTCGGAATAGCCGTCTCACTGAGCACTCCCTCTCTCTCCTTTGCGACGTTTTGCCTCCGACGGAGGCATCATCGTGGGATGCGAAACGTCGCGAGGGAGATCGCTCAGCGACACGGCCGTCCCAAAATAACATCTTTGAACAGCAACCGTCACGAACCGAGCCGTGAAAAGCTACATCAGTATGTATCCCTCCATCCCTCCCCCGATCGCCGTTGCAGCCCGAACAGGAGGGCGTTCCGGAGCTGGCTCTGGGCGGAGCCCTGTACGCGATGGGCGTGGTGTTCTTCAAGAGCGACGGCCTGGTGCCGTTCGCGCACGCCATCTGGCACGTGTTCGTGGTGCTGGGCGCCACCGTGCACTACTTCGCCATCTGGCGGCACCTGTACGGGCGCGGCGACGCGGGCGACGCAGCGGCAGTGCCGCTCGGCGTGCGCGTCGTCTGGGACTTTTGACGCGAGCGTGCGGCGGTTGGCGCCGGGGTCGCGGGCCGCTGCTCGGGCGGTTTTCCGCGGTCTGGCTGCGCGTCGGGCGGAGGTGCGTTTACGGTTAAGGTACATTACCTTCGCGGAGGGTTACGGCGGCGTTCTCGTACCCGGCGGTTGAGTCTGTCGACGGTGGGGTGGGGGATGACGCGTTGTTTTTCGGAAGCGTCCGAGGTCACTTGCAGGAGCCGTGGATGCCAGCGGTGAGAAAATGCGGAGAAATCCGGAGGGAAAGCCGCGCACATTCCCCAGAGCTGGCTGCCAGTGCCTTCTACAGGGAATCACTCGGAGGAATTGATGTCTTGGCGACGATGAAGAAACGTCAGCTGTGAGCTCCCAGTGGAGAGAGGAGCGGGATGAGGAGCGGGATAAGCAGCTCTTCTGGCCGGCAATTAAAGCCTCGAGTCATCGATGATGATGATGATGATGGTGGACCGACCAAGTGCATTGCACTTCAAGGGAAACCTAGATAACTCGAGGGCCGTAAAGGAAATTGGTACATTCAATAAAGGGTACGCGTTGCTCGGTCAGCTACGCACTTTTCGATCGTGCCAAGCTTAGAGAGGAGTTCCTCTTACCCGCGGTGATATGGGAAACCCATATCATGGATCTTCTTATTCACGAGGTAATCTGTGATAGTACTCACAGAGAAAAATTCCATCAAATCGGAATTTCATGCACGACTCCCATCCCTCCCGAAAAAATCAGAACACACGGCTATCCCGAAAGAGCAGCTCTTGAGCAATTCACAAGGATGGACAGTGAACAAAACGGAGTCACCTCGGTGTTCGTACGGAGAGTATTCTACGATACCTGTCGTGTTTTTAGGTGGGCCAGAAGATATTTTTTACTCTGTGGGAATTGAACTGGCCACTAATTTCTTAACCTAATTTTTTTAAAACGACTACTGTAAAAAAAATAACATATTAATCCATACTTGCTGCATTTTAAACTGTGGGTTGGCGCATTTCAAAGGTTCATGTGCCTCGTGGTTTTGCACGAGCAAAGGGTTCCAAAGCCGACAGCTGCTCGTACCGGGTTAGAAAATCACTGGCAGCTTGAACAAGGTTAGTGGTCAGTAACTGTCGCCACCGAAGAGGCTCATGACGATTTGCCGGTTCATTTCACAACAGTCGCCTCGTCATTTTCTGAATGTAAAAGTTTACTTTTTACATGTGTGCCGGTGTCGTAGGTAGGGTTGCCACCACGGAGGCACAAAAGCCCGGGCCACATCGTAAACAGACTAAGAGATGGAGGACTGTACCCTGTCCAGGAAAACTTACAGATTTCCCAGGACAGTTGCTGCTTCAAAAGAAGGACGATGCCGGGAAAACCGGTACAGCTGGCAACTGCATCGATAATGTTAAAACTTTTAAAGTAATCCACGAAATGTAGTGGAACGTTATTAAGCGATCATAAGTGCGGTTAGCCGTAAATCTTAAACGAGATGGTTAATGAAGGCTGTCGCCTGGTCCAACCAGGGGAAAATACGACCACCCACACATTCATTGGCGGGGTGGCTCTTGCCAACGATAACCAAAAACCCGCTTGTGCGTGTGGGAGGACAGTGAAGCACTTATTGTGCCGGCTGAGGCGTGGGAAGCAGTTCTTAAGTTTGAGAAACAAACAGCCATGGGGATTGGGGGGGGCACGTGAATAAGCCAAATTTGGGGCCTGTGACGACTATTGAATGAGGGCTCTGTGCCACGATTATGTATTATTATGGTCGCCCATGCTTTGAGTATTGCCTGCTGCGGGAATGTACCGTGTGGTGGTGGTGATGTGCGAGCAAGTAAACCGGTTTAGTTGTATTCCATACCAAGGGTCGGCAACGTGAGTGGCACGCAAGATGATTTTGAGCGTCACGCGCAACGGAAGTCGAATTAACGATGAAGAAAAACGATTCAATTTGTTTATTTACTACATTACGGTTAGCGGGGCCAGCCTAGCAGCGACACTCCGATCCGTAAATCAGAGTGAATAAGTTAACCCTTAGATCGATCAATGTTTATTATTACAGCAGAAAAAAACCCAGCGAGCGTGCAAGCTCTGGAATCGGGATTTTTGGTACCAAACAAACGTGCGAAGTAACGAACATAAACACAGCGTTTGCCAGAGGTTGCCGACCCCTGGTCTATACGGACTGTGGCAGACTGACCGTGTGTGTGAACGGGTTATGTTTTGGAACAGCGGTCCAATTAGAGTTCCCGGCGAACGCGTGTGAAGCACGCAGAGAGACACGCCGGCTAATGTGCATGGAAGGTACTGTAACACTTTTATACCATAGTTTATTATTGTACTAATGCACTTTTAACTTTTGCACGCTGTTTTACAACACCGAGAGATAGCTTTAGGTAATGTTTGAGAATTAAGAAGGCATTCTTTCACTTTAGACTAAGTGATGGTGATATGTTACAACTGCTTTTTTGTTTTGGAAATAAAAGTAAAAAATTTTTTACGAAGGTTAACTTTCAAGTTGATTGTTGTGATAATGGCATGTTCGCTATGTGTAATTTCAACTTAGCCTCTTCAAATAAGAAACTACAGATTTTGAATTTCCATCATGTTTCTGGACCGCATTCAAGAACTGCCGAAGATCAATACGGAACTGAAACAAGACCCTTTCTGGCAACATTCCAGGTGTTAAGATGTTCCAACACTGAATAGACACCTTTCACAAGGCATCAGATTTGCAATAACCACACGCTTGTGGCAAAACATTCAAAGAATGCTTTGATAATGTGTTGATTGTCCTTGAAACTGATTGGGCCCATACCAGACAGCCTTCTTATGACCTTGTCTCACTAGTGTTAGACCCCATTTTACGAACGTTAGACCTTGTCTCACTCATGTTAGACCTCGTCTCGCCAGTATTAGACCAACCCTTTGGCGGTAATCCGAGTACTAAAATAATCCGTTTGTCGCAAAATCGTTGAATGAATCCCCATAATGTGTATGTGCTGTCTAGCAAGTCTGGAGAAAGATGGCGCCGTCGCTTCCAGTCATAGCATGGCTGGGGACGGCTGCAGGGCGCAGCGTGTGCAACGTTTCAACACCATTCTTGAGAAACCTTACTCAGTCGATCAAGTTTGGATGCGCCGACCTGAATGGATTACAATCTGAGATTATCCTTGTTTCAACAGTGTCGGAATCATGATTTCGCCCTGCCGATACTCGAGTCTACCACGCTTGGTCTCCCACGAGGCCCACGTTTTACTTATCTCCTTGACACGAAAGCTGCCGTCTTTTGGTGTCATGATCGCCGGGGTACGCCGGCACGTCGGTACGATCTGGGCAGAACCACCTGCGCACCCGTCGCTCTTGCGAATCGTGAGCGGCACGGATTGTGACAGAACCGTTCGCACCGTGGGCTCCGTTACGTCTGTCGTTGCGGTCTTGTACCGGTGCTGCGTCAAAGTTGGCGCGTACCCCAGAATGGCATGCATTCGGTTGTTCAGCTCCTCAGTTACTGTATCTACGCATCGCTTGCCGCTCATGGCTCTTGCAGAGTAACAAAGTACCTCGTTCGTTGTCTGTAAGGGGCTGCCAGCAGTGGGTGCCCGGTACCCTCCCCAAAAAATTAAAGGACTCCATTTTGACCCGGCGGATTTGGCGCACTCCGGATTACCGCCAAAGGGCTCAAATGTTGTCAAAAGGCAAACTGCTCAAGGACAACGCAGATTTCAAGGCATTATTAGCTCGGGTCGAACTGTTAAATAGTTATGTACGGTACTATCTAGACACAACGTGCTCGGGATGTGTTGACCATTGTCACAAATTCATGATTCAAAAATTGACAGGGTCCTCAGAGCTCCGCACAGATGCCCAAAGTCTGACACCGAGCTGCTGGCTGCGAGGTCAGCCAGTCAGTTTTCAATTAAGCTGGAAGGAACCGTTGAGCTAGGTAGCTCTTTTTAATAGTTGTCCAGCTGGGAGGGGTAACCATGCTACAACATCGCAGGGCACCAGATTAAATGTACTGAGGACAATTTACCAAGGCAGACTGTGGGAGAAAACGGGAGTAGCTGCAGAAAAACCCACGCGGACAAGGGGAGAAAACACGGAAACTGCACACAGAAAGGTACCCGGGCTGGGACTCGAACCAGGGTTCTTCTTGATGTGAAGTTGCAGCACTACTAACCGTGCCTTCCCCCCATCCACTCGTCTCATCTATGTATGTATATATGTGCTATGAAGTAAGTGCGTTGCCAAAACGTCGCCTATCTTATATATCTATTGACAATCTAAGGCCAGTGTTGTTGATGATCGTGATGATTTGTTACTGTGTTGCTTGTGCAGCAAGCACTGCCCACGCAGAAGCAGTGTCGCCCGAAATCACGAGTGAGTCTGTGCAGAACCAGGTTTGACCACGAGGCGACGCCACAGCCATGCAGAATCGGGAAGCTCACAACCGTGTCCAGGTGGGTGACCTAGGCTTGCCACCTGTCCCGGTATTCCCAGGATCGGCCTCCTTAATAAGGCAGCCGTCCCGGAAAAATCTGTAGGTTTTCACGGAACAAATCGTTGTACAAAAGTCTGTTTTTTTTTAACAGTTACACCGAGGTACAGCTCCGTCTCTCGCTTATTCTGTTTTACCCCATACACGACGCATCTCTGGTGCTTGTGGATCGGACGTGGCAGCTCCAGGGTGACCCGTGATGTCGACTGGTACCTGAACCGGTCCTGCCCACTCTCACTTCAACCTTGTGAAGCTGGTACTTTTCCACCGTCCCCGCGACCACCTCCGCACGCAGCCTCCTCACGCGGGCTCCCTCTGCTTGGAGCCGACACGAGGTCTGTTGGGTGCGGCTTAAATAGCCTGACTCCACGCAACTCGTCCTCGCGGTGATTGGTTTATTGTCTCAGCCGAAGGGAATTTGGTTAATTAGCCCGACGTCACGAATCTGGCCTCAGCACGAGGTTCTTCAATTCCAGTACGAGGGTCCCAATGATTGTGGTGAAGGGAATGGCGATGGGATTGGGGGGTGATTATGATGATGATGCTACTGATGGTGATTACTTGATGCCCATTGAGGGGAAAGTGGGGGGGGTGTATATGATCTTAATTGGTTGAGCAGGAGGAATTCATTACCTCATCACGTGTCGTCCACGTAGCTTCTCCTCCTGCCCTCCCCCAGAAGCCTCCATTTATAAGGTGGGGCTCGCAGCACCATTGCTTTGCTTATGCTGAATTGTGTGGTGCGCGTGGGTGGTGAGTCCGTGAGTCTGGCTGGCTGGTCAGGCTTTATTAAAGGTGGAAGGAACCGTTGAGATTTGTAGATCTTTTTAACAATTGTCTAGTGAGAAGGCGTAAGCGAGTTAGAGCGGATAAAGGAAGTCAAGTAATAAAAGAAACAACTTGACAAACGTGAATATGGATGGTGGAGGATGGACGGTGGGCGGCCTGGTGAGCATCAACACTTCAACATCTCGTCGCTACAGTCGCAATTGAAAAGGTGAATTGTATTCGGAGCTTTGATCTCCATGTGTGTCTTGCTATAGTGGGGGGTGGTGGCGCAGTGGTTAGCGCGCTGCGCTGCGAACCCGGGTATGTCCCGCGTTTGATTCCTGCTCACGGCCACCACCAGTGGTAATTATCTGAACCGGTTCTGGGCTCCCTCCTAGGTTGACTAGACCTCAAACGAGTACCGAGTATTGTAAACATCTCCACCAGGGAGATAAAGGCGGCCGAGAGTGGTGCTGGCAACCAACCACAGTTGTGTGCAGTTCCAGCCTTCAGATGTGCTACTTGCTAACAGCTCCTGACCCTACAGTCTGTTAATGATACACGGGGATCTGTGTCTATGTATACAAGAGGCATAGCGGTTCGCACACTGCTTCGAACCCGGTCGCTGGGTTCGATTCTCAGCCAAGGTGAAAGTCCGTGGCAAGTGATCTCTCAACCGGCCCTGGGCCTCCACTCGGTAGACTCGGCCTTAAATTATATAACGTGGTGTGTAAATATGTGCGAGAGACACGGCTTCATTTTTAAGCCACAAGCCTTTATTTTCTATTTATTGACCGTATGACAACCCTTGTACACCTCCCTGTACACAAGGGGAAATTGGCTTCTGAACCTGTTGTTGGAACTCCTCTAGGGCGACTTGGCCTAAAGTTAACTGTATGGAGTGACATAAAAAAAATCCCTTGGCACGGCATAGGTTAACTGGCCTGCTGACTAAAATTGCTCCCGGTGCCCTGTGATGGACTGGCGTCCTATCCTGGGTATAGACCTGCCGTGTGTCTGTCGAAATAGGCTCCGGCTCACCTTGACCCCGAAGAGGATGAAGCGGTTTCAGATTGGTCTGTTTTTATTAGTAATATTCTGAATATGGCTTGCTTCCTTTGTTTTTAATAAAGTTCCCATGTGGTATCGTTCTTCTTCTTTGCGATTCTTCGAAGCACGATGGCTAGCTTCTGGACATGGTCGTCTTTCAGCTTGGCTTCGAAGTGTTTGGTAGAATTCGCAGGCAATACCAAGTACTACCTGACAGGGATCGCGACGTGAACGCTTCTACCTTGACCCCCTGGTATCGTTTAATAGGTGCTACTCTAACAGCACTTAACTTACTGGAGGGTCAAGGCTAACCATTGTAAGGTTAATGATGTACCCGTGTATTGTTCCTGTCTCGCATGCAGATAGACACTGCTGGGACTTATGGCTGGGACCGTCGCCCGACTACTTGGAGACATCGAAGATACCTGGGCTACGTGGAGACGTCAGAAGATGGATCATTGCAACGTTGTAGTTTTTTTCCACAGCTCCTTGTGAATTGCTCTCCATAGCTGCTCTTTTGGGATAGCCATGTGAAGTGTTCCTGCTCTTTTTCCTTTGTGAACAAGAGTGGGAACACTCCGCAGCTACCCTGAAATGACAGCAATTCTGGTTATCTCACTTGGTGCTCACTATTGCATGAAAGCCACACCAACCTCCCCTCCTTTGGTGTGGCTTTCATTTTTAATTTTTTTTTTTTTAATTGTGTTTTTGGCGTGAGTTGTGATTCTTTCGTTTTTAAATTGTGTGTTTGGCTGAGTTGTGATCCTTTCGTTTTTAATTTGTATTTTTGGATTGAGTTGTGATGCTTGCATTTTGTGAATAAAGATAAACTGGAAACTGTACCGCAATGTCTGAGACTTAACTTTTGCTACATGGGGGGGTATCTTCAATTTTGTCACGTTTGCAAGGTGAGCACTTGTAAAAAAAAATTTCCTCCTTCTAAATTAATGGCAGCCCTAGCCTATAATCCATGTGTTATAGGCAAGGACTGCTATGTGTATCAAGAGATTCTCCCACAGACGTCACAAACAGTACATGTGTTACACCAGTGTCGCTAAATCGCCACAGAGGCAGTCACAAACAGTACACCATACAAGTGACCAAGGTATTTTATAAATACTACCAGGCAAACATTATGCTCTGGATAGCAGCTTATTTAGGCCTGCACAAGTGCAGTCATAAGCTACTTGAGAGTGCTCATTGCATGGGGAGGAGGGTTACGGTGCAGCAATTGGTTGTATACAAGTGTAACATGCAACAAATCTATCACAATGAGGCTTTAAGTCTGCAGTAACAATCTTTATTAGAGTGATACACAGGGAAACAGTCTTAGCTGGGTACAGATAATGTTTAAAAACACATTTCACAATTTCTGGCAAAAAAACACGTGTTTACATCAACACCAAATGACACCTTTTTACAAAAGCAATCTGTCAGACAATGCATATAACGTCAAAACATTTTTGTTTGCATGGTTTTTCCACAAGCATGTGTGGGTGTTTCAGATCTTCACTTGTTTCATGGTCCGAAAAGGTAAAACCTTGTATATATTTTACATTACGACACGCGCACAGAAGCAAACCATCTTCATTAAATCCTCGGCAACACGCAGCTCGACACCAGCACCTGAAACAGAGCACATTAATGTCCGTTAAAACTCAAACCATGCACAAGCACCGTTAGTACTGGACTATGCCATCAACCCATAGCATATAAAACCATGATTTATTCACACAACACGAACGAATAAAACCATCCATCGTCAGAAACCCCTTACATCCTATCCCAGCAGTCACAGGTCACAAGAAAGGGCTAAACCCATTATGGGACGCCAGTCCATCATACACGAATAAGACGACCCGTGTGAAACGCTGCAGAGTGGTTCAGCAAAGCACCGGTTTGACCATAAAGAAGCCCATGACCAGATCACCCCGATGGGTTTGGGCTCCGGGTGGAATATTGTCCATTAAGCCACAACTACACCTGCACCAATTGCCGTACGGTACTACGATGCCCGCCGTGAAGTGCTTTGACTATAGCATCGGTTCATTAACTCAATATACAATATACAATAGCTAGTGCTGGCCTTAAAGGCGGGCATTGGTCGCTCTTGCTCCAGACTGAGGGGCTGCTGGCGTCTGTTGAGGTTCTGGACATCGTTGTCTTTCAGCTCGGCTTCGCAGGGTTTTGTAGAATTTGCAGGGAATACCAAGTATCAACTGAAAGGGATCGCGACGTGAACGCGTCTACCTTGATCCCCACTTCACATAACAATAACATCTTACAGAGCGCCTTTCACCCGAGGGTGAAATAAAATTATTAAGGCTGCTTCGAATACAATGAACGGTCGTGAAACATAAAGAACACGAACCTACTTGCTGCACTGTCCGCCAACATAATGACAAACTCCTCGCTGCCCCACAATGACGATTAAGACTTACCCCACTGCGCCTAAAAACGAATGCGGCGTGAAGTTTTGTGCGACCTCGAAGCTCTTTCCGCCGCCAGCCACCTCGTCCCGCCGCCAGCCACCTTCTGCTTGTAGTCGAGACGCGCTCCCCTGGTTGCGGCTTAAATAGCCCGACTTCACCCATCTCTTCCGCGCGGTGATTGGTTAATTGTCTCAGCCAGAGGTAATTAGTTGACGTCAGCAACATGGCCTCGGCACGAGGTTTTTCAATTCCAGCACGAGGGTCCAATGATAGTGATGAAGGGAATGGCGATGGGATTGGGGGGTGATGATGATCATGCTGCTACTGATGGTGGTTAATTGATGATGAGTGATGAGTAGCCGGAGGAGGGTTGGTGTTGTTGGTGTCTCTATTGTTTGGTGAAGTGGCGTGATGCCCATTGAGGGGAAAGTGGTGGGAGGTGTATATGATCTAAATTGGTCGAACAGGAGGAATTAATTACCTCATCACGTGTCGTCCCCGGAGCTTCTCCATTCCCCCAGAACCCTCTCCATTTATAAGGCGGGGCTCACAGCCACATTGTTTTGCGTATGCTGAATCGTGAGGCGCTCATGGATGGTGCGGGAGAGAGGCTGGGAGGCTCGATGGCTGGCTGGGCAGGCTTTATTAAAGGTGGAAGGAACCGTTGAGATTTTGTAGCTCTTTTTAACAATTGTCCAGTGAGACGGTGTAACCAAGTTAGAGCGGATAAAGGTAGTCCAGTAATAAAATAAACGACTTGACAAACGTAAATATTGACGGTGGCCACCGGGTGAGCGGCGACACTTCAACATACCGTCGCTACAGTCGCAATTGAAAAGGTGAATTGTATTCGGAGCTTTTACCTCCATGTGTGTCTTGCTGTGGTGGCGCAGTGGTTAGCGCGCTGCACTGCGAACCCGGGTATGTCCCGCGTTTGATTCATGCTCACGGCCACCTCCTGGGTTGAGTCGACCTCTAACGAGTACCTAGTAGTGTTAGAGGCCCGAGGCGCCTGGCTGCAATCTCGAACATTGGCCCCTATCTATGCATATGTTCCATGCATATGTTCTTGTGCTTCAATGTTAATTGTTTACTTTGAATTGGCGTTGTTTCCCCCTCATGTCTGTCTTCCTGTCTCTGTGCTGGCAACCAACCACCCTTGTGTGCCGTGCCAGCCTTCAGATGTGCTACTCGCTAACAGATCCTGACCCTAGTCTGTTAAGGATACACGGGGATCTGTGTCTTTGTGTACAGGAGGCATAGCGGTTCGCGCACTGTGCTTCGAACCCAGTAAGCTGGGTTGGATTCTCGGCCAAGGTGAAAGTCCGTGGCAAATGATATCTGAACCGGCCCTGGGCCTCCACTCGGTGGACTCGGCCTTAAATTATATAACGTGGTGTGTAAAAACATGTGCGAGAGACAAAGGCTTCATTTTAAAGCCAGAAGCCTTTATTTTCTATTTAGTGACCGTATGACAACCCTTGTACACCTCCCTGTAACATTATGAATATGGCTTGCTTACTGTGTTTTTAATAAAATTCCCATGTGGTATCGTGTAATAAGTGCTACTCTAACAGCACTAGACCCTCCAGTTAGTTACGGTTAACCATTGTAATGTTAATGATGTTCCCCGTGTATTATTCCTGTCTAGAATGGAGATGGACGCACGGCTGGGACTGTGTCACCCGACTACTTGGAGACATCGAAGATACCTGGCTACGTGGAGACATCAGAAGATGGATCATTGCAACGTTGTAGTTTTTTTCCACAGCTCCCTGAGAATTGCTCTCCATCGCTGCTCTTTTGGGATAGCCATGTGAAGTGTTCCTGCTCTTTTTCCGTCATGAACAAGAGTGGGAACACTCCGCAGCTATCCTGAAATGACAGCTAAGGAGAGCAATTCTGTGTATCTTAGTTTGTGCACAGTTGATGCTCACTATTGCATGAAAGCCACACCAACCTCCCCTCCTTTGGTGTGGCTTTCATTTTTCATTTTTTTTTTCTTTTTTTTTTAATTGTGTTTTTGGCGTGAGTTGTGATTCTTTCGTTTTTAAATTGTGTTTTTGGCGTGAATTGTGATCCTTTCGTTTTTAAATTGTATTTTTGGATTGAGTTGTGATGGTTGCATTTTCTGAATAAACAAACTGGAAACTGTACCGCAATGTCTGAGACTTAACTTTTGCTATATGGGGGGGTATCTTCAATTTTGTCACGTTTGCAAGGTGAGCACTTGTGTAAAAAAATTCCTCCTTATAAATTAATGGCAGCCCTAGCCTGTAATCCATGTGTTATTATAGGCAAGGACTGCTATGTGTATCAAGAGATTCTCCCACAGACGTCACAAACAGTACATGTGTTACACCAGTGTCGATAAATCGCCACAGAGGCTGTCACAAACAGTACACCATACAAGTGACCAAGGTATTTTATAAATACTACCAGGCAACATTATGCTCTGGATATCAGCTTATTTAGGCCTGCACAAGTGCAGTCATATGCTGCTTGAGAGTGCTCATTGCATGGGGAGGAGGGTTACGGTGCAGCAATTGGTTGTATACAAGTGTAACATGCAACAAATCTATCACAACGCGGCTTCAAGTCTGCAGTAACAATCTTTATTAGCATGATACTTGGGGAAAACAAGGCTCAGCCTCACCAGTGTACAGATAATGCTTAAAACCATACAAGTTTCACCGTTTCTGGCAAAGAAACAAGTGTTAACATATTTACACCAAATAACACATTTTGCAAAAGCTATAAAGAGAGCCATCTCTGTCAGAGAATGCATATAGCGTCAAAGCATATGTTTGCTTGGTTTTTCCACAAGCATGCGTGTGTAGGTGTTTAAGATCTTCACACATGTTTCATTGTCAGAAAAGGTAAAACCTTTTATATATATATATATATTTTACAATACACAGGGTGCAGAAGCACACAATCTTCATTATGTCCTCGGCAACACGCAGCTCGACACAGCATCTGAAACAGAACAGTAATATGTCCATTAACCAAAAGTCATGCACACTAAAGACAGCCTTAGTACTGGACTATGACATCAACCCATAGCATATTCAACCATGATCGAGTCACACAACATGAACGCATAAGCCCATCCATTACCAGAAACCACTTAGGTCCTATCCCGGCAGCCACAGGGCACAAGGCAGGGCTAAACCCATGATAGGACGCCAGTCCATCATAAACGAATAAGACAACCTGTGTGAAACGCTGTAAAGTAACAAATACCATAAAGCTTCTCAGCTCAAGGTAACTTTGCACCGTGGTTCATCAAAGCACCGATTTGACCCCAAAGAGGGGATCAAGGTAGAAGCGATCACGTCACGATTCTTGTCAAGTAATACTTGGTATTACCTGCAAATTCTACCAAACACCTCATACCCGAGCTGAAAGACACCGATGTCCAGAAGCTCAACAGATGCCAGAAGCCCCTCAGTCTGGAGAAAGAAGAGAGGCCAATGCCCGCCTTTAAGGCCAGTACGGACTATTATATCCCTAAATGTTGAAGGGCTGTCTGCAACTAAAGAAGAACTTTTTGCAATGGGAAACTTTCAACCATCACGCTTCGAAGCCCATGACCAGATCGCACCGATGGGTTTGGGCTCCGGGTGGAACATTGTCCATTAAGCCACAACTACACCAATTGCCGTACCCTACTAACGATACCCACCGTGAACCATCGTGGTGAAGTACGGTCACGTAACCACCAACATGGGTGCTTTGACTATAGCGGGCACCAACATGGGTGCTTTGACTAGAGCTCAGCCAATCGGTGGAAATCTCACTCGTCTGCCAGTCGTCCTCTTAAAGAGGCGATCATTATCTGGACGTGGGAGCAAAACTTTTATTCGCGATGAAAAGCGAAGGGGAAACACGCCAAAATTATCTCGAAGGCTTTCATGACCAATGTTACCCATAGTGAAGCTCTGTTTACGAGTTTAGGTCGACCTAAACTCGTAAACAGAGCTTCACTATGGGAAACACGCCCATGACTTCACGTAAAGACCACGAACTTACTTGCTGCACTGCCCGCCAACACTACGACAACCTCCTCGCTGCCCGCTAATGAAAACTTACCCCAATGCGCCTAAGAAATAGTGTGGAGTGACCTAATGCGCTCTTGAGGCTCGTCCCGCCGCCAACCGCCTCGTCCGCCGCCAGCCGCCTTCTGCTTGCAGTCGACATGCGGTCGTGTGGGTGAGGCTTAAATAGCCCGACTCCAACCAGCTCTTCCGCGCTGTGATTGGTTAATTGTCTCAGCCAGAGGTAATTAGTTGACGTCACCAACCTGGCCTCAGCACGAGGTGCCTCAATTCCAGCACGAGGATCCAATGACGATTGGTGACGAATTATTGTGATGAAGGGAATTGAGATGGGATTGGGGGTGATGATGCTGCTGCTGCTACAAAGAATCTCACTGCCATGTATCTTACGTGTATGTGATCAATAAACTTGACTTGACTCACTCACCCACTCACTCTCACGAATAGCCCCCGTGTAGCCTTAACTTTCTTTAGATTCAAGTGCCAAGTGAGTAGCAGTAGCGCCTATGAAGGCCTGATTACTTAACCACAGCCGCCGTTCGCCTCTGCGTGGTGGTGCGGTGACCCCCTCTGTAGCTCTCTGTCCCCTCTCTCTCCCACTCATTCCCCCCCACCCCACCACTCATTCCCTAACGTTCTCTCTGTTTCTCCTCTCCATCCATCCATCAATTTTCAGAAACCGCTTAATCCTGTACAGGGTCGCGATGAGCCGGAGCCTATCCTGGCGGACGCAGGGC
>JAZEWU010000034.1:2186753-2197922 GCA_036362915.1 Geotria australis
GGGGCAGCTTGTGGAAGAAATAGTTGGGGGGCTGGAGGAGGAGGGGGTGGGTCGCGATACGGGTGGAGGGAACGAGTAAAGCAGCGCACACGCGGCCCCTGTAAGATTAATGGCACGACCCGCACCTCGCGAGGCCTTCGCATCAATTAAAGTCGAATTAGAACCGCATTTAATTAAGGTGGATACGCCGACGGGGGGCCGAGGGGGGCCGAGGAGGGGGTTAGGGGGCGACAAGGGACGGAGTCGTGCTGCTGCGTGCCGCTCGCGTTAATTAGGCCGGCGTCCGAGCTGCGTGTGTGTGTGTCGGCAGGTGTTGGGCCGTGAGCGGGATTCGAACTCGGGTCGCCGAGTTTGTCGCCCAGCGCGCTAACCACTGAGCTACCGCTCCCCACCAACAACGACAACAACACAACAACCGCCATTCGCCACTAAGTGGCGGTGACGTCACCACGTCGTCTGTGCCAGGCCATACGCACCTTGAGGCTATCACGTGAAGTGTCGAAGGATCGTCGACAGGAGGTCACAGGACAGACCCAGGTGTCATGATGGGCTGCCTGACCGAGATGACGGGCAGATGCACCACCTGAGCTCCCTACCGTGCCAACTTGCTGTGCGTTGGCCGCTCGGCGCTCGGCTCTCGGCTCGATGTTGTGTGCTGTTGTGTACTCACCTCCCCACGGCACACGCATCAACCACGCCACCCCACAATCACAACACCACCACGCCGCTCACGTCACAACGCCGCTCAAATCACCACAATACTCGCATCACCGCTAACAGTACTGCATTGGACTTGCAATAGACTGACAGAGCGCACTCTGATGCGTGTTTAGAGAATAGACCGACAGACAGATATCTTAGTGGATATCTAGACAATAGACTGACAGACCGATCTGTTATTGGATACATTGACAATAGACTGACAGACCAGTCTCTGACGGGGTGTGTAGACAATAGACTGACAGACCAGTGTTTGACGGGTATTAGACAATCGACTGACAGACCAGTCCCAGAGGTATTTAGACAGTAGACTGACCACCAGTTTCTGATGGGTCTTTAGACAATAGACTGACATATCCAGCCTCTAGTGAGCTATTTAGACAACAGACTGACAGAGCAGCGCTGCTGCGCTCTCGACACAATAGACGGACGGACCCGGTGTTTGATGGGGTCTCCTGGCAGTGAGCCAAAACCGGTTTTAGCTTTTCTTGTAAGCAGCAAATTTAATTAAATTGCGGCCATCATTCTGACTCCTTAACGTCCATTTAGTTCAATTCTGAGCCGCGGGCTCTTCCACTGAAGCTCCGTAATGAAGAGCCCCATTAGAGGGGAGCCTCTAATGACACCCGAAGGGCCGCTCTTGCCAACGACGTCAAGTGCTCTTCAACGTCGACTCGGCAGTGGCCGGAACACTTCCGAAGCGTTGCTCACGACGCTGCGACGCGTTGCCGTTCGTGGCAAACCCTCACGGCGCGATCGTTACAATTTCATGGCCACAGTCCGAAATCGCGGGCTGCACGGTGGCGTTGTGGGTCGCGCTGCCGCCGCCTCACAGCAAGAAGCCTCCCGGGTTCGAATCTCGGCTCGGGTGCCTTTCTGTGTGGAGTTTGCGTGTTCTCCCCGTGTCCGCGTGGGTTTTCGCCGGGCCCTCCGGTTTCCTCCCACCGTCCAAAGACATGCTGCCAGGTTAATTGGCGTACTGGCTAAATTTCCCCAGGCGCCCTGTGTTGGACTGGAGTCCCATCCTCGGTGTTCCCCTGCCTTGCACCCTGTGTCTGCCGGGATGGGCTCCGGCTCGCCACGACCGTGTAAAGGATTAAGCGCTTTCTGGACGGATGGATACATTTTAGAGTAGTGTTTTGGCATTTCTGAGCCTCATCAGCAAGGAGTGGTCTTTTAACCAAACGACGTGGCTGGGTTGCTTGATTATAAAGGCAAAAAAAGGGGCTCAAGGTAGAAGCGTTCATGTCGGGATCCCTGTCAAGTAATAATTGGTATTACCTGCAAATTCTACCAAACACTTTGAAGCCGAGCTGAAAGGCAACGATGTCCAGAAGCTCAACAGATGCCAGAAGCCCCTCAGTCTGGAGCAAGAAGAGAGGTCAATGCCCGCCTTTAAGGCCAGCACTGACTATTTATTATATCTCTAAATATTGAAGGGCTGTCCGCAACTAAAGAAGAACTTGTTGCAATGGGAAACTGTCAAATAACCAGTACGCTTCGAAGAATCGAATTCGAAGAGGCAAAAAGTACTCGACAAATCCCCAGTGGCCCCAAGTCATATTTTGCAGAGAACGGGCAAATTTGCAGAGATTTTGCGATGGTAATAATTCAGTATTCCATCCAAAGTTTTGTGCTGTTGTTGTTATTACCGCTGGTCTCTTTACATTTGAATGCTTTACAACAACGCTTAGTATTTGTCGAGTTGAAAGAAATGCATTAGCTAGTCTGCTGCCCCTCGGCCACCCCTGGATGTTTT
This sequence comes from Geotria australis, assembly GCA_036362915.1. Taxonomy (NCBI): domain Eukaryota; kingdom Metazoa; phylum Chordata; class Hyperoartia; order Petromyzontiformes; family Geotriidae; genus Geotria; species Geotria australis. Next base: position 2,189,233 of record JAZEWU010000034.1, read on the forward strand.
AGTGTAAAAATAAATTAAATGTACATGTGTGGTTCAATGTGTAAATGTTAAATAAAAACAACGACCGCAATGGGTTGCTTAAACGTGTCCTTTACATGCATGGTGTCTTGGCACGTATTATTGTAACGTTCATTTACTATTATCCATCCATCCATTGTCAGAAACCGCTTAATCCTGAACAGGGTTGCGGTTAGCCGAAGCCTATCCCGGCAGACACAGGGCGAAACGCATGGCTATACCCATGATGAGACGCCATTCCATCACAGGGCACCGGTGGCAATTTAGTCCGCAAGCCAATTAACTTATGCAGCAGCGTGACTTTGGACTGTGCGAGGAAACCGGAGTGTACCCTGCTTGCAACCAACAATGTAACATTTTTTTCCCAACTACCCCTTGTCAGTTCTCAAGGCCCATTGCCTGACACGTCAAGATAATCCATCCATCCATTTTCTAAACCGCTTGTCCTGGTAAGGGTCGCGGTGGTAGCAGTCCAAGGAGAGTGGACCAGACATCTCTTACCTCAGCAACAGATTCCAGCTCTTCCTGAGGGATTCGCAGGCGTTCCCAGACCAGCCTAAGGATATAATACCTCCAGCGTCAAGATAATCTCACGTTTATTTTAGTTTCAAGAGTTAGCGAGTCGCAACGATAACGAGATGGCTTTTCTGTACGTACACGTGTATGCGACGTGTCGAACAATTGCGTTTAGTTGTTACCGTGGCATGAATAATCGGTGGAGTCATCAACAAAGTGCCTGTCACTTTTAAGGTCACACTCGACACCGGGACCCAAGGGGAGCGTAACGGCACCCCTCCATCGATTATCTCGCAGAATGAATTAAGGGCCCGTGTTAGTCCTTTGACCTGTGCTGGTCAGACACCCGTAAGGCATCACAGTGCAATACCCCCCAGCGCTGGGTTGGCTGGGCGCTCAGTGTGTTCAATGCTGATCCATTCCATCCATCCGTTTTCAGAAACTGCTTAATCCTGTACAGGGTCGCGGTGAGCCGGAGCCTATCCCGGCAGACACAGGGCCAAATACCCCCCCAAGCGCTGGGTGGCTCGGCGCTCAGTGTGCTCAATTCTGATGGCAACGGTCAATTCCCGTCGACGGTCGACTATGCCCATCATCTCTCTGGGGGTCGATAAAGTGAGGACCGATTCGTGGGAAGTTTGACAGTGCTTCTGCTTTGGAAGGATTGGTTCCCCCTGTCGGGACGGCAAGGTGGCGCAGTGGGCATCGCTGCCGCCTCACAGCAAGAAGGTTCCCGGGTTCGATCTCGACTCGGGTGCCTTTCTGTGTGGAGTTTGCATGTTCTCCCCGTGTCCGCGTGGGTTATCGCCGGGCACTCCGGTTTCCTCCCACCGTCCAAAGACATGCTGCCAGGGTAATTGGCCTACTGACTAAATTTCCCCAGGCGTCCCATCGTTGGTGTTCCCCTGCCTTGCGCCCTGTTTCTGCCGGCATAGGCTCCGGCTCACCGCGACCCTGTACAGGATTAAGCGGTTTGTGAAAATGTATGGATGGCTATCGGGGTCGATTCGGTGGTGGGTACAGTGCGTGAGCGAGTTGCCGGGTTCCAGACGCAGCGTGTCGAGCCAGCGACCGCCTCTACGATTTCAGAGCGGTGCTGGGCTGAGTGGTGACGGGAATGAACCCAGTACGTAATGTCCCCTCGGTATTTTTAAACAAAATAAACTTGTCTTGAAACTAAGGGGGGTGGGGGGTGAGAGCCCCCACCCCCGATCCCCCCCGCACACCGCCCCTACCGCCCTTCCAATTTGCTCAAAGATGTTCGTGGTTGCGGCTGTGTAATTGGATCAAGTGAGAGTAATCTCGTGCGCTGGTGCAAGGTGAATTCATCAATCTCGGGAGGATGGCGAGAGGCGGGTGGCAGCGATGGGGAGGCATCCATCTAGCAGTGGATTGACCACTCCTCGTTGCCCTCACGCGTCGTGAAGGAGAGAGAGAGGGGGGGAGAGGAGAGAATGTTTGCCACAAGTTGCCGACTTTATTTCAAGTTAAGGGCAACATAGCCCGCAACGACCGTCAGGGGAGCCACTGATGGAGCAGCCCTGCAGTCCATCCCGCTGGCAATTGCTCCAATGGGTTGCGAACAACGTAAACAAGTGTGGAACTTGTTCACATGTTAGAGCCGCCTTTATTAGATCACAACACTCCCGCCTGATTGTTGCTGCTGTTGGTGAGTTAAGCGGCCAGTGTAATTGTCAGAAACAGCGCAATCCTGTACAGGGTCGCGGTGAGCACGAGACTATAGCGGCAGACACAGGGCGAAAGGCAGGGCTATACTCAGGGCACCAGGGGCAATTTAGTCAGCAGGCCAATTAACCTATTCGGCAGCATGTCTTTGCACTGTGGGAGGAAACCGGAGTGCCCGGCGAAAACCCACGCGGACACGGGGAGAACATGCAAACAGGGTGAAAGGCAGTGTTGGGTCTCTACAGGGCTCCTAATAGAGAACTATTACACGGATAGAAAGATACCGGATTCAATCGCTTTCTTAATATTAAACTAATCTGCACGTGTCCGGGCAGCTGAACGAACGCGTCTCTGGGGTCTCTGTGGTTCGTTCGCGGTGCCGTAGCGACGCGGTGCCGTAGCGACGCGAGCTGTGAGCGGTTTTACGCGTAAGACGAAACACCCAAGTTGGGCTCCAAGACCTTCAGACATCGATTACGATGCGGCGAGGAAATCAAGACGCGTCGACGGAAAACCGCGTGCGGAGCCGTAACACCGCTTCATCACGGCCCCTGTCCGTTCAATGACAATTAATTCGATAACAACAACAACCACCGCCATTCGCCACTAAGTGGCGGTGACGTCACCACGGCGCCTGTGCCAGGGCAGATTACAATGAAAATTTTTCATTCGTTTCTTATGCATTGAAGGAAGTGACGGCCATCTTAGGGGACGCTGGCAGATTTTTGCGGCTCTTAAGATTGCCAGTTTCACGATCTTTCAGTGTATTCGAAGCAGCCTTAATAATTTATTTTTTGTTGCTTTGGTTTTTATTGGTTGTTTTTTTTTCTGCAGCGCGTTGTGACCATCGGGTGAAAGGCGCTCTATAAAATGCTATTATTATTATTATTATATGCACCTTGAGGCCACGTGAAGTGTCGAAGGCTCGTCGATAGGAGGGTCACAGGACAGACCCAGGTGTCACGGGCTGCCTGACCGAGATGACCGGCACAGATGCACCACCTGAGTTCCCGACCGTGCCGACTTGCTGTGCTTTGACCGCTCGGCGCTCGGCTCGCTGTTGTGAGCGTCGCTCCTCCGCCCTCGATGACCTGATCCACGCACACCTACAGCATCTCGCCGCTCGGGACTGTGGCCGGCGCGGTTGTCGCTGAACCCGGCGTGGCCGTGTGTCGCCACTAGGGAGACAAAGGCGGCCGGGCGTGGTGCTGGTCACCCACCCCCTCGTGTGCCGTGTCGACCTTCATAGGTGCTCGCTAACTGCACTTGCCCCAACAGTCTGTTAAGGCTATACGGGGGATCTTTGGTGCGAGCGCGTGTTGCCCTCGGCCTGCGTGTGCCGACGGGGGTCGCGCGTTACGCGTGAGAGCTGGGGGTCAAGGTAGAAGCGTTCACGTCGCGATCCCTGTCAGGTAATACTTGGTATTGCCTGCGAATTCTACCAAACGCTTCGAGGCCCAGGAGCTGAAAGACAACGATGTCCAGAGGCTGACCATCGTGCTTCGAAGAATCGCAAAGAAGAAGAACGCCGAGCTCCCCGTGGATTTAATCTAAAAAAAAAAAACCCCAAAAAAAATTATTGCTGATTTTCCGTGCTCTGTCGTTGTTGACATGTCGTTCTCTCTGCAGCTCTGTGCAGCGCTTTGTGACCCTCGGGTGAAAGGCGCTATATAAATGCTATTATTATTATTATTATCGCCGAGCGGGTGAACAATTTTGTTCGTCCCGAGCGGCTCACGCGTGAACAACACTGCCCACACTTTGCTATAAGACTTCCCAGGTGTTAAACTGGACTGCCCAACCATTGAACAAGTCTAGTCAGGTATTGAACAACCTTGGCCAGGTATTGAACAACCTTGGCCAGGTATTGAACAATCCTGGCCAGGTATTGAACCGAACTGGCTGAGACGTGTATAAATCATTATGCACGGTCTCGGCTGGTCGTGGGTCATCGTCCGTCATGGTCAATCATCTGCTGGATGGTCAATCATCTGCTGGATGATTGACCATGACAATGTCACACCCCTGGCTTCCAGACGTGCGGAATGAGACGAGTGCTATTGGTGAGCACCTATTAAATATCCTAGCAGGGTGCCCTCCTGACGAGTGAGCTTGTTCCAAGCGTGTACCACTTTCTTTTTCGTCTCTTGGTGAGGACGTGTTCTGTTGACAAGACTGCTTTGACCTGGATTTCTTCCGAATGTCTTGTTTAGTAATATTACTGGCTGTCAAGTTTTGGAAGAGCAATCAATAAGTGGGAAGTGAAGCTGAAAAATGACACTAACGGCTTGGTGCCGTACAGATACAATTTTGCGCTTATGAAGGATTGAAACCCAGCACCCTAAGTGTGGACATACAAACACTGAATTAATGAATGGGATTGCAGCCCAGTCCATGACCCACTGCGCCGTCTCTGCTACACACGAATGTTTATATTTAATGATAACCGGTATTACATTAAACGTTTCACAAGTCCAACAATCGTAACAAGCATATTAGGCAATATCCCCATAAACCTGTCACTTTGGTAATTTCACCCGAGACAAGAATCCCCTCCCTATTTAGTCCTACGGTTAAAACGCACACGTACGTTGTGTTTAATTAAGACGGGGTCACTGGGGGTCACGCATAATGATCAGGAATTCCAAGAGAGGACAAAGTGTGCAATTTGTTAACAAGCGCCTTTCAGCGAGCGCAGATAGAAATCTGAGGAAGTCTAACGTTTTATATTTTTGTTTTGGAAGATATTGATCGTCTTTAAGTGGGAATTGTATTTTTAATGGTTGCTTTTAAAAGCTGTTCATTCGGGATAGTCATGTCGAAAGCCCGCGCGGGGGCGCGCGGGCTGCCGCTCCCTGTGTTTTACGTATTTATTTAGCTTTAATTTGTTGTACATTTGTAACTTTTCATCTGTTCCTTTTCTCTTTGGTTGGTGGTTTGTTTCTGTGTAACTTTGGTGTTTGTTTTGTTGTCTGCCATGCTCTTATTGCTTGTTTTTTTTTTTTTTTGTTGTCTGTTTTGCGTGGCCTACTCCTGGCCCAGTCCTGCCTTGCCTAAACTCGCCTCGTGGTGTCGCGTATGGAAGTTGTGTTTTGTTGTTGTGGGTGCCTGCGTTTTTTTGCTGTTGCGTGTTCTTGTGCTTCAATGTTGATTGTTTAATTTGGATTGGCGTTGTTTCCCCCTCGTGTCTGTCTCTCTGTCTTCTTGTCTCTCCCTGTTGCTCACCCTTCCTCCCTGTCTCCCTCCGTGTTTGTCTTCAAGGAAGTGACGGCCATCTTAGGGGACGCTGGCAGAATGTTGCCGCTCTTAAGATTGCCAGTTTCACGACCTTTCAGTATATTCGAAGTAGCCTTAAGCATTTATTTTCTGTTGCTTTGGTTTTTATTGTTTTGTCTTTTGCTGTTGACATGCCGTCCTCTTCGCGGCCCTTGTGCAGCGCTTTGTGACCCTCGGGTGAAAGGCGCTATATAAATTGAAATTATTATTATTATTATTATTATTTTATTTTAAAGAGTATCTCCCAGTCGTCATTTGTGTGTCGCGAGACCTATAATTAAATTTGAAGGGCTCAACAGTAAACAGTGCACCACAGTGTGCCAGAGAATCATCTCGTATAATGCCATCACGGGTACTTGTACAGTCCTTTCCAAAAACTCTGCGTACACATGATAAGCATAACCGTTTATGTTCCCTGCAGATAGTATTTATTCAGGCCGCTAATGCCGGGAGCAGAAATGCTCAAATTAAATCAATAAGCAGATTGCATATGATGATGACGATGTGTGTTCATTTCGCTGGTGAGTGGCAGGCGTGATGAATCGTCATGCTGTGGGGCACGATTGGATTCACAAATTGTATCGCCGCTCCTCGCAAGAAGGGTTCTGTTGTGCCGCGTCTCGGTAATCAAATTAGGTGAACATTTGCATCTCATAAATAGTCATGTTTCACGTGCACGATTTAATGCATTGATTTTGAGATGAAGAATGTACTGGAATTAATCGATCAATTAGGTGATAAACGGAGACAACACCTCCCCCGCACTCGGAAGCCCAAGTTTGATCCCAAGTGGCCGAGACGGAGATTCGAACTCTGAATCTTAGCAGTACCAGCTCAGTGGTTCTGTATCTAGTCTGCCTGAGCCACCGGCCTGCATTTGTTTACTTATCTAAATATAATAACAATATTTTTTGACTACTTCCCAACATTGAATCACTTCACAACGGTAAACAATACTTGGTTGTCCGTAGTAAAAATGCAATACTTGGGTTGTCTCGTTGTGAGGGATGCTTTAAGGCTGATGTGGAGCCCTGATTCAGACGTGTGCCATAGTACGTCCAGCGCGCTATAATCAGCTCATGATATATACATGGGGCGGCACGGTGGCGTAGTGGGTAGCGCTTCCGCCTCACAGCAAGAAGGGCCCGGGTTCGAATCTCGGCTCGGGGTGCCTTTCTGTGTGGAGTTTGCATGTTCTCCCCGTGTCCGCGTGGGTTTTCGCCGGGCGCTCCGGTTTCCTCCCACAGTCCAAAAACATGCATAGGTTAATTGGCCTGCGGACTAAATTGCCCCCGGTGCCCTGTGATGGACTGGCGTCCCGTCCTTGGTATAAGCCATGCCTTGCGCCCTATGTCTGCCGGGATAGGCTCCGGCTCACCGCGACCCTGTACAGGATTAAGCGGTTTCTGAAAATGAATGAATGAATGATATATACATGAGCATCATTACTACACCAATTATGGACTTGTTTATGCAGCAAGATCATCATTTGATCTGTCAGTTCCCTCCGGAACGCCTAAAGAATTGGATATTTTTGTTTCGAAGTGTATTCTTGTTGATAAGGACTGCTCTAAGCAAGGAACGTGTGCTTAAATGATTAGCCAAATATGTGAATAATAATAGATGTAGCCCTTTGCCAGTTTACTGCTGTACGAAGACTTTACCACACCAGGCAGTTTATATATACGTACAGACGTTACATGTGTACGAAATGTGTACACAGTAGCACGTAATAAACACGGTCAAAAAACAGTTACGACTAAACAAAACAACGGATGTCTGTACACCTTCACTGAACTTCGGGTTCTCAACCTTTTGCACCTCAAGGCCCACTTGGGTCTGGTCTCCACGGACCACTAGGTGGCGCTTGCGGCCCACTGATGGGTCGCGACCCACCGATTGAGAATGGCGACACTAAACCAATACACGTTCATGATAAAACAGCGTTTTGTCGAAAGGCTAAACAGCGTACCGATGTAGCTTTTCACGGCTCGATTCACGATGGTTGCTCTTCCACCGCTATTCCTTCGGGATAGCCGTGTCAAGTGAGGGACAGCGCTCAGTGACACGTCTATCCGGAGGAAAAAAAAAACCAACCATCAAATCCGTGACTTTCCACCGTAGCATCCCAATCTGCCAGGTGCGAGAACCGTGCAGGTAGACCCGCACACGTCAAACGCGATTCACGCGCTCGTCTAATTAATAGTCGAAGCATAACGCGCGATGCCAGCCTGAATCTAGTGGCACACGCACACAGGGCCCTGCCATCTGGCAGCGGCCTCGAGGCGCGAGTGACACGCGCCAGCGCCTGCTCTTGCGGAGGGGAGTGGCACAGGCGCTCATGAATAAAGTGATGAGTGTGCGACTTGATGGTTTTTACCCTCCGAGACTTTTGAAGCCCCCCAGGACGTGAATATAACATGTGTGATGGAGAATGTGTACGAAATGCGGTGGGGTTTTTTTCTTTTGTAATTATAACTTCGCTAGCTTTCACTACGGATTAAGATTGTTGAGGCAAGGCTTTACTGGTTCGCGAGAGACGGTATAGTAAATTAGTTGTTGGTACGGCTGAAAAGGGGGGCACGGTGGCGCGGTGAATAGCACTGCCGCCTCGCAGCATTAAAAACAAAACCCCGGTTCGATTCTCGGCTTTGTGTGTGGTGTTTGCATGTTCTCTTCGTGTCCGCGTGGGTTTTCGCCGGCTACCCCTGTTTCCTCCCACAGTCCAAAGACACACCGGCCAGGTTAATTGTCCTGACTAAATTTCACCTGGTGCTCTGAGACGTAGCTTGCTTGCCGCTCCCCGCTGGATAACTGTGAAAAATAGCTAGGGACCTTCTTGTTGATTTTCCGTTCTCTGTCGTTGTTGGCGTGCCGTTATCTCCGCAGCCCTGTGCAGCGGCTTTGTGATCCTCGGGTGAAAGGCGGTCTATAAAAAAATGCTATTATTATTACATCGCTCAACGGTTCTTGCCCCAACAGCACTTGCCCCAACAGCCTACGCAGGTTACATGGGGGGACCCCTTTGTCTTTGTAGCCGTGTGTCTGTATGGCCCAGTGGTAAGCGCTATGGGCTACAAACCTGTTGACCCGAGTTCGAATCCCGCTCACGGCCAACACCAGTGACGATTTTCTGAAGCGGTCCTTGGGCCTCCCCTAGGTCGACTCAGCCTCAAATGAGTACCTGGTGCGGT
>JAZEWU010000034.1:2202437-2223248 GCA_036362915.1 Geotria australis
TTGCGCTCGACTCTCGGCTGGAAGATTTTTAGTTGAAATCGTGGATGGGGTTTGAACTGGCCCATCATAACGTTGCGGGCGGATAAAATTAGTACAATTTTTTTTGGTCATCAACTTAGGCTGTCCTAAATATAGGCGGGCCCCCTGTCGTGTAAATGTGGATTTTACACCTAATCGTCCCAAGCTGGCGACGTTTACACACCGTAACCAGGTACTCATGTGAGGCCGAGTCGACCTAGGGGGGAGACCGAACACCGGTTCAGAAAATCTTCACTGGCGTTGACCGTGAGCGGGAATCGAAATCGCGTTGCCGGGTTAATAGCGCAGCGCGCTAACCACCGCACCACCGCTCCCAACTTTCACCCATTCCCAGCAGCATGCCCTCCCTGCCTGTTTTAACAGTGACGCCCCGACAGAAACGGGGGTAGCGGACTGTGCTCTCTAACACTCCGCTCAAAGCAGTCATGCCCTCGACATAGTCCGTAATTTTATTATTATTTACATATCCTCGATACATGTTATTTCTTTGGAGCCGTTTCTTTTTTAGTTCCGCACGGTGCGTTAGAGCATGAAGCGGCGGATAAACCGACCCCCGACTCTGCCGCCATTGGTGCTCTTCTCCTTTTGAAATCCCTGCACTGAACTACAGGCTCCTGCATGGGCTCTTGTTGTTGTTTTCATTGAACGGAACGCTGGGAAACACGACGACTCTCCTGCAGTGCTGCACCGCGGCTCTTTTCTGGATACAAGTCTGAATTGTGCATCGTGAAGTTTCTGCCTCCTTGCGCTTCTGATTTACCTGATTTATGAGCGCAGCAGAATATCCAGGAGATATAGCATTGTTTGCAGTAAAAGCTATAACAACACTGTTGCACAATTGCGTGTTTCTCAGAAGCCAACGCATAAATCTTACATGGCTGGCGCGGTTGTAACATCTGAACCTCACAGAAAGAAAGCCCTACCCGAGCCAATTCGATTACCAAGTCAGGTGCCTTTTGGTGTGGAATTTGTGTATTCTCTCCCCGTGGTCTCTCGTGGGTTTCCTCCGTGCTCTCCGGTTTCCTGCCACAACAACAAAAGACAACGAATTAATTCACTGACCGATAACATAATATATAGGACGCAGTGTCTGGCAAATGTTGGCGCCGGCTAGATGCGTGGCTGCCTTCCCCCACTGTCTCTTTGCGGTTTCCTCGCGTCCCCGTATCCATGTCCCGTCCATGACCAGGGGGGGGACTTTACGGGGAATTCCTGGATAGAAGGTACACGCTCAGCGAGGACTTGATGGCGAGCCGTGAAACACCGAAGAGATAAAACACTCCTACACGCCACTTGGTTGTATTTCATTGTTTTGTTAAATAAAGTTCGAGCGTTGTTAATTTCCTTTGCCTGGCGGGGTCTCTTCACATTTAAGAATTCTCGCAGCAAGGGGTCAAACATCCAAAGACACGCTGCCTAGGTTAATTATCCTGACTAAATTGCCCCCGGTGCCCTAAGAGAGTGTAATTTGCTTCCCCTTCCCCTCTGGACAACTGTTCAAATTGCTACATAGCTCAACGGTTTCTTCCGGCTTAAATAAAATCTGACTCTCACTAATTATAATAAGTATAATGTAATTTATAAGGCACACATGCTCATTTAATTTCGAAGATGTTCATCCATAGAGAACGACTCAGAGGTACGAGGAAACCGCAAAGAGGCGGGGAGGGGAGAAGGCAGTGACGCGTTAGCCGGCGCCAACATTTGGCAGACACTACGTCCTATATATTATGACGCCATCGGCCAATTAGTTAATGAGGTGTTTTTGCTGTGGGAGGAAACCAGAGAACTCGGAGGAAACCCACACAGAACGGCGGGGGGGGATGAAACACAAACTCCACACAGAGAGGCGCCCGAGGTGGGAATCGAACCGCATGATGCAGTAGCTTATTTCTGCGCGGATATTACGACTACATAGACACCGTGCCGACCAAATAATGATTCTCGGTAAAGCGACTTATGCCGCACCCTGTATATTCTGTTGCGTTGGTTTCCCCATGACGCTCGCCCTAGTTTTTGTCGGCGGCGTGAGATCCTGCTGTACTCACGCCGCATAAATCAACTTGCTTTGGAAATTATATCGCGAAGGTAGTGGAGGCTTTGGGGTTTAATCACGGGTGGGGGAATCACTTGACATTCAAACATCACATTCACGTGATCGCTCCTCGGAGCTGGGGTTGGCATCTTACCCTCCCCCCGCTCCTCGCACCGAAGGGAAGTAGCGCTCCCGCCTCACAGCAAGAAGGACCCGGGTTCGACTCCCGGCTCGCGTGCCTTTTCTGTGTGGAGTTTGCATGTTCTCCCCGTGTCCGCGTGGGTTATCGCCAGGTACTCCAGTTTTCTCCCACAGTTAAAAGGACATGCTGCCTGGGGTTAATCGTCCTGTCTAAAATTGGCCACGGTTGCACTGAAATGTTGTAACTTGCTTACGGCTCCTCGCTGGACAACTGTTGAAACGGTTCCTTGAAGTTTGAACAAAAATTGACTGACTGAAGCGGGTGAGATTCGGGACCGTGTCTAGTGCGGCAGCTATGGCACATGGGCGGCAGGGTTTCTATGCTCCTTACAGAAAGAAGGTCCTGCCCGAGGCGGTTCGATTCTAGCCTTGGGCGCCTTTCCGTGCGGAGTTTGTGTGTTCTCCCCCCCCTTCTGCGCGAGTTTCCTCCGCGTTCTCCGGTTTCCTCCCACGACAAAGAAACACTCATTAATTTACTCGCTGATCAGATCGTAAAACATAGCACGCAGTGTGGCGGGTTGGCGCCGGCCAACCGCACGGCTGACACCCCCAACCCCTCTGCGGTTTCCTCGCGCCTCTGAGTCGTTCTCTCTTCGAACGAATACCTTCAAAATTGAATGAAACACGTGCCAGGCGTTATAGATTGTATTTATCATGATTATTCCGACCCCCCCTCCTGTTTAAACCTGGCTCGCTGTTGTAGGTGGCCCAGTGGGGGGGGGCGCGCAGGTGCTGCAATTGGCAGTCGTTTGAATCCGCCGATCGATCGATACCACCTGGGCCTGGCCCTTGGTGTCCTGGCAACCACTTGGCACAGCGCGTGGCCACAAAGTGCACCTGGCCTGGCACGAGTACCGTGGTTGATGACGAATGGCAGTGCTTGCTGTTGTACGTGTGCCGCGCTGGTCCTTTAGAGGCGCTACTCGATACCAGCACATGACCCTAGTCTGTTAAGCCTACACGGGGGATCTTTGTCTTTGTCGTGTGTGTGTTAGCGGCAGCCCAGTGGTTGGCGCTCTGCGCAACAAACCTGGCGAGCCGAGTTCGATTCCCGCTCAGGGCCAACACCAGTGATAATTTTCTGAACCGGTCCTGGGCCTCTCCTAGGTCGACTTGCCCTGAAATGAGTACCGAGTGCGGTGTATACATTTTGCCACTAGGAAGACAAAGGCGGCCTGGCGTGGTGCTGGCCAATCACCATCTCGCGCGGCGCGCTAGCCTTCATAGATGCTACTCACTAACAGCACTTGATCCTACAGTCTGTTAAGTCTACACGGGGGATCTTTGTCTTGTCACGTGTGCGTTTACGTGTGTAATTTCGCGTGTGCGCAATGTGGAAGTTGATTAATTACTTAAGAGATCGGGGTTTTAAGCTGCGCGGCAGCATTTATTCCCAGTAAGTTCACAACAGCAACGTAATACACCGAGGAGAAGCATAAATAGCTCGTAAGAAAATGAGTAAAGTCAGCCCCAGAGATGTGACGCCCATGTGCATAGGAGCAACGAGCCAGTAAGACGGTAGAGCAAGTAGATGTTTGATTCTATCCAGAGGTGGAAGTAATCCAGTCCGGTAAGGCGTAGCGGTAAGAAAGTGGCTGAAGCGTTCAATACAGGTGCAATTTGGAGTTGCGTTCCCTGCCATTTGCTTACGTACTTATGGAATTGAGAAACCATCACAAGTGAGACGCTTAAGAAAACGTTACAAGACAAAACGCATGCATTCCTGGGTAAATAGAGAGGCGGTTATGTTTTATTGAAAATATAAAATGTATTCAGCCTCGACAGCCGTAGGCAAAATAACATTAAGATGTGTTAACGTTCAAAAATCCGTGTCGAATTACCACTATAAAAAAAACCCCCAAAAAATGTATTGCTGATTTTCCGTGCTCTGTCGTTGTTGACATGTCGTTCTCTCTGCAGCTTTGTGCAGCGCTTTGTGACCCTCGGGTGAAAGTCGCTATATAAATGCTATTATTATTATTATTAACGTTGGTTGGCAGTCTTATTCACTGCCGCAAATGCCACGTTCCTATGGTTGGGACCATTCCATCCATCTCACACGCGGACAGGGGGAATACGTGGAAACTCCACAAAGAAAGGCACCCGAGCCGGCAATCGAACTCAGGGCCTTTTTGCTGTGGGGCCACTGCTACTCACCGCTAAGCCACCCATCAGCATCTGTGTAAGGAGCCACACACTGCTGGTGATATTCGGATAAGTCAAAACCCAGGCTGCTTCATCAAATCCTGTTCGATTATATTTATTTAACCAGAAGGCCCGTAAAGCGGGTGGACCAATATTTATTTTTATTCTGCAGGAAGGCATCTTTGAATCTTTATTATTATTACTTTTTTATTTCCCCGGAGTGTGTGTGTATTTATTTTAAAGGTGAAGGTGATGCTTGTTTATAAATGGCTGCTGTCTTTCGCCGGTGTTTCACAGGGACTGTCCTGATTTAATACGTTATTCTTCAAGGAACTAAGTTTATAAAAGGTCACAGTTGAGCTCCTGGCTTAAGGAATTAGGCCGATAGTGTGAACTACCAGGATGGTACGTAATATCCAGGGTTTTTAAGGATTTCTTTGATGGTTGTTTTTCAAATCTGTTCTTTCGGGATAGCCGTGTAGAGCGCTCTTCCCCTCTCCCTCGCGATGTTTCACCTCCCACGTTGGACGCATTTTTAGGCGTTGAGTCTTGGAGCCGAAACGTCGCGAGGCAGAGAGGAGGAGTGCTCGACACGGCTATCCCGAAAGAGCAGCTATGGGGAACAATTATCAAACATCGAAAGAGCCGTGACGAATGCACACCATTACAGTTGTTGCTTCATCGACTCCGACCGAATGATGATTGCGTTGTTTTATCCATGCGCCAGCACGTTTTAGCTACCCTCGTGAAAACGAGTCATTTTGCTAAGCGAGGGCTACAGAAACACATTAGTATTACACGCGCACGCAGCGCAACAGCTGACGGTCCATTTCTGCACATCATGCGTAATCTCACAGCCACCTCTTGTGACCGGCAAACTCATCAAAGCTAATTACCCACATCTGGATATGCCCAATTTGTGCCCTTGCCGAGCGAAGTAGGGTACAGGTGAGTACGCGCGCGCGTGTGTCAGAGCGCGCTAATAGGGGGCAGCAGTGTAGTGGTTAGCGGCCTGGGCTCCGAACCTGGCGCCTCGAGTTCGATCCCTGGTGATGATTTTTATTAACCCGTTCTGGGGCCTCCCAAAGATCGATTGAGCCTCAAATGAGTACCTGGTGTCGTGTGCAAACATTGGCCACTAGGGAAACAAAATGCAGCCGGGCGTGGTGCTGGCCACCCACCCCTGCGTGTGACGTGTCGGCCTTCATATGTGCTCGCTAACAGCACTTGACCCTACAGTCTGGTAGGGCCATACGGGGCGTCTTTGCCTTGTTGTTGGAGCGGGGAGCCTTTATGAAAATAAGCAAGAGTTGCTCAACACCTGTCGGACTAAATCCCTCGTTGCTTAGCGGCGCAAATCACCGATTAGCAACGCGCTGATTTCCCGATGCCGCGTTGGTACAAGCCAGCTTTTTGTTTGTTGTTGTTGCAAACAATAGCCACATTAGATACCGAACAGCGTCCAGTTTGCCCAGTCATCGGTTCACTGCATCTCGGCGGTAATTTGATGTCATCGGTGGGATGGGAGGGGGTAGTGAGAGTGAGCATGCACTCGGCATTTGAACGCCTGGGGACCGTGGTTACACTGATGGCTGGTAATGGAACTGTTTGTTTGGGGAGTCGGGTGGCAAAAGTCGCAGGGCGAGATCATCTTGAACCATCGGTGTTGTCATCTGTATATAATAAGTGTTTGTGTGTCCGCGTTCAGGGTTCGGATTCGATTCTTTGAAGCGTTATGGTTATAAGACAGTTTCCCATTGCAACAAGTTCTTCTTTAGTTGCAGACAGCCCTTCAACATTTAGAGATATAAGTCAATGCTGGCCTTAGAGGCGGGCATTAGCCTCTCTTATTGCTCCAGACTGAGGGGCTTCTGGCATCTGTTGAGCTTCTGGACATCGTTGTCTTTCAGCTCGGCTTCGAAGTGTTTGGTCGAATTTGCAGGTAAAAACCAAGTATTCCTTGACAGGGATCGCGACGTGAACGCTTCTACCTTAAGGGTTCGAACCCTTAACGAGCGCGCGTTTTCTGCACAATACCGAGGCTTCTACGTTATATTTCAGCTTTACTTGCCACATATTGATGATTACTCTTTTGAAACCGTAACAGAATTTCAGCATCAAATTCCCACTTTCGCACGAACACCTCTTAAGCGCTCTTCCGCCTAAATGTTAACGTCAGAACGAACGAGTTATACGCTTGGAAGACGATCACCCGTAGGGCGAGCACTTTGCTAACGATATAAAATCTAAAGGTATTTTTGCCTTGTCGTGGCCCACACAGTACTGGTTCTGTGTGTGTGTGTGTGTGCGCGCGTGCGTGTGTGAAGGTGGCTGTCGCGTGTGTGGGCTTACTCAATTATACAGGGGATGGAAGGATGTATGATTCGAGGCTCGTAATGAGGTCACGCTGTGTCGTGTCTAATTACCGGTGTGTTCGCGCGTTACAGCGCCGTCGTCGGTGTGTACTACCGAGTTCCCTTTGCCGTCGAAGATCCACTTTCCGCAGCGTCGCCTGCCTCTCGTACAGAAATATATCTGACAACTTAATTCGCACGTATGTTGTTTCGCAGGAATCCCGTATGCCAGAGCTTGTACGCTCACCGCGTATTTTTTCTCGTAATAACAAACATCTATCTGACTTGCCGACGCACAGACAATTACTTTATTCGATAAATTATTCAGGTTTTTACCGCCGTTGCGTCCGTGTTTTTACGGCTCGATTCATGAGTGCGCTGTGTGTCTGACGCTGTTAGCAGTTTTGAGCCAGTGGGTACAATTGCATTGTAACACTAGCAGAGCGGGCAGGGAGGGAGTTAAGCCAGGCGGCTATCCGGCGCCAACCTGCCAGACACCTCGTCCTCTATGTTACGATGTTATCTGCCAATTAATTAATTGAGTGCATGTTTACTTGTGGGAGGAAACCGAAGAACCCGGTGGAAACCCACAAAGAGCAGGGGGAGAGAACACACCAACTCCACGCAGAAAAGACGCCCGCGGTGGGAATCGAACCGCCTCGGGTAGGACCTTCTCTCAGCGAGGCGCAAATGTTACCGCCGCTGAGTAGACATCCTGCCGCCCATACCGAGACCCACCCCCTCCCTCTTCTCCCCCACGCGTCCTCAACAATACAGCATGCCCGACATTCATGCCGTCACTGTGATCATAATTCATCTTAATCAGTGGGCCCAGATATGCGCGCGCTGTCATTTCCACTGCAGATCCGAGCCGTGCCAGTAACGGTGATCGGAGCTGACAGCCTGTCCCAACGTCTCAATTGCATCGGAATCCTGGTGTGCATCTCAGCACTGTTGGTTCACTGGCTTTGCGATGCTTTTGTGGGCCGTGTTTGTTTTCGTTACGACGTTCTCCACCCGTACACAACCATTCGTTTTTTAAATAAATATTTCATCCTGTAGGTGTATTTGCACTGCAGGGTTACCGCGCTCCAAAATGCTGGGTTCAATCCCCGGCCACGATTATTAATAATATATAAGCATGCTGTGCCACGCGCACAAACTCTGGAGAGAGAATGTAAGTGGTTTCGGTTTCAATCAAACTGTCTCCCGGCTCCAGGGAGCTTGGGTGGAGCTCGTTCCCAGTGGGTTTAATTCCACGTTCACATGGCAGGGGCCAGTTTGTCCAGACATGCACGTGGTAGTCCGTTTTGTATCGATGTCGGTTTTCATTGCGATCAAAATTTATCTCTAAAGATGCTACTCACACTGCGCCGGCAGGTTTTGAAAGATCGAAACCCGAGGGTCAGAGCGGGTGAGATTCACTTAGTATTAATAATAAATACAATTTATAACCACGGCACATATTCATTCAATTTAGAAGGTATTAATTCGAAGGGCGAACGACTCAAAGATGCGAGGTAACCTAAAGAGGGTGGTGGGGGGGAGAGTCGGGCCACACGGTTAGCCGGCGCCAACCCACCAGACACTGCGTCCTATATATTATAAAAATAATAATTTTACATTTATAACGCGCACATATTAATTCACTGTCGAAGGTACTCATTCGACAAGATGTTATCTGTCAATTAATTAATGAGTATAGTAAAGCTCTGTTTAAGGGTTCAGGTCATGTGAAAAAATATGTAAGTGTTGTATACCCGTCGATATGTTGGAGAATCAAGCGGGCACAAACAGCAATTACCGAAAAAGATGTTACCGACGTTTCGCTGGAACTTACATCTAGCGTCTTCAGGGTTTGTAAAGAGCGTTCCCATCACAAACTGCTCTTAAATAATATCAGAGGCCAGTGGCGGGGCGGGGTGTGTTACGCAGTGGGGGAATGGCAAGTTTAATAACTAATAAAGGGTACAGTTTTAATAATTTGTGACCGAGTCTCAGAGGCAAAAGTGTTTAAGAGAAGTCATGGCTTTGTTAAGTTAAGTTGAGTGGGGGTTTTTTTAGGTTTAAAGTACAATCCCGGGAGGAAACCCACGAAGAACAGGGGGAGCGGACACACAAACCCCCCACACAGAAAGGCGCCCGAGGCGGGAATCGAACTGCCTCGGGCAGGACCTTCTTTCTTTCTGCTCGGCGCGATGTTTCCGCTGCAGCCAGCCGTATATCGTCTCGCATTACCGTGACGTTGCAGAGAGCCGGTGTCAACATTGACCAACGAGACCCTCTTTCAGCGACATGAATCACGCGAGTTTCCCCAGATTTCTCGTGATGAAGGACCGCGGGACCCGGCCGCTGGATCATTGTTTTCGGCTCGATGCATCCATTTCCTCGGACGCGCTGGGATGCACGCCGTGCGTGATGCGATGCACGGTGTATTGGGCCGTGTGTGAGTGTTTGTGGGGAGCGGTAGCCGAGTGGTTAGCGCGCTGGGCTACAAATGTGGCGCCCCGAATTCGAATCCCGCTCAAGGCCAACAACAGTGACGATTTTCTGAACCGGTCCTGGGCCTCCCCTAGGTCGACTCAGCCTCAAATGAGTACCTAGTGCGGTGTGTAAACATCGTCACCAGGGAGACAAAGGCGGCCGGGCGTGGTGCTGGTCATCCACCCCCACGTGTGCCGTGTCGACCTTCATAGGTGCTTGCTAACGGCACTTGCCCCAATAGTCTGTTAAGGCTGTACAGGGGATCTTTGTCTTTGTCTCTGGTGTCACGTGCAATGCCCTATGCAGAACGGGGAAGTGATCTAGGCATGTTATTAAGGATAATATCATGAGCATTGCTTTTGACAAATAATCCTGTTTTTATATTAAGTAGGTCAGCCGCTACGTTAGATGCGCTTTCTCAGCCAGGGCCGGCTTGGGCGAGCGTGTTGTGAGCGTCGGTCGAGGTTCTATCCACTGCTGGATGAAGGAATCGCCTTGCAAATGTGATTCCTCGCAGGCGGCCAAATCACACTCATGGGAATTGGAACTCATCGGATTCATCAGTTATTTTTTTTACGGAGACGTGTCTGATGATGCCTCCATCGTGGGAGGCGAAACGTCGCCAAGAAGAGAGCTGTCTCACTGTGTTCCTTCTATCCCGACAGAACAGCTATGGAGAGCAATTGTCGTAAATTGAGCCGTGACAAAACCTACATCACTGCATAATTCAAACTAACATTTGTCAATCTGGAATAACTGATGCAGGTTTTCACGGCTCGATGCATGACGATTGCTTCTTAAAGCTGTTCTTTCGGGATAGCCATGTCGAGCCGCTCTCCATCGCGACGTTTCATCTCCCACGTTGGAGAGCGTGCAAAGTCCACGCAGAACGGTATTCCAGCCAGGAATCGAAGCCAGATTTTCTTGCCGTGAGGCGACGGCGCTACTCACCGCGCCACCGTGCCGCCTTAGGCGCGGTGGTTCGTGAGAGGGAATCGAACTCGGCCCACGGCTTCGTAGCGCGGTGCGATAACCACAAGAGTGGCTGCAGCAGCGTTCCTCGTGCGATAAAACACGTGCGCGCCCGCGCACCCACAAACGCGCGGGTGTTGCGACACCCGCACTTTCACAGAAACATAATTCCATCCCCCCCACCTATTCCTGAGGTAGTGTCATATCATATGTTGCGACACCCGCACTTTCACAGAAACATGATTCCATCGCCCCCCCACTTTTTCCTGCAACACCCGCGGCTGCGACGCGCCTGCACGCGCGGCTTACCAACAAGCGCGGGAATACACGCGGTGGCTTACCAGTGAGTCACTCAGCCACTTGATCTGGATGCCTCCCCTCTCCGGGGGGGATGAACGGGCCACGGCTAATTACCAACGGCTGCACGGCTTTATCGAGATTCCCAACAGACGCAGGTGTGCGTCTAATCAATAATTTACAAAGATCAACATTTTCAGGCCTTTACTTCATTCACTTTTGGGTATATCGCTGCGTAACGGTTTTTAATCTGTGCTCAATTGCACTCCCGGACACGGGAGGCAGTGAATGTCATCCCATAATCAGTCAGGTTCACTCCACCGCTCAGCTATATACATTTGGGGAGTACAGTTGTGTACAGTTTTGTACTCCCCAAATGTATATAGCTGAAAGACAACGATGTCCAGAGGCTGACCATCGTGCTTCGAAGAATCGCAAAGAAGAAGATCGAACGCGGACGATTTCAGACAATGCAGCAACGACTTTTACTTTAAGTCTGAGATTTGCTCTCAATAGCTGCTCTTTCGGGATGGCCGTGTCGAATATTGCTTCTCTCTCCTTCGCGACGTTTCGCCTCCCACGTTGGAGGCATCATCAGGCGTTTTTGAAACCTCCATCACATTTTAAGCCCGTTTGGAGAGTCGTTAACAGCTGATTTCTGCTTTATCCTGAGATCGGTTGTTATTGTTTCGTGTGTTTGTAAATACACGTATCGTGTTGAGAAAGTACTGTTAGAATAATAACACTAGCATTTATAGAGCGCCTTTCACCCGAGGGTCACACAGCGCTGCACAGGGCTGTGGAAACAACGACACGTCAATAACGCTTGATTCTCCAACATATCGATGGGTACACAACACTAATATATTTTTTTCACATGACCTAAACCCTTAAACAGAGCTTTACTATGGATAACATTGGTCATGAAAGCCTACGAGTTAAATTCAACATCAAGACAGATTAACTGAGTCAAGCAATACCGATAAATCATAGGACATAGGACATAAAGACAACAGGAAAATAATAATGATCTCGGGAATGTAATCAGATTACACAACTCTAAAAAGTGAACATCGCTTCCCGCGTTCAGATTGCAATCAGATCGCCGCTACTTGCTGTGCACCAGTGGCTTACTTTACAAGATTACTTAGATTTGATCTTCTTTCTTTTAATGACTCCACGAGTAATTAAAGATGACAAAACGCTTGAATCAGCAGCGGGCAGTGAGTTGGGAATACAGCGCCAGCCAATGTACACAGATCGCAAACAAATAGCCGACAGTCGCAGCGTAGCGGTGTTATTTACGAGGGTCTTCTTCTTTGCGATTCGTTGTCTTTCAGCTCGGCCTCGAAGTGTTTGGTAGAATTCGCAGGCAATACCAAGTATTACCTGACAGGGATCGCGACGTGAACGCTTCTACCTTGACGAGGGTGAAGCCAAGATAGTTATACGTCAATTAGAGGACACTCGTGTATTCAAGCTGATGTGCATTAGGAATATTAGTAGATCGCTGTCTATGGCTGCTCTTTCGGGATAGCCGTGTCGAGTGTTCCTTCTCTCTCCTCGCCCGTTTCGCCTTCCACGTTGGAGGCGTCAGAATGTGTTTCTGACACGCTATCCCGAAAGGCCAGCAATTCTCATACATCGATACAAAACTGACTGCCCGGGCCGGGAATCGAACCCAGGATGGTGTTGCTGTGAGGCGGCAGCGATACTCACTGTACCAGCGTAACCCTCGTCACGTTACCTCTCTCCGAACCCCACGGCATTTATTGGGTGGTCCCGTGGGCAATGCGTCCATCATGATCACACGTTCACCACCACCACCACCATCATCAGCATCATTATCATCTCATCGTCACAAGCATCATCATCACCATCGTCACCACCCAGCATCTTCGTCATCGTGACCACCACCGTCATCACCACCATCTCCAACCGCATAACCTTCATCATCACCACCGCCATCTCATCAGCAGCATCATCGCCACCACCACAGTCACCACCGTCATCTTGACAGATGGATGAGAAGCAGGCCTGACCGTCCTCATCATATTCGAAGCAGCCTTAATCATTTATTTTTTGTTGCTTTTGGTTTATATTGGTTGTTTTTTCATTCTTTGTTGACATGCCGTTCTCTTCGCGGCCCTTGTGCAGCGCTTTGTGACGCTCGGGTGAAAGGCGCTCTATAAAATCCTATTATTATTCTTTTAAGATTGTAAGAGGAACGCGCACCGGCTGAGTAGACGCAACTGTCAACTGGGCCCTTTCCTGCCACTTGTGCATATTGAGAACGCTCGACAACGGCGATCCCGAAAGAGCAGCTCTTCAGAGCAATTCCCTTGCACGGAGCCGTGAAAACTTTAATCAAAATACTGAGAAACTACAAAAGCCCAAAAGAAGATGCTTACGCTAGATATTGTGATTTTTCAAGCATGCTAACGTCCGATGTTGTAATTTCGTTACCGCAGAATAGACCTTAACACTGCGTCTATACAGAAAATAAATTTCTTGCTATGGGAATGCGGAATTTCCACCAGTAGTCCAGGGCATGCTCATTTCGGCAGAGGAGAGAAGAAAGATGTCTTATGCCTTGAAATAATCTAGTTATTTATTGAAAGCCTCTCATTTACGATGTGCTGACACTGAGGCCTGCGTGTACTGATGTAGGTTTTCAAGGCTTGATTCATTATGGTTGCTCTTCAGAGCTGGTCTTTCGGGATAGCCGTTCGGGATAGAGAGGGAGAGCGCTCGACACGGCTATCTCGAAAGAACAGCTCTGAAGAGCAATCATCATGAATCGAGCTGTGAAGCCGTACATCAGTATAGATAGATGTTTAATATTATAGCAGAAACTACCCAGTGAGCTTGCGAGCTGTGGATGCGGGATTCCTGTGACACAACACACGCTCGAACCAACCAACCAACCAACGCACGCAACATATATAATCATAAGACAATACAATTTGACCGAATCAACCGTGGCAAGGATGCGAACCCTCCCGCTGTATAGTAACACCCGCATCACACAATAGCCACGCGTAAACATGTCCAGTGCACAATCCTCTTCGCGAGAACTAATTAAAAGTAGGCTTTGCCTTGTAAGCGTCTCTCCTATTGTAAAAGCGTGACAGGCCGCGCGTGAAAAATACCACGTGTAACAACATCGCATCCACGCTCAGAGGACCGCAGTCTCTACTACGATAAACAAGCCCGAATTTGGAAAGCGCTGACTCTGCCGAATGAATACGGCGCGCTGAGCGGGGATCGCGCATTTATTTATTTAGTTTGCAAGCAGGCGTGTTAATGCAAATTTCTCTCTAAATGTCAGCCCGCGGAAATAATGAACGTAATAACGATTACGTTTCCAATGATTGTATCGGCGCCGTGTCCCGTGTAGCTTGCGTCCGGCCCGCGTGCGAAATCCGAATCGCGGATTCTATAGCGGCAAGCAGCGGGCCTGTTAATGTAATTACCATAATATCACATGAACAAAGATCTCCCGTGTAGCCTCAACAAGCTGCATGGAGAAGTGCCGTTAGCGAGTAGCAGCTATGAAGGTCGGCACTAGCTTCGTAGGTGCACGCCCGAGTAGGGGTGGGTGGCCAGCACCACGCCCGGCCGCCTTTGTGTCCCTAGTGGCGATGTTTACACACCGCGATATTCACACACCGCTACTCTAGACTCTAGATTTATCGGAACTCGTCCATCCATCCATCCATTGTCAAAAACCGCGAAATCTTGTACAGAGTGGCGGTGAGCCGGAACCAATCCCTGCAGACATGGGGCGCAAGGCAGGGCTAGAACCCAGGATAGGACGCCAGTCCATCACAGGGCACCGGAGGCAATTTAGTCCACAGGCCAGTTAACCTATGCAGCAGCATGTCTTTAGACTGTGTTAGGAAACCGGATTGCCCGGCGAAAGCCCACGCGGACACGGGGGAGGACATGCAAACTCCACACAGAAAGGCCCCCGAGATGAGATTCGAAACCGGGACCTTCTTACTGTGAGGCGGCAGCGCTATCCACTACGCCACCGTGCCGCCCGTGTGTGTGTGCCTTCTCTAATCAGCGCTGATCATGCGGCACACAAAACCGGTGCTCATTTCGCACATTCATTTGAATTAATCGCGTAGGAATGAGGAGGGGTTTTTTTTGCCAAATGTGATTACTGCACGCGCGAGAGATACAAACCTGCCCAGATGCGACTCGCGCAACCTCGCCGCCTCTTAATACCATATGATAATTTTCTCCTAATTAAATGGGACACCGCTCGGAGCAACGATACGCACTCACAAACGGGCTGTGCTCCAGTAATTAGCGCTCGAATTTTAATAAATGTAATTCTGTCGTGATGTTTACTCCGCCTGTGTGTGTTGTGTGTGTGTGTGTTCGTCACATCCAGTGCAGATTGCTTATCGCCCTGTGCCGGTGCACTTTTAAAATGAACACTTTGTTTTCTGTTTTCACGATTGCTACCGGTGATTAATGTTTGTATATGTATTTGTTGTCAGTCTCATAATGATCTGGTCGCGGACAGATCAGTCAGTTTTCAAGCTGGGACGAACTGTTGAGCTATGTAGCTTTTTTAACAGTTGTTCAGCGGGGAGTGCTAAGCACGTTAAAACATCTCAGGACACCGGGAGGCCAATTCAGTGAGGACAATTCATCCAGACAGCATTTTTTGACAGTGGGATGAAACCGGAGTCCTCGGCGAACATCCACCTCCGTCGTGGTCGACGAACCATCACGAAGGAGAGAGAGGAGGAACGCTCGACACGGCTACCTCGAAAGCACAGCTTTGGAAAGCAATGCGCATCTTGAATCCATCCATCCATTTTCAGAAACTGCTGAATCCTGTACAGGGTCGCGGTGAGCCGGAGCCTATCCCGGCAGACACAGGGCGCAAGGCAGGGGAACACCGAGGATGGGACGCCAGTCCATCGCAGGGCGCCTGGGGAAATTTAGTCAGTACGCCACTTAACCTGGCAGCATGTCTTTAGACGGTGGGAGGAAACCGGAGTGCCCGGCGAAAACCCACGCGGATACGGGGAGAACATGCAAACTCCGCACAGAAAGGCCCCCGGGCCGGGATACGAACCGGGGCCCTTCTTGCTGTGAGGCGGCAGCGCTATCCACTACGCCACCGTGCCGCCCCGCATCTTGAATCGAGGCGTGAAAACCTACATCAGTACAATGTATGACGATGCATTCCGGAGCCAGGGGTGTTTGATATGTGGGACGCGTGTGAGGAGGAGGAGGACAGGTTACCAGGACGGAGGGTGGAGTGGCACTCTATGATTGCGGATGAACCCCAAGTCAGATGCCGGTGATGAGACTGAGATTGGATTTTGGATATCGGATGTCGACCGCGCAGAGGCTGCAGGATTGAGCAGATCGAGCAAAGCGATGTCCACGTGTCGCGTGGCGTTGTCAGCATCGGCTGTTGATGACCTGTTCACCTCAACGTTAGCTTTTCCCAGGTTCAATGAACATGCTCTTCAAAGTTCATATTTCGGTTAGCCGTGTCGAGCGGTCTCCTCGTATCCCTGGCGACGTTTCGCCTCCCACGTTGCAGGGATCGTCAACGTTAAGACGAAGGCTCTCTGTCACCCACCCACCAGACAAACAAACAAACAACCAGGCGCAACGCTTGCTTGGCTTGCGAGATGTGGCGCCACAAATCCGTGGTGCTTGCGTCGTCGCCACGAGCGAACGGGCGTGTTTATTCGAATTCGATTCGATTCTTCGAAGCGTGATGGTTATATGAAAGTTTCCCATTGCAACAAGTTCTTCTTTAGTTGCAGACAGCCCTTCAACATTTAGAGATATAATAGTCAGTGCTGGCCTTAAAGGCGGGCATTGGCTTCTCTTCTTGCTCCAGACTGAGGGGCTTCTGGCATCTGTTGAGCTTCTGGACATCGTTGTCTTTCAGCTCCGCGGCTTCCAAGTGTTTGGTAGAATTTACAGGTAATAATACCAAGTATTACTTGACAGGGATCGCGACGTGAACGGTTCTACCTCGATCCCCCACAGCCGCGCGCGCTATAATCCATATCCTTACAGTGTCTATATACAGAGGGAGGGCGAGCGCCACCTTGCTCGTTTGGCTGCTCAGAGAAGACAAGGGGGGGAAATCCCTTCCCCAACCCAGCCTCGCATTGATTTTGCATCAGAGCCGGCGGGTCGGCATAACGAAGCGTGGCGCCGCGGCATCACGAGCGGGGAGCAGTAGCGGGCGCGCCCCGTGATGACGCCGAGTCACACTCCACTGCTGGATGAGAAAGGCTCGATCACGCAAGGGCTGGGTCGTCGGGCGGAGACTGGGTTTGTTTGAGCGTGCTTCGTCGCGTCGCCGCTCGATGCCGGATGGGAGGGTGAAAAGGTGAAGGAGGAGCGATGCAGCGTTGGTTTATATTGTCGACGTTGATGGTCGCGCTGCAGAGCTGTTCTTTCGGGATAGCCGTGTCACTGAGCGACGTTTCGCCTCCCGCGTCGTAGGCATCATCAGGCGAAACGTGGCGATACGTCGCGAGGGTGAGTTCGCTCAGTGACACGGTCATCCCGAAAAGACCGCTCTGAAGCGCAACCACCATGAATCGAGCCGTGAAAACCCACATCAGTACATTTTAAACACTGTACATGCTACGAAGAAGGGGCATTGCCCGAAATGGTGCCAGTTATATAGATGTGCTTTCAGTAAGGTCGCGTTACAGACGGATCGGAGGTTTCCTAGATGGAAACGCATTCAATGTGTTAGTGTTTATCGCAAAACGGCGCCGTCGTTGCATTAAGCGCGCGTCTCTTCACCAGCTAGCGAATGTAGCATCGCTGGCTGGCTGCTCACATAGGGGGCCGAGGTCTGACCGCCGCCTGAAATCGAACGCAGACCCCCCCTCCTCTGAGGACGTATCGCGCGACGCATTAGGAGTCGCAGCCACAGTGGAGCCGCTACCCCGCTCGGCAGTCCATTATTAAAGAATTTAATGTCCACGCGCGCTCATACGCAAACGCACTGCTTCGGAGCGTGTGCATATTGAACCCACAACCTCTAATCCTACATCGAGACCATATTCACAGCGACAGGGTCGACCCGGGGTATCTCTGGTGTGTGCCGACTGTGAAGTACTGTACGTGTCTCCATAGCTGCTCTTTCGGGATAGCAGTGCCGAGCGTTCGTTCTCCCGCGTTAGAGGCATCATCAGGCGTTGTGGAACGCCTGATCAGTTCGGTTTTTTTTATCCAAGCTGGAAGGAACCGCCGAGCTATGCAGCTCTCTTTAACAGTTGTCCAGCGGGGAAGGGGAAGCAAGTTACATCTCAAGGCACCGGGGGGGGGGTGGGCAATTTAATCAGGTCAATTAACCTGGACAGCAGCGTGTCTTTGGACTGTGGCATGAAACAGGTGTATCCGGCCATAACCCACGGGGACACGGGGAGAAACATCCAAACTCCATTGAGAAAGGCACCCGAGCCGGGAATCGAACCTGGGCACCGTCCAGCTGTGAAGCTAGACGATACGCATGGCCGTACGGAGGCGTGAGTCCCGGTGTCTCGGCGATAATTGTTGAGGATTCTAGTGACAAGCGCCACTTGCCCAGCATCGCTCGAGCGTGTCAGGGTTAGAGACACGGACCGATGTAAGGAACACGTTGCCAACATCGCGAGGGCGCTGTTCAAGCGCTGTCTGAAACCACTAATCGTTTTCTGATACTGTAGCAGGTGATTTGCTCGTGTTCGGACCTGGACTCTCTGGCCTATGAATTTAACTCGAAGGCTTACATGACCAGTGTTATCCATAGTGAGGCTCTGTTTAAGGGCGTTCATACGCTCGTCACCACGAACAGCATGTGAACCTGTCGAGCCTCCACATCGGTCCACACAGCCTCGTGTCGTGCGTGTCACCTGCATCCGCACTAGGGGGAAACAAAGACGGCCGGGCGTGGTTGTCGCTACCCGCTGCACGCACCACCCTATCTGTGTGCTGTCTGTGTTCTGCTCCGGCCTTAACAGCAGCTCGCTAACGACACGCGTCCGTGCTGCGTGTAGGGCGAATGGGATCCTGTATGCCGATGTGAGATCGCGGCGTAGGCTGCCGGTGGCTCTTGTATGGAAGCAGCGCTGCCGCGGGTGGGAGGGAAGAAAAGGAATGCAAGGTGGAATCATAAATCATAACTTTGTTGCGAGGAGGAGGGGGTGTGTAGCTGGGGCAACGGTGGGGGTCGGGGGTGCGTTTTCGTTGAGCAAAAAATCCTCAGTGCGCTCGCTCTGCGCTTCCTACATCTCCTCCCTCCTGCTCTCCCTCCTCCTCCTCCTCGCTCTCTCCAATCCCTCTCTTGACACAGCACTCCCCACCCGCTGCACACAGCCACGAACCAGCGCAGAGTAATAAGCTCTTGCGAAACTGCGCTCGACGTGAAGCGGATAGAGGGACGGGAAACGGCGCGCGTGTAAAATGGTCCAACGGTAACGCTGCGGTCACTACAGCAGCCGGCGGTGCGTGTCTGTGTGCGTGTGCGGACACACACTGACAGATAGACACGGTAGACACGGCGCGCGCGCAGACACTGGCAGAGATACAGGCATACACACACACACATACACACGCAGGCAGAGAGAGACAAATACACGGCCAGACACACACACTCAGACGGGACACGAACAGACAGGGACGCATGGAGACAGACACAGCTGTGAGGACACCGCGTGGACCCGCGCGTTGACACCGGCACGGCACCAGGATGCTACGGCCGGTGATGACGGGACGCAGCGCTTCACGATCATCATCATCATCAACATCAGCAGCAGCAGCCGCATCATCATCATCATCATTGTCACCCACGGCGCTGTCCTCGAAGAAGGCACGGGGCGAGCAGTGGAGGCTAACCGAGGCTGGCACCGCCGACACGCGCTCAGCGTAGGGAGTTGCTCCGGGTTTGAGCGATGCGAAAGGAGCCTCTATGACGGAGGGATGCGCCTGTCGACAGCTGTCAATGAGAGAGGTGAGGCGCCGATGCGTAGTGGACCGCGCATGGCACTGTGTGGATGCCTCGGTGTGTGCGAGTGTGTGCGCGCGCGTCTCGATTGACGACCCGGTGGCGTGTGTACATGTCGGCCAACAGGGAGACAAAGGCGGCCGGGTGTGGTGCTGGTCAACCACCCCCTCCCGTGTGCCGTGCTGGCCTTTATATGTGCTACTCGCTAACAGCTCTTGAGCCTGCAGTCTGTTTAAGCTATACGGGGGATCTTTGTCTGTGTCTGCATGGGGTGCTCGCTAAAAGCACTTGCCCCTTCAGTCTGTTAATGCAATACGGGGATGTGGGGGGTCTGTGCCTTTGAGCAGTGGCGCGGTGGTTAGCGCACCGCGCTCGGGACCGCAGTTGGATACCGGAGCGAGCAGTAGTGACGAGCGATATCCGAGCCGGCTCCTGCTCCTCCCTTCCCCTCGGTCGACTCGGCCTTTAAAATGACCAACTGGCGCTTGTGTGTAAACATCCACGGTGAGGAGACAAAGGCTCGTCGCGCGTGCCCACGGCACGCACCGGGCTTCATATAAGACAACGACTCGGGGCACTTGACCCAACAGTCTGTGCAGACTTCACCGGGGTTTCCGTAGCCTTTGGCTGTTGTGTGTCGATCCGTAGACGAGGCGGTTGTCGCTGAGAAAGCTGAGACATTTCAAAGCGGGGTCTGTGTAGATCTGTGTTTGTTAGTGTAGTTCATCGGCTAAATGTCAGTGAGAAAGGCGGTAAAATGAGCTGTGATGCGCAATTTGCTCTGAGCTGTGTGCAGTGTGTGTGTGTGCGCGTGTTTGCTAATGCTGCGCATTAGGCGTTATTTAAGGTCGGTGAAGATAGTTTAGACATCTCGTGCACATTGCACAGTCTATATAGGTTACGCACGTGTGATAATTAAATCAAACGGCTGGCGCTGAGGAAGCTGAGAGATTTATATTTGAGGCTTATGTGAGTGAGACTGTGTCACTCTTCCTTAAACTCGTACCTGGTGCGATTGTGTAAGGTCCACCACTGGGGAGACAAAGGCGGCCAGGCGAGGTCCTATTAAGTTATAGCATTACATTTTTTTTTTTAGCGTGGCTGCGCTCACACGTACAGAGAACAGTTGTCAAAAATGGTAGGAGATTTAATTACCCTAAGTACGGTAATTAATAGTGCACCCGTACCCTATATTTACACCCGTATATATAACCGCACAACTGGCAATTACACTGATTTCACTTACTTACCCAGGAGACCAAAGTCTCAAAACGGAGTCTCGGGGATGG
>JAZEWU010000034.1:2233960-2261445 GCA_036362915.1 Geotria australis
ATGGACTGGCGTCCCATCCTTGGTGTTTCCCTGCCTTGCGCCCTGTGTCTGCCTAGCTGCAATAGGCTCCGGCTCACCGCGACCCTGTATAGGATTAAGCGGTTTCTGAAAATGGATGGATGGATGGAGCATATATTTGGACTGTGGGAGGAAACCGGTGTACCCGGCGAAAACCCACGCGGACACGGGGAGAGCAGTTATATTTCACTCGTGTATCCTTGTTTGTTTACATATTCTGACAACATGCACGCTATACCTGTTGAAGGTTTCTGCAAGGATGAAAGCCTAACCATAATTAGAAAGTAAACATTAACACACAGTATTGCACAGAACACAAATTACCAACACATATATAAGGTACAAATAAGTGCAACAGTGTAACAGTGCGATGGGAATACATTGAA
Organism: Geotria australis; assembly: GCA_036362915.1. Taxonomy (NCBI): domain Eukaryota; kingdom Metazoa; phylum Chordata; class Hyperoartia; order Petromyzontiformes; family Geotriidae; genus Geotria; species Geotria australis. The sequence goes on from JAZEWU010000034.1 coordinate 2,234,365, forward strand.
CGGACGGATTGCCTCATAAAAGGAAAGAGCAAATTCACTTGCAAAAAACACCTAACAATGTTTCCAATTGCAGCTAGGCAGAAATTGTAATTCTAATTGCGATTTAAGGTGGCTCATCCAAGGTAGTGACTGTAGCCTCAAGCTCACGGCAATATTGTTCCAAAAACAAGGTGGCAGCCGCTAAAATTGCTTTCTCCCCTAATCTAGATTTTACAGGCAGACCCCGGTTAGAGGCACGGATGCATTCCTGGAGAATAGAGGGCGAACTGAATCGGCGCTAAAGGGGGTCATGACGGATAGATAGATAGATGTTTGTTATTTAAGCAGAATATACTCAGTGATCTTGCAAGCTCTGGATGCGAGATGCCTGCGACACAACACACCTGCGAATAAACCAACATAACAGGAGGCGAGCGCTGATTGGCTGTGAGCGTGCAGACTCGGTGCTCTCATTGGCTGAACAAATGTAAACAAATATGGCGGCTCTAGGTGAGCCGTGAGTGACGTAATCATAACTCGACTCGCGTTACGGATTTTCTTCATTTTATCTTGTTAAGTAAAATCTCCAGGGCGAAGAGCGCTGTAGTAAATCGGTGTTTTGCGAGGTCGCTCTAAGTGGGGTCTCAGTGTATTTGTTTTGCTAACCCGGGTCACGCTTTCAAATGAGACGACCCTGCTTCGAGTGCTCACCTGGTTAAACAAAACAAACTTTAAACGTGAAGGCAGGTGCCAGTAAATTTGATGATAGCGAGCACCTGTTAAGGCCAGCATGGCACAAGCTGGGGCCGAGTGGCCAGCACCATGTCCGTCCACCTTTGTCTCCCCAGTGCTGACACACACAACACCAGGGACTAATTTTAGGCCGAGTAACCCTGGGGTGGTGCGCAGGTCTTCTTCTTCTTTGCGATTCTTCGAAGCACGATGGTCAGCTTCTGGACATCGTTGTCTTTCAGCTCGGCTTCGAAGTGTTTGGTAGAATTCGCAGGCAATACCAAGTACTACCTGACAGGGATCGCGACGTGAACGCTTCTACCAGGTGAGACTCAGTTAAACATTTCTACGTATATTCATAAACGTGTGTGCACGTGTGCGCGAAATGGTATGGACAGGTTTGTGAATGCGCCAGTAATACTGAGCACTACGTCGTTCCCCTGCCCCCTGTGAACCCAGCAACCTGAGAGCAATTACTCAGCGACTGCAAGAGGCGGTCAAAAGTCACCACTGACCCGGTCCCGTGAATGCAATAGGTCAACTCAGCCTTAAGTGAATACAATGCCTAGCGCAGTGTGAAAACAGCGAGAGACTTAGGTGGTCGGGACTTCTTCGTCTTTGCGATTCTTCTAAGCGCGATGTTAAATTACAGTTTCCCATTTTCTTACACAGCCCCTTGCATTTTCATTGAACTCCGCAAGGTCTTTTGAGCTGCAGAGGTTGGGTAGTAGAGCACAGACAAGGCAGTGTTCCATAGTATGGTCTGCTTCTCCACATTCACAGGTGGTTGGGCCGGTCTTGTAGCCCCATCTGACCAAAGCATCTTTTGATCGTCCCGTTCTAGTTCTCAGGCGGTTGAGTGTCTTCCACTGAATCCATGGTGCATCTGAGCCAGGAGGGAAGTCTTCAGCAGGTGGGATTCCCATGCCAGTTGCAGGAGGGTCACTCTCAAGCTTTTCCGTCCAGAGCTGGAGTCTGGTTTCCCCTCGAGATGTTGTTAGGGGCTGCGCATGGCTGAGGAAGCTTCTTCTTGACTTCAGTCGTTGGGCCGGGGGTTGACGTCCATGAAGGAGGTGGCGTTCATCGCTAGTAGCCTTTGTCATCTCGACTCGACTGGCCACTTCCCGTCGGATATCAGCAGGGGCAATGCCAGCGAGGAGGTACAGGTTGTTTGTGTGTGTGGGTTTCAAGCAGCCAGTGATCAGGCGGCAGGTGTTGTTCAATGCCGGGTCAAGTTTCTTGGCATGGGTTGACCTCTCCCAGACAGGACATGCATACTCCGCGGAGGAATAGCACAAGGCCAGAGCAGTAGATCTTAATGTGTGTGCTGTGGCTCCCCATTTGGAGTTGACCAGTTTTCGTAGGATGTTGTTTCGGGAACCCACTTTCAATTTGGTGTTTTTGACGTGCTCCTTAAAGGAGAGAGTGCGGTCCAGGGTTACTCCAAGGTAGACAGGGTGCTTACGGTGCTCAGGTGACTGAGGTGGCCGAGACGAAGCTGTGCACAGAGCTGCCCGTGTGCCGTGCCGGCCTTAATGCGCACTAACAGCGGCCGCCCCAACAGTCAGCACACGCATTCATTAGCAGATAGCGAGATGCAGAGAGAGAGAGAGGGCGTGTGTGTGTGTGTGCTCACGCACCCATATGTCCTATTTTCTAATGGCGCAAACCTCATCCACAAAGTGCAGCCGCTACAGAATTTATTATTCCTTTTTTTCCTTTCCTTGCCCACAGAGCGTAAAGACTTACCCAGCAACACAGAATACACACAGCTAAATCAAAGGCGTAGACCATAACAACACCCACTCACTTTGCACACAGAGCGAGACTATGCGCCGAGACCCGCGGGTTGCATGTGGGGAGCTGCTGTTGTTTTGTCCCTGACTCCTAGGCGTGCCTTAAGTCCTGGGGTTAAAAAAATAAGTATGACAACAATGACACGGCATGTTCCCTACCATTGTGCGGCAGTGCACGTGTGTTGTGAAAGTGCGATGTTTCCGGAATGCTTGAGAAGCATTTATTAAATGCTGTTTTTATTGAGCGGGTTTATATATGTACGGGGTATATCAGAAATGATGACCCATAGGACATAAATGCGACATTGTCTCACTAAAAAAAGGACAAAAGATCCCTTTTGGAGCGGCACGGTGGCGCAGTTGGTATAGCTGCCACCTCACAGCAAGAAGGGCCTGGGTTCGAATCTCGGCTCGGGTGCCTTTCTGTGTGGAGTTTGCAGGTTCTCCCCTTGTCCGCGTGGGTTCTCGCCGGGAACTCCGGTTTCCTCCCACCGTCCAAAGACATGCTGCCAGGTTAATTGGCCTACTGAGTAAATTGCCCTAGGTGCCCTGCGATGGACTGGCGTCCCATCCTCGTTATACCCCTGCCTTGCGCCTGTGTCTGCCGGGATAGGCTCCGGCTCACGGCGACCCTGTACAGGATTAAACGGTTTCTGAAAATGGATGGATGGATGGAAGATCCCGTTTTATAGCCTTAACAGGCTGTTGGGATAAGTGGCGTTAGCGAGCAGCTATGAAGGCCAGCACGGCACACGAGTAGATGGGTGACAAGCACCACACCCGACCGTCTTTGTCTTTCCCCTCCTGACAATGTTTCCACACGCACCGGGTACTCGTAAGAGGCTAAGTTCAGATAATCATCACTGGTGTTTGCCGTGAGCAGGAACCATACTCGGGTCGCCGGGTTTGTAGCATGGTGCGCTAACCACTACGCCACCTTTCTCCCCGTACACACACACGAGCACATCGTAGCACACAAACACATTCTCAGGACAAAAAGATCGGACTGTTTAGCCTGCGGGGGACTGCAGCCGCTGTCAGCATTCACTGATTAATTTAGTAGCCAAGTCAAAATAAAAGTGTTTCTCTCCTAAAACGAGCATGGGAAGGTTTGCAACTTTTCACATCAATTAATGGCCAGTCGTGGCAGTTCCACATTCCTATGGCCAAAGCAAGCCCATCCATTAGACGGGCGCCAATACGGTCCCTCGAAGTGGGGCTAGTTTGATTGACGGCCGAAGGAGGTGTTGGTGGGCGTAGGATCCTGGATCAGTAGCACGTCGACTGTTGCGCTCATCGATACGTCGATTGGACGCACACATAGATAGGTAGATGTTGATTGTGGGGCGGCACGGTGGCGTAGTGGGTAGGAGCTGCCGCCTCACAGCAAGAAGGTCCCGGGTTCGAATCTCGGCTCGGGGGGACTTTCTGTGTGGAGTTTGCATGTTTTCCCCGTGTCCACGTGGGTTTTCTCCAGGCAATCCGATTTCCTCCCACCGTCCAAAGACATGCTGCCAGGTTAATTGGCGTACTGACTAAATTTCCCCTGGCGCCCTGCGATGGACTGGCGTCCCATCCTCGATGTTCCCCTGCCTTGCGCCCTGTTTCTGCCGGGATAGGCTCCGGTTCACCGCGATCCTGTACAGGATAAAGCGGTTCTGAAAATGGACGTATGTTGATTCTTAAAGCAGAGAATACCCGGTGAGCTTGCAAGCTCTGGAAGCGGGATTCCATGCCATACAAGAAACGTACGAATTAACCAACACAGGTTGTCAGAGAAGAGGAGGAGCGGGTGTTGCCTGGACGTCAAACATCAACCGGTGGGCGTGATGAAATCCAAGCCGTGACGGGAAAGGGAGATGTCTCGACAAGATGATGAATCTCCAACCGTAGGGATTTCACGCGCGGACGTTTTGAGAGAAAATAGTGACACCGTTTAACTCCTGCGAGTCCGCACACCCGTTTGGTAACTACTTCCCATTTTGACAAACAACACAAGTAGCAACACAAACTAGACGGTCATCAGGAGACCAACACATTCATGACCTGCTTTCCATATATGTTCTATCGGGACAGCCGTGTCGAGCGTTCCCTGTCCAGGAGAGAGAGAGGGAACGCTCGACACGGCTATCCCGAAAGAACAGCTCTGGATTGCTATTCTGATGCATCGAGCCGTGAAATCAGTACAACACATTAATGAAACGTGACGCTGGTTTTGATAATTCATTCCTTTCCAGAAGTGATTGGCTGAAACATCACATGGCTATCCATCGGGGATTTAATTTCGCAACCTTGTGACGCTTTGAGTCGAGCGTTCTGCAACCCGACCCTGCTATCATCAGATACACAAAAGCAGGCTTTGTCATTCAGAGAGCTTGATAAGAGAAAACCTGGCGCGGGCTGTGATGAGGCAGATGATGTCGGCGATACAATATTATTAACTCGTTCGCTTATAGCCAGTAAATAAATTGGTCACCGAGGGACTTTTGTCTGGCTCATAGCTACCTTGAGCCCATATCGTGAAGTCTTATAAGCCTTCTTCACTGCATTCGGGTCTTCCCACGCGAGCGCAGTACTATCCATCCATCCATTTTCAGAAACCGCTTACTCCTGTACAGGGTCGCGGTGAGCCGGAGCCTATCCCGGCAGACACAGGGCGCAAGGCAGGGGTATATCGGGGATGGGACGCCAGTCCATCGCAGGGCGCCGGGGGAAATTTAGTCAGCACGGCAATTAACCTGGCAGCATGTCTTTGGACGGTGGCAGGAAACCGGAGTCCCCGGCGAAAACCCACGCGGACACGGGGAGAACATGCAAACTCCACACAGATAGGCCCCCGAGCCGAAATTCGAACCCGGGACCTTCTTGCTGTGAGGCGGCAGCGCTACCCACTACGCCACCGTGCCGCCCCGAGCGCAGTACTAGTAATATAATTTATAACACTCCTGGTCATGGAGGAGACACGGATACGGAGGCGAGAGGAAACCGCAGAGAGCCAGCCAGGCGATCAGGCGACACCAACCCTCCAGACACTGCTCCTTGTATTACGATGTTATCGACCATGATGTTATCGACCAATTAATTGAGAAGTTTCTTTAAAGTTGTGGGAGGAAATCAGATAACACGGAGGAAACCCACGCAGAACAGGGGGGGGGCGAGAACACACAAACTCCAAGTATCATCAGGCGTGGGAGGCGAAACGTCACGAGGGGAATACGCTCGACGCGGCTATCCCGAAAGAACAGCTCCAAAGAGCGATCATCAACCCATACTATTGTTACTTGAAATATTGGCCCCAGAGACACGACGGGATAAGTCACTTCCCGACCAGGGCTTGAACTCTGAACCTTCGCATTGTGAGTCACGGCGGCGCCGTCTGGCCGAACGCTTCGAGAGCTTCGCCTGGAGAATCGTCTCAAACTGCTGCGCGCAACCGGCGCCCAGGCCCAGTTTTGCCCGGTTATTATTTTCGCTTCTGTTGGCTCGGCGCAGACAAGGTTAATTGAGTCCTGTAGAGCACTGCAGCACCGGGCAGCGGATGGGATGTATATGCTTGGCCAGTCACGGCAGCGGCACTCATTACTGACATAACCAACCGGGGGAAATAAATACCCCCGTTACGGTCTCGACTGCGTTGTCAGCCTTGCGACCGTCGGGCGGAAACGTGCAATGCAGCGGGCGGCTAACGGAGAGATTCATAAAACGTCCGTCACGTCTGCATTGCTGCAGATTTCGGTATCTGTGCTTTGAGCTGTAATGTGATTTTTTTTTTTTACCCTGTTCGTCAGCAATATTTTGTTTTGCTGTTGGCCCAGCACGGTCTGGTTGTGCTCGATACAAATTGGGTTATCTGAGGGTAGAACCGCAAGCCCGGTGCTGCTGCGCTATGCCCCGATTCAATCCGGCTTCTCGCCCGCGGTTGATTTAACCCCCCCCACACCAACACCCGCCGCAATGATTTTGTTTTGCCAAATAGACGTTTCTTCATGATAATTTTCGATGATCAATTAACCGCTGGGTGGTGATTACTTAACCTCTGGATGAAGCTCTCTCCCCAAGCACCGTTGGGTAAAGATCCGTGACCGTAACTGCAAGTGGGAATTAGTCTGCCAGTAATAATACTCATAATGCGCTAACGTGCAAATTCCACGCCTGGTTATGGACGAGACACGGAAACGGAGGTGCGAGGAAACCGCAAACGGGTGGGGGGAGGAGCGGTTGGCCGCCGACAACGCGCCAGACATTGCTTCACGGTGATTCGTATGTGTAATCGCTCCCCACTGCCAAACTCGGGTCGTCTCATTACCAGCGTGCACAGCTCCCCCGCCCCACACCGACTCCGGTACCGGATTTCTTAATGTGATTTGGCCACTCGTGTGCGCTCAAGCCCCAGATGTGGGATTTTAAAACTTCTCAAATGTAACATTTCCAAAATCGTAGTTTTATTCAAGCAACTTACATTTACGTTCATCAAGCTTGTTTAAGAAACCAATAGGATGAATCAAAGGTGTACGCTTGTCGAAAAAATATCTCAATCCTAAAGAGAATCTAAAAATAATCTAAACATGTTTTATCCTTTGTCAAATTAACATATCATCTGAGAGGAAGCCACCGAGGAGCTGGAGCGATGGAATCGGCCGTGCGGAGGTTATGGGTGGATCGAGGCATTGCAGGATTGTCAGAGATGCCCCTCATCCAGCAGTGGATTGACCATGACCGATGATGATGATTGCGGTGATGAAATGTGTTTCTGATCCATTGGGCAAGCTTTAATTTCAATTATGCCATCACATGATGGATTGTGTCTAATTACAGGCAGTTATAATCAGAATGTAACCATAAAACTGCAGCATAAATCACCGCACGAGGCACCAGCAGCGGCTGTTAGAGAAACCAGTTCCTTTTGGAAAACAACGCTACTTGCAACTTCACGTTAAAACAGGTCGACTTTGGAAAAAGTTCGGTTATATCTTCCTGCAAAAGAACACAAAGTGTGTGCTACGTTAAGCGTCCAGGCTCCTGTTCTACGAGGGCAAGAGGCCTCAACCCGTACGGCGCCTCCGAAAATTATACGAGACGCTGAATTTCTCCCCCGACTGAATAATTTGTACGGAGATTAAGGCTCCTCGCGGGAGCTGAGTGGACAGCCCTTGAACAAAGTGCACTGGCGCATGCGTCCCAGTGGATCTACCGGTCATAATTATAGCTGGGACGCGTAGCCGGTGACCCATGCTGTTGCTTGTCTACGTTGCAGAGTGAATGTTAACCGGGTCTCGGACGGGTGACAGGTTGGCGCAGTGGTAACAGCTGCGCCTCACAGAAAGAAGGTCCTGCCCAAGGCGGTTCGATTCCTGCCTCGGACACCTCTTTCTGCGTCGAATGTGTGTGTGTTCTCCGCCTGCTCTGCGTGGGTTTCTTCCCGATTCTCCGATTTCCTTCCACAACTTAAACAAAAACCTTACCCCCGCCTGTCTTCAGTTTCCTTGGGGCCTCCCTATCTGTCATCCTTGACCAGGCGTACAATTTGCGGGAATTATGCATTGCATAAAATAATGTTAAATGAAAGAAATAATGATGGCTTGTAGTGGACATTGTTGACCGATATAGGTGATTTTCGTGACCAATGTTATAGGTAGTATATCCATTTTTATGGATTGGATTACGTAAAAAATAAGCGTCGTAAATTTGCCTCCACCCAACACAGCCAAACAGTAAGGTTTGTCATGTGAACAAAACTTGCCAATTCTTTACTACTTCAGCACACTGGTATGTTGGAGAGAGAGAGAGAGTGTAAATGATGGAGGCGGGTTTACGACACTTATTTTCTACATGACGCAAACCATAAACGGGATATATTACGGAGCGCGATTCTCATTGTTTACTCACGTTTTCGCTTGTATTGTTATTGAGTTTATAAGTTCACGCTGCGTGTTTTCGTGGAATGGTTATCGCGAGGGACTTTCAATCTAGGAGTTGGCGGATCACTTCCCCGGCTCGGCAGTTAAATCCCTGGACAGAATAATTACATCCCATCCACCACCGCTGTCCACGCAGCAATATAAATGGGTGCACGACTCAGTCGGTAGTGCATGGATGCTCCTTTACCTTATGTGTTGTTTGTGTATCAACTGCTGTTGTTGGTGTAAACGGCCGCTGACCAGGTTGCCCCCGGTTGGTGTGGGTATCGGAGCAGAACTTTACTCCCAGATGCTTCTCCTGACGCCAGCCTCCTTTAGTCAGATGGTCTTCACATCGGTATTTATAAGGAACCTCCCCCCAGTTCTGTTCACCAAGAAAGACCCTAGCAGGAGTGCTGGATTCCAGACCTGTCAACCAAACAAGACCCTATCAGGAGTGCTAGACTTCCGACCTCTTCACCAAACTAGACCCTAACAGAAGTGCTGGACTCCAGACCTGTGCACCAGGGGAGACTCCAGGTGACATAGCTGCGGGGGTTCATTGAAACACGAAAACCTCCTCCACTACGATAACGTTACGCTCCACGAGGCGTGGCTTGTTCAAGCAATCACGCCAATCTGTGAAACTCCCTAACCAGCCAGACGTGGCCAGTAGATGGCAGGACAGCAAGCGGGTCCATACAGCAGTCCGCGTTTCGAGCCTCACACTCGGGACTCGCAAATCTTGACGGCGTGAGCGGCGTCTCGATCGGTCGGTAGGTCTGGGCGCGACGCGACCGGGCCCACCACCACCACCATCGCTCACGAGCGCAGGGGCCGCATTCGGCTTGGCACATCCGCCGCTAATGTATCGAAGGAGCAGAGACCCTCGGCTTTAATGAGAGCCATCTGCCACGGAGGCCCCGCGGACAAGATTGTAGACGGGGGAACCAAAAAGCCACCGCGGCGGTGGCATAATTAAAAGAAATGTTGGGTTTCGCTTGCGTTCGGCAGCGATGATTCATCCGGCCGCCGCCTCTGTTCCTGCGACATCGACCCCCGGGTTCATGAACCAAGTGCCACTGTGACCTGCCTTCAATCAGCCGGCAGCTCGTTAATGCCTGTTGCAAACGAGCCTCATTATCTTTAATTAGCGGCGGGCGTAAGCCAAAGGCCCGCGGCGAGGTGAGCGAGAGGGGGGGGGGAGTGGAGAAGGAGGAGAGAGGTTTGGAGCAGGGATTGACGTACTTTCTGAGACAATGTGCGTGTGTGTTTGAGCGGTGGCTCAGTGGTTAGCGCGCCGGGCTATGAACCTGGCGACCCGAGTTCGAATCCCCCGCACGGCCAACACCAGTGACGATTTTCTGAACCGGTCCCGGGCCTCCCCCAGGTCGACTCAGCCTCAAATGAGTACCTGGTGCGATGTGTAAACATTGCCACGAAGGAGACAACGGCGGCCGGGCATAGTTCAGGTCACCCACCCCCCCCTCTTGTGCCGAGTCGGTTTTCATAGGTGCTCGCTACTGGAACTTGACCTACAGTCTGTTAAGGCTATACGGGGGATCTTTGTTTGTCATAGAGTTTCATATAGAGACTCACAGACTAACTTAGAGATCAAAAGACTCACTTATAGACTCGCATTAAGCCCTATAGACTCACATATAAGACCCATAGACTCACTTACATCTATTCTAGACTGACATAACGACGCATAGATTAACTTAGAGACAGGGGTGAAAGTAACTTACATTTTTCACCAGTACGGTTGTATCACAACCCCCTTTCCATTCTGTACCGGACTGAATACTTCGCCCACTTTCTTACAGATTCCGGACCGTACCGGCTTACTTTGACCTCTGGTCATACGTCTTTTCCATTTGCTGCTGCACTCGTGGAGGCAATGTTCGTTTAGGCAGCTGACCTCCTGCGACAGCCGCATGGCAGGATGGCGCCAGCTTGCTCTAACCTGGCGTGATGAATCCTAGCGGCCACTGCGAGCGTTTACAGCAGTCCGTTAAAGTCCAGCTCTTTGACCCGCACGGCAGCACGGACATTACTCCTTCCTCACCATCTCTCCCGAAGTGCTCTATGTTGTCCGTGGCAAAAAAAACCCCGCCGTTGTGAATGCGGTATTTCTCGTGACACGCTCCTCTCATCCAACATCTATCTCGCAACCGTTAGTAAATGTGTTGCGTTATGACCTTCACTAAATAAATACACGGGGAAATGAAGAGCGCACAAATTAGCAAACGCTCCCGGGCGATACGCTTGGGTTCTCCAAATCCGTCTACGCTAAATATTGAAACAAAGAGATTAAGAAACCAACATCGCCCTGAAAAATATTCACTTCGTAAATATGGGATTTACATTGCATGCTTGCGGGGGTATGGAATGAAAATAATTGCCCTAAATAATACACTCACTATTTTAATTCAGATTCATCAGTCATGTGCTGTGCGTTTCTGTGTAGAAGTTTGCCCTTAAAAGTTGACGTTAAAATAATGATTCAAGAGTGGAAAATCCATCCATTCATCCACTTTCTTAACCGCTTGTCCTTGTGAGGGTCGCGGCGGCAGCGGTCCAAGGAGGTTGGACCAGACATTGTGGTTACTCTTCCGAGCTGTTCTTTCAGGACAGTCGTGTCGAGCGCTCTCCCTCTGCTCCTCGCGGCATTTCCCCTCCAACGTTGGAAGTATCCTCAGGCGTTTGTACCTGTGTAAATTGACCGGATGTATATGTGTCCTGTGTCCACGTGCCACCCGAATCTCACTAGTTAGAACAAAACAAAAATACAATTTGAGACGTCTGTAATTGGTGACCAGGCTGAGACCACCAACTCCCAAACCTGGTTTGACAGTCACGCGTGCACCGAGGCTGCGGTTTAAACCCAGGATCTGAGCGATGTTTGCTCAGCATCCCATGGTCGCGCCACCAACGACAATGTCCCGTGGAGATGTCGCAAAAATATCCTCCTCGTTTTGATCCAGAAAATGGGCCTGAACCCCCTCGACCATGCGATGTTTCAATTCACTTAATGGACTTCGGCTGCAATTAAAATACCGTTAAAAAGATAGCTACGATTCAGGCGGACGGCTTTCGTTTGAGAACGGGATTCTCCAAATGTACCCCGGGCAACAAACAACGTGCGGTCGCAGTTTGTTTTTTAGAAAACGCATTTTGGAAAAAGGCAGATAGCTAATATCACGTGGGTGCTTTCATCTGTGCTACTTTAATCGTGCAGCTCGCTCGTATGGATATCTAATTTACATCAAAACAGACCTAATATAATTTACCTTCGCGACATGTCTTTTATCTGGCATTTATAAAGAGATTAGTTTTTAAGATCTCATTTAGTCAGGAAATTGTATATGACTGGGCTAATTGCAACTCAAGGTCACGTATGGATGCGGCCGAAATAGGTCTCTCTTTCATGTGACACAAAGACTCGACACGAGCATTGATAACAACGAGGCCTCAAAAGGAAAAGTGACTATTAGGTGACGTTTTGGGTTATGGTCCTTCCCAATATCACTCTGGTTTAGCTGCAGAGCCTGTGATCTTGAAGCGGTCTGTTCACTTCGCGACCAGGATTAACTCAAGTCCATCCACAATGGCCGGCATGATTCATCATATTTGTTGTCATCCAATGAATTGTTGTCCTGGTAATGGTCATCATCAGTATTGCAGCAAATGTAATGAACAACATCATCATTTTATCATCATCGTCATTATCGATGTAGGTTTTCACAGCTCGATGCATGAGAATTGCTTTCCAGACTGTTGGGGCAAGTGCTTAGCAAGTAGCACTAGTAAGATGAGTACCACTTGCTCGGACTGTGTGCTGCTTGGTTCAAGTAATTGAGCGACGCTTTTACTGTGGCTAGACTTGCCCCTTGTCATAAGAATGTGGAATTTCCACCACCCGCTCAAAGGCCGCTAGTTAAAATGTGTACCTCCGAGCGCCCATTGAGACCTGGGGCTGTGCTTGATATCTTTGTGACGCCGCGACTAATGCGCTTGTAGGGCAAGATGCTTTCACAATAACGAAACTGTCCCGGCAAAGGCCGAATACACTTAACAAAATAAATAAACCGTAATCCTATTTGCCTCTGCAGCAAAAAACACAATAAACAATACGTTTTAAAATCCATGAGCTGTTGGGGCTTTGCAGCCCAATGTTATCAAAGAAGTACTTATGGAAACGAGCAAACTCCGGGCCGGTTTTAACCATGTTGACGAATCAGTAGGGTCAGTCCCCTTTGCTGAAAGTACCATCGAATTAGGCGAGAAACTTATGACATCTCTATCAGAACACCGGCAGCAGAAATGGCAAAAGCTGGTGGAGACAACAGATATGACGAAAAACAGCAAAAAGGAGCCTCATCCGAAAAATCAGCAGCGATCCATCGACCCCAGCACAGCAGCAGTATACCACCACCGCCAACCAAGTTGCACACCAGCTGCTGCTCAATGGGAAACCCACCAGCAAACAGCCAAGACCAAAGGTAGAGCGAGAAAAGTACTCCCAAACCTCTGGACTGACTCAGCCGTTCTCCCTTGAAGAGCTCAATATCGGCATCAACACCCTTAAGACCGGTAAAGCCATTGGACTGGATAACATCTTCACGGAAGATATCAATGACTTTGGACCTCTGACGTGGAAATGGATCCTTGAGTTGATGAACAAGTGCATGCTGACAAAAACATCCCAAAGATCTGGAGGAAAACCAAGATTATTGCGCTTCTCAAACCGGGCAAAGATCCAGCGTATCCAAATAATTTTTGCCCGATCTCTCTGCTATGTCCCCCATATAAGCGGTTTGAGCGCCTGATCCTAAACAGGCTTGCCCCTGTTGCTGAACCAGCCATCATCACCCAACAGGCCGGATTCCGACCTGGCAAATCTACAACAAGCCAACTTCTAAATCTCACTCAGCACATTGAGGATGGGTTTCAGAAAGGACTGATAACAGGAGCCGTCTTTGTTGATCTATCCGCCTCCTCCTGAAAAAGATCTTGGAGTTGACAAAAGACCTGGCACTTACAGACCCCATTGGAGCCCTCCTAAAAGAAAGGTGTTTCTTTGTTGTCTTGAACAATAAGCAAAGTCGCTGGCGACGACAACGGAATGGCCTACCCCAAGGTAGTGTGTTGGCTCCCTTACTATATAACAGCTACACCAACGACCAGCCAATGGACCAGAAAACGGAACGGTTCATCTATGCCGACGACCTCTGTGTCACGTTTGAAGCAGTAGAAGAGAGTATGTTTGAAGCGAGTACGTTTGAAGCAGTAGAAGCAAATCTCACCTCAGCCCTAGATGAGCTACTCCTCTACTATGAGCGCAACCACCTACATGCCAACCCAGAGAAGACTCAAGTCTGCTCTTTCCATCTCAGGAATCGTGTAGCCAACCGACCTCTTAACATCAAATGGTCTGGAACACGACTTGAGCACCGTACCCACCCTGTTTACCTTGGAGTAACCCTGGACCGCACTCTCTCCTTTAAGGAGCACGTCAAAAACACCAAATTGAAAGTCGGTTCCCGAAACAACATCCGACGAAAACTGGCCAACTCCAAATGGGGAGCCACAGTACACACATTAAGATCTACTGCTCTGGCCTTGTGCTATTCCTCTGCGGAGTATGCATGTCCTGTCTGGGAGAGATCAACCCATGCCACAAAAATTGACCCGGCATTGAACAAGACCTGCCGCCTGATTACTGACTGCTTGAAACCCACACACACAAACAACCTGTACCTCCTCGCTGGCATTGCCCCTGCTGATATCAGACGGGAAGTGGCCAGTCGAGTCGAGATGACAAAGGCTACTAGCGATGAACGCCACCTCCTTCATGGACGTCAACCCCCGGCCCATCGACTGAAGTCAAGAAGAAGCTTCCTCAGCCATGTGCAGCCCCTAACAACATCTCGAGAAAAACTCCAGCTCTGGACAGAAAAGCTTGAGAGTGACCCTCCTTCAACTGGCATGGGAATCCCCCCTGCTGAAGACCTCCCTCCTGGCTCAGAAGCACCATGGATTCAGTGGGAGACACTCAACCGCCTGAGAACTAGAACGGGACGATCAAAATATGCTTTGGTCAGATGGGGCTACAAGACCAGCCCAACCACCTGTGAATGTGGAGAAGCAGACCATACTATGGAACACTGCCTTGTCTGCGCTCTACTACCCAACCTCTGCAGCTCAAAAGACCTTGCAGAGTTCAATAACAATGCAAAGAACTGTGTAAAGAAATGGGAAACTGTAGTTTAACCATCGCGCTTCGAAGAATCGCAAAGAAGAAGAAGTAGGGCCAGTCTTAATAGCATCACACAATGTCTTGTTATATAAAGCGGCGCGTGAGCTGTGTAGCAGGAATCCTGTAAAGAGCTTGCAAGGTATTTGTCTGCTGTAATAATAAACATCTATCTATCTATATAGCTGTACGGACTGTTGAGACAAGTGCTGTTAGCGAGCACCAATGGAGGCACGCGATTCGGTGGCCTGGGGTTACAATGCCAAACAAAGGTTATTTTTTCAGGCCGAGTCAGCCTAGGGGTTGCCCACTGAGATAATTACCAGAATGTGAGATATTCACGACGGGATTAGCGGGTATCGAACTCGGGTAGCCGATCGTGCTATTGGCTGAGATTAAGAGTAATCCAATGCTGCCTGTAATCCCAGTGCTTTAGACGGGGGATTGAATCAATCCCTCGGGAGATCAACATTTACTACGAGACAACGAACTGGCTGCGGCGCTACACAGCCTGTATATGATAGTAGATTCATCCATTCATCCACTGTCAGACACCGCTTAATCCCGTACAGCGTCGTGGTGAGCCGGAGCCTATCCCGGCAGACACAGGGCGCAAGGCAGGGCTAATACCCAGTATGGGCCGTCAGTACTTCACGGGGCACCGGGGACAATTTAGTCAGCAGGCCTGATACTAAGTGAGTCTTTCCTGGATAATGTGAGCCTATAATGGAGCAAGTGTTTGTATGTACTGATGTAGGTTTTCACGGCTCGATTCATGATCGTTGCTCTTCGAAGCTGTTTGTTTCGGGGTATCCGTGTTTATTATTACAGCAGAAAATACCGTGTGGGCTTGCAAGCTCTGAAAGCGGGATTCCTGCGATACAACAATCGTGCGATATAACCATCATAAACAAAATGTAGATGTGCAGCCCTGCGCCTACTTGCTCATGCCAGTGCTGGCAGAAGGCCCTTCACTGGAAGGTGTTTGGCCTACTCTTCCACGCTGGCTAAGATGTCTTGGAACACGTAGCCTTGCATCACCCCAGCTGCGCAACGTACCGATCGACTGCGATGTTGGAAACCTCCTGATCTCAGCAACTTTGGGAAATTGATGATTTTGCAAATATCGCACAACGCGTGTGCATGTGTGTGTGTGTGTGCGAGCGAGAGAGATGCTTTGACTGCTGTGAAACCCTAAAGGTCTGGGCAATTTAAGGCCGCACGCTGTGTTCGCGAGGGCTCCGCAGGGATGAAGGCGGCATTTCTGCGAGGCTTATTAGGCCATTATGAACCGCCTTTGTGAAGACGAGATTGGAGTGTGTATTAGCCGGGGGAAGCGTTCGTTCATAAGTTGCGATTCTGCGCTCTGATTCGATTCACTGCTCGGTTTTCTTGTTGTTGTTGTTTTTGAGTGAAGGGCAACAACTCGAGGTAGGTGATGAACCTTGCAGATACAACGTAACCACTGACCCAAATTGCCTGTACCGTATACAAAATCTCATCACGCACACACTCATTCTTAAATACATTATCAGCACGTGCGTGCGTGTAAGCACCTTTTAGCAAAACGTGACAAATTATGACGAATGTTGTCTCCGTGGAATCAGAGCGACTGCTGGAATTTTACAGCACAACACAACCTGCTGGTTTAGTTCGGGGGAATCGAACTAAAAGTTTGTACGAGAATATTGCGTGGAGTTTAGCTCACATCAAGGATTAGAACAATTCTCTTGTGCCAACTCAAGTGTCGAGATGTTAAATCATTAGTGACTCCCCATTATAGCCAACTTTTCCCCCTGTAACTTTTGATGGACTTTTTGCCTGTTTTATTTTAATGATAACGTGTAGGATCTTTGCTCTGTTCACCACTGGCTAGGTTAAGTGTTCTGACTCAAATGCCCCCGGTGACTTGAGATGTTGCACCTTGCTTTACCCCTCCCCGCTGGACAACTGTCAAAAAAGATCCTCATAGCTCGACGGATCCTTCCATCTTGAATATAAAAACTGACTGCCTGAGATGAAGGCCTTGCCGAGACATTGTCGTTCATTGGGGGTTGTTGGACCATACATTACCGCCAGGCGCGTCGTAGCTGCGGGTGTTGCGACACCCGCACTTTCACAGAAACATGATTCCCCCCCCCCCACACTTTTCCTGTAACACCCGCGGCTGCGACGCGCCTGCTTACCGCGGGCAGTATGGCGAACTGAAAGGTGGTGAGGGGTGGGGGTCGGGACCAGGTAACATGCTCCAGGCACGTGGAGCGAATCATCGCACATGGTGACGAACAACACGTGGTTCGACGCGAAAAACACACTATCGGGGATACATGTGCAAATTAAAGGAGGCAAAACTCAAAGAACATGAAGCCGATTGTGAAGTAACCCTTGATGTTAGCCCCTGGCTAGCGTTCGAACTCGGGTCACTGGGTTCATAGCAGCGACTCACCTCTGCCTAATTAAACGCACTTGTAGGAACGGTTGTGCTTTTGTGCTTCAGTCTGTTTACAAAACCCCCCAGAGTGGGATTTTTTTTCATTTTACTTTTATACTTACGCTAGTTTTAACCGCTTTATTGGAAGTTGTGTTTTTGTTGTTGTGGGTGGCTGCGTTTTTTCTTTGCTGTTGCGTGTGTCTATGTTGCTTTGGTTTTTTATTGGTTGTTTTTTATTTCGTTGTCGACATGCCGTTCTCTTCGCGGCCCTTGTGCAGCGCTTTGTGACCCTCGGGTGAAAGGCGCTATATAAAATTATATTATTATTATGTGTGTTGTCTTGTGCTTCAATGTTGATTGTTTGATTTGGATTGGCGTTGTTTCCGCCTCGTGTCTGTCTCTCTGTCTTCCTGTCTCTGTGTCCCTATGTCTCCCCCTGTCGCTCACCCTCCCACCCTGTCTCCCTCCGCGTTTGTCTTTAAAGAAGTGACGACCATATTAAGGGACGCTGACAGATTTTTTGCCGCTCTTAATATTGCCAGTTTCACGACCTTTCAGTGTATTCGAAGCAGCCTTAATCATTTAATTTTTGTTCCTTTGCTTTTTATTGGTTGTTTTTTTCTGTAATTGTTGACATGCCGTTATCTTCGTGGCCCTTGTGCAGCGCTTTGTGACCCTCAGGTGAAAGGCGCTATATAAAATGCTATTATTATTATTATCTTTGGACTGTTGTGAGTCGGTGACTGGTGTATTTTTAGTTGTATCACGGCTCTGCTTGCCTCTGCCAGCAGACTCCCACACGCGTCGTCTTGCCTAGTGTGTGTGTGCCTTTGACACACGACTGTATATCTACACACAAACGTATAAGCTTCAACAGCTGCTGGCATTTCATTTCTCTGGGAGAGACAAACAAAAATGATAATTTGGGGAAACGGTTTGTGCAAATGTACGTGTCTGCCACACTCATCGCAGGCGGTGTCACTGCCGGGCTTATTTGTGGCAGAATGCATTTGTGTCGAGATATATAGGGGACTTCTTTGTGCAAATTGCCACACTGAAATCTATTCCAGTCAGAAGTAAAAATAAAAAAGGGCCTCAATCGTAAAACTTCATTGCCGTGAAATCCTGTGGAGGATTTTGCGAGTTTCCTTTCCACAGACGAGTCATGGTTTCACCTGGCAATGTAATTTCTTGGTCATCATCAGCCATGTTCGATCCACTGCTGGGTGAAGCCACCCACCCAAAGCTTTTACGCTAATAGCAGAGTACCCGCCATATGGACCATCTTGTTCCAAGCGTGTAACACGTTCACCCGTCAGCGCTTGTTGATGACGTTTTATGATGGCATGACTGATTTGACCTGGATTTCTTCCTGATGTCCTGTTTGCGAATAAATAGTCGGAGAGAATAATCCCGACTCGGGTGCCTTTCTGTGTAGAATTTGCATGTTCTGACCGTGTCCACGTGGGTTTTCGCCGGGCACTCCGGTTTTCTCCCATTGTCCAAAAACATGCTGCTGCACAGGTTAAATGGCCTGCGGACTAAATTGCCCGTGGTGCCTTTTGATGGACTGGCATCCTACCCTGGGTATAGCACTGCCTTGCGCCCTGTGTCTGCCGGGATAGGCTCCGGCTCACCGCGACCCTGTACAGGATTAAGCCGTTTCTGGCAATGGATGGATGGATGGGATTAACGGGGTGCCCTCTCAGAGGGCACCTTCTTTGCAATAATCTCTAGTTACCGGGAGGGAATTTCCATTGGCTGTTATCGTGACTATGGAAACATCTCCTAGTCATTGAGATTACCATATTAAATAACATCTAAAATATATGTTTCAGGTTGTTAAATGAGAGAGGAACATATTATACCATTACCAAAATACGTCTGGATACTCTGACTAATAGGAACATTTGTTAACATCACGTTTATTAATACCGAGCTAATTACGAGCAACACTTGAGAGATGACATCCGCACATAATGACCTATTTATGAAAATTATTCCATCTCACAGGGCCTAACGTTGCGTGGTACCAACCGCCACGTGCACACTGGCAAGAGCTACTTTCTTCCAAGACGTTCCAAGATTCCCGAGCTTGCTTGCTCGCAATTAAAACGAATACTAGGTTAAACCCAGATAGCCCGTAGCAGCCTCATTATCTGTCCGGTCATTAACGAAAAAGCTCCGTCAGTGCAAATTAAGCAATAATTGGCCGCCGCGAACAAATCCTTTGAATAAGGTCACTTTGCTACAAACACGGCGACCCGCGTACGAGCAAGCAAGGGATAGCCAGCCCTACGAGCCGCCGCGAAAGGGGACCCATTCATTTGTGCGCCGTGATTAAGTACGGCAAATCGGTTGTGCTATTAAACAGCGTGCCATGATTGCTGGTGGCCTGCAGCTCTTTAAAGGGTAGTGGCTCGGAAATAAATCCACGGCCACTTGCAACGGAACTTAGCAATGGCCTGGCGGGGTTGTGGGGGTCAGCCGCTGTGCTACGGTGGACGGGAAAGTGTGGGTACATTAACAGACAGTTTAATTTGGTCGGTTAAAAGCCGGCTGCGTCACGTTGTTTTATTAGTCCGGTTATTTTTTTTTTACGGGCCGGTTTGGTTGAGAAGCGGTGCATATCAGACGCAAGGAGGACCCCGGTTGGAAATTTGCTTGGCTGTGGTTTTCACGCTGCGAGAACGGGACCGGGTGGAGAAACCCGTGAACGGAATGTCTCGTGCTGGAGACTCGGCGCTAGTGTGTGTGTGTCGTTCGCGGCTGTGATGAACATCGCAGCCTGCTCGCGGCAGTTGTCTGAATATTGGCATCTCACGGGCGGCGATGCCCCTGTGCGCCGGCTAGAGTTGATTTTCCGTTCTCTGTCGTTGCTGGCGTGCAGCGCTTTGTCATCCTCGGGTGAAAGGCGCTCTATAAATGCAATTATTATTATTAGAGTCCCGTGTTCATGACGGCGCCAGCAGATTCGCTGGAAACGATTCTACTCGGAAACGAAACGTGTTTGGCTTTCCTTGCACACGTCGGAAAATATTGTACATCTAACGTGATTAGTAAGTTTTGTGAAAGTCTACTTTGCCTGTTTGCACCGTTGGTGTCGTTCAGATTGGTAAACTGTCCCCAGTTCTTGGGATGATTACTGTACGGAATAAATTGCTGTAGTTCGTTTGTAGAACAACAGAATGTAATTGCCTTTTTAGAATGTCTGCAGAAAAGTGTGTTTATTTGGTTTCACTTTGTTTTGTTTAACCAGGTGAAAACCCAAGAGACGTGAATAGTCTAATTTGGCAGAGTGACCGGCGGCATCAGTCTGCCAGTAAGCGGAGGGGTAGGCGAGGCGGATGGGAATTGCCGCTGTGTGTATTCCCAATTGAGTAATCTGTTGTCGTTTTCAAACTTCGAAAATGTTAACCCTGACGCCGGCACACACTGGCCTACTCTTGCTATTGACGTCAGGAGACCTTAAACGTCTATGTGCGGCAGACGGATTTGCAGCATGAGTATTATAATACACCGCAGTGATAAACAGGACGGCCGCTGGATTAGAACCGCATATTAATTGCTATCGCTCACCAGGATAATCGACCAGTGGGTCAAGCAGATTGACTTGCATTACATACATTCTCAAGCGGTGGGTGGGGACCCATCAGTGAGCCGTGACCGCCAGCTTAGTGGTACGTGGAGCCTGTTAAAACTGAACCTTTTTATGGGGGGGGATGAGTGAAATTGGTGAAACGACTCGTAACAAAAACAATAATATAATACGCTTTGAATCCATAGAGCGGTTAAATGCAGCGTCATCTGAAAAAATAAACTGGGGGGCATCGTGAAAAAAACCTGCTTTGTGGGTAAATATTACCAAATGACTGTATGGACGACATAACTCACGATTAAAGTGGCGGAACGATTCAGAAGAGAAAGGGAATACTGGGTAGAATGAGAGTGCGATTGTGACGGGTAAATGGCTTATGGCTATAAAAAAGTTTCGACCGGTAAAAGTCTATGAGTTGTGGGTTAAACGCTCATAACTGGTCGGGTGGGTTGATGGTTGTGGTGGGCGGGGGGGCGGCGATTTGAAACAAAGAGAGAGGCAAGCGAAATGATTGAGTGACTGTTGGCACCAAAACGGGATTATGGGTAAAATGTTCTCGGGACCGAAATTGTAAGGCATTGTGGGGGGAAATGGTGAAAAGCAAAATTGCTTATCACACACTCCCGCCGAAACAAATGATTCCAGCCGGGATACGGTTGGCGTCGAGCTCTATCGATTTCCCTCCTCCTCCTCCTCCTCTCCCTCCTCTTCGTCTCTCCCATATATTTTTGGCTCGGAGAGGGCTTTATGAAGAGGGGAAAAAAAGGAAATTAAAGGTAGAAGGGCAAAGAAGTTTGAGTTGAAATGAGCTGTCACACAGACAGCGTGGACATCCCGGACATAGGGCACGTCTTCATCAACGTCTGCAGCTCTCGCGTTTCGCCGGTGCGGCGCTGGCCAGTAGAAATCTGCGGACGCCAATGCACCGCCCGGCTGTCAAGGAATACACGTGTAAAGGCCTGAAGCCGGGGACGCGAGGCGGGTCGTTTGTGGTGTTTCTTCACAGCCTTATCGAACCTTCTCCATTAGGAAGAACCAATTCCTTTTCTACTCTCCCCCTGGCTACACCTCCCGTGTGGGCGGTAACCTCGGGGCCCCGCCCCTCGGCATAGCCCCGCCTCTCACGAAGGATGAGTCGTTCCACAAGGAATACCCAAACATTACACAGATCCTAGAGCTGCCTTTTCTACCGCCTCCTATAGTCCCCCTGCAGGCCTGTGTTAGATTATTAATGTTCCTTCGTGCATTCGGAAGGATTCATTAGTCAGCTGTCAAGAGCGAACTTGCACTTGTTAGTGGGGGTTGGTGGGTCATGCAGAGATCATTGTTTCCGTTCGTGACACCAGCCCGCATGGCTGCAATGCGACCAATAGAACAGCAACGAGGTTGTTGGGTTTATATGGAGGGGGTTAATGGTTCTCCTCATGCACGTGTGGGGTTCATCACTTCGAGATGCCTCCTATTATCCTGGAGGAAAATTAGAACTGCTCTCCATAGCTGTTCTTTTTGTATAGCCGTGTCGAGTGTTCCTTCTCTCACTCGATACTGCTACACCGAGAGCACAGCTGTGGGGAGCAATTGTCATACATTGAGCCGTGAACATCTACAATCAGTAAATTGTAAGGATTCTTGTTTTTTTAAATAACACAACTTCTTCTTTGCGATTCTTCGAAGCGCGATGGTTAAATTAGTTTCCCATTTTCTTACACAACACAACGACCGGGTGTTATGACTACAAATACGAGAAATGTCACAGCACGCGTTAATGACAACGGCTACTTCCCTCCGTTATGTAGAAAGCATGGTCATCGGACAGCTACTCAGTTTCACTTGCTGAAGATGTGTTTGTCGTCTACAGAATATTTAGCGGTTTTATATTTTTGCAAAAAGATCTGGTCATCCTGTCCGCGATAGGAGGAAAATAAACGCAGCGTTTCGAGTGTTTGGCGTGTAATCAGATGATTACAATTCGAGGCAAAAATAACACAACGCATGCATTGATCATAGGCAGTTAGAGTCAAACACAGCGGGGCAATTGTATTTCTCCATCACTTGATTTCGATGCGAATCTATTATACGAGCACGCTTGCACGTCGCGATCCCTGTCAGGTAATACTTGGTATTGCCTGCGAATTCTACCAAACACTTCGAAGCCGAGCTGAAAGACAGCGATGTCCAGAAGCTGACCATCGTGCTTCGAAGAATCGCAAAGAAGAAGATGACAGTTTTAATAATGAGACTTGCTCTCAATAGCTGCTCTGTCGGGATAGCCGCATCGAGCGTTCCTCTATCCTTTGCGACGTTTTGCCTCCCTTAAATCCGCTGCATTTCCTTCTGATTTTTATCTATTTTTTATGTTGGTTAGTTCGCACGTTTGTTGTATCACAGGAATGCTGCTTCCAGAGCTTGGAAGCTCACAGGGTGTATTTCTGCTGTAATAATACACATCAGCTATCTATCCATTGTACAAGTATGCAGTATGCAGGGCTATACTAAGCCGCTGCCTTTGCAATAATTACAGAGAATGATAATTCGTAAATCTAGTTTTTGCTTTCAAGCTGCTGAGTAACCGTTGGAGTTACACTCGGCTAATTAGAATCATCATCAATATGCTGCACGTTAATTGTGCATCTGTTTTGCATGGCTTAACATTTAAGACTAAGTTGACCTGAGGGAGGCGCAGGAGAGGTTCACGATGCGTGTGGCCAGCAATTGACAGAAGCCAGTTTGGCACCAATCCAGTGCAGTGTGTGAATCCCCTATACACACAGACCTAGACCAAATACAACAACTCCCCGTATATTCTTTATATGTTGTTACGGCAAGGGCTGTTCGCGAGCACCTACCAAGGTTGTCTTTGGTCCCCCACTGCTGATATATAGATATATACTGCACTGTATACTGTACACATTCGACGCGCAATCGCCAAAGGTGCGGCTCAGGGCCTTCTTCTTTGCGATTCTTCGAAGCACGATGGTCAGCCTCTGGACATCGTTGTCTTTCAGCTCGGCCTCGAAGTGTTTGGTAGAATTCGCAGGGCCTGATAATTGCTCTCAAGAGCTGCTCTTTCGGAATAACAGTATCAAGCGTTTCACATTTCTCCTTATCGACGTTTCGTCTCTCACGTTCGAGACATTATCAGCTACTGAGGGCATTTTTAATATTGCTAATGATGCGACCATTTGAGGCCAAGACGATCTAAGGGAAGCCCACGACCAGTTAAAAATAATCGTCACTGGAGCGGGATTCGAACTCGGGTGGCCAGATTCGTAGGCCAGGGCGCTAACCACACCCGGAACCTTTCCGAATGGCGGTTGCGTTCACAATTATAACAGCATTTATAGAGCGCATTTCACCCGAGGGTCACAAAGCGCTGCACAAGGGCTGCGGAGAGAACGACATGTCGACATCGACAGAGAACGGAAAATCGGCAACAAATTTTTTTTTTCGGGGACCATGGCCGGGTGAACAATCCCACGAACGCGCAGTGGGAAGGGGAGCGGGCGCCGTGTTGTCAATAAATAAGGAGCAACACGTTGCGCATTAACGCGAGCGCCGGTGAACAGCGGGGCGGCCGTGTCGACCTGCATAGGTGCTCGCTAACGGCACTTGCCCCAACAGTCTGTTAAGGCTATAACGGGGATCTTTGTCTTTGTCTTGGTCATATGGTGGCTCTTTATGGCCGACTGGAGACACCGGCTGAGGTTTGAGAAACTAAATAATTGCTTTCACTGATTCTGTGCCATGGCTCGTGAGGATTGGTAACGCAGATATACTCACGAGGCATCGAACATACAGTGTGTAACGTTAATTAAGGTTGTTTGTATACGTCGCAGTTTATAAGGGCGATACTTGCTGGCTCGCTTGGCGACTCGAGTGAGCGCACACAGGTAACAATCCTGAAGACGCGTTTGCGTCACGACGTTGATTCAGCCCATCATCCCGCATCGGCTGGTAAAATAAGTTACCGCTTTGACAAAGTCTGGAGCCGCCGGTCCTTATTGGATGGTTCAGCTCCTGTCCGTGTGAATGTCGAATTTCCACCGCTGGTTCGGCGCCTTTGACAGAGGTGAATGGCGTTCGTTTGAGCTGGCAGGCGCGTTGCGTTTTTGGATGTATCGTTCGGTGTTTCTAGTTTGTGATCATGTCTGCGTGTGTGTGCTCGGATTTTTTTTCTCTTGGACATCTAACCAAATATTGACTGATGTCGTCTCCGCGGAACCGCGGTGCTTGTCGGAAGGTTATTGGAGATTAACAGTTGTTTACATGACCTTCCCACAAAGTGCTAAACGCTTGTGAAAAGGTCTCAAAGGCTCCAACATTTACATAAACAAAAGACAAAAAGACCGCCGTGTAGCCTTAAACAGACTATTGGGACAAGACTGGCACGGCGCAAGAGGAGGTGGGTGGATAGCACCACGCCAGACCGCCTTTGTCTCCCCAGTGCTGATGTTTACACACCGTACCACGTCCTGAGTCGACCTAGGAGGAAGGCTCAGGACCGGTTCAAATATTCGGCGCTGTTATTGCTGAGTTTTAGTCGCCCCAATGCTCGGCTCGCTGTTGTGAGCGTCGATCCTCCGCCCTCTGTTGTTGTTGGAGGGCGACCGCCTCTAACTGCCCAGTAGCGTCCTTCACGCACCTCCTCCACCCACACACACAGGTGCAGTTCAGCGAATCCTCAATGGTGTTGGCCGTGAGCACAGGCGCGTCGCAGCCGCGGATGTTCAGAAAAAAGTGGAGGGGATGGAATCATGTTTTCGTGAAAGTGCGGGGGTCACAACACCCGCAACACCCGCGGCTGCGACGCGGCTATGTCGCGAAGTAGGGGCTATCACAGCGCTCACAACGTGGGTTACCAGGCTGTGACCATCACGATCACAACACGCTGAGAGCTTTTCATACGTGGGCTTGATTGAGACCGCTTTGTGAACCCACATCTCAGCGCCGCTGCTCTCGGCACACTTGACACAACCATTAAAGTCGGCCTACCCTGGACACCGCCACAGCCAAAGGCAAAGATCCCCCGTATAGCCTCTAACAGACCGTAGCAGCAAGTGCTGTTAGCTAGTACAGTATTACCTATAATCGCTCTAGCATGGCACGCGAGCGAATGGTTTGCCAGCACCTTTGTCTCCATAGTGGCGATGTTTACACACCGCACCAAGTACTCATTTGAGGCCGAGTCGACCTACAGGAGGCCCGGAAGTCGTCCTCACAGCCACCCAGCCACCCACATCATTCTGGAACGCAGAAAAACCCACGGGGATAGAGAGAGACGTACTTTCCTTCTTCACCCCGTTAATCTTTCGTGTTATTTTCGTTTTTCAGAAAGAGCTATCTACAGGGGGGTGGGAGGGAAAGGGAGCGTGATATTAAAAAAAAAACTGAAATAAAATAATTATTGCTGCGGACAGGACAAATTGACTCAATTAATACAGCTCATTAAATTGTAGCCTAGGGGAGAGAATGGGTACCGTCTTCGCTCCTAAATCTTCGCGCGGTTGCTCTCTGCCGTAGCAGGGAAATAAACACGATCTTTTTTTTTCCCATTCTTTTGGGCCAGAGTTTTCTGATTGTGTTGGAACAGCAGGTGACCGGCCTCATGAATATTCATTGGCATTTCTCCAGGGGAGCTCCGGTGATGGTGCGAGGCGGCGTATATGACCCTTTCCTCTTTTCACGAGAGTAATCTGACATCTCACCATTTGGTTCCGTGCTGGCGAAGCGGGTAAACAGAGGCGGGAGAACGAGGTTGGCGGCGGTGGCTGTGTGGTCGAAACAGCCAGGTGACGATGGACGTCAATCCCACACGAAAGCACGTCCTTCCCTCCAGCCGCGGGTGTTGCGACATCCGCACTTTCACAGAAACACCCGCGGCTGCGACGCGCCTGCTTCCCTCTCATTGACCGTGTCGCGTTTCACCGCACATTCGCATTCTGTCGTGCCACAGCGCCTCGCAGAATGAAGGTCTAGCGGTCTAGCCCGACGTGATTCGATTCCCACCTCGGGCACCTTTCTGCGTGGTGTGTGTGTGTGTGTTCGTGGGGAGCGGTGGCTCAGTGGATAGCGCGCTCGGCTACAAACCTGGCAACCCGAGTTCGAATCCCGCTCACGGCCAACACCAGTGACGATTTTCTGAACCGGTCCTGGGCCTCACCGATGTCGACTCAGCCGTGGTGCTGGTCACCCTGCCTCCTCGTGTGCCGTGTCGACCTTCATAGGTGCTCGCTTAACGGTAGTTGACCCTGGTCCGCGTGGGTTTACTCCGAGTTCTCCGGTTTCCCCCAGTGACTAACCAAAACACTCATTAATTAGCCGATTCTTCTTCTTTGCGATTCTTCAAAGCACGATGGGCAGCTTCTGGACATCGTTGTCTTTCAGCTTAG
>JAZEWU010000034.1:2261953-2275236 GCA_036362915.1 Geotria australis
AGATGTTACCACTGCGCCACCCTGCCGCCCTATGTGAGCATGGCATCAAACGTGATGAAGGCAAGGGTTAACAATCCGCAATACAACCGAACAGAGTTTCATTTCCTACGCGCGACCCTGTGCTGCCTGCATTCGGAGCGTTTTGGGAATTCACGAAAACAGTTTTTAGGAGTATTAAGAGAAATGGCAACACTGGCCATGGAGAGAGAAAGAGAGGGGCATTGTGTCACACGCGAAAGCTGCACGTTTTCGTGTGTAGGTCTAGCACGCAAGGGTTAACGCAGTGCATTGCACAGAATACAACATGCGCACGTATCGACGTCAATATGTTCGTGTTTGTGAATCTGTGGTGCTGGCCACCCACGCCCTTGTGTGCCGTGCTGGCTTTTGGAGGTGCCCACGAACAGCACTTGACCCTACAGTTTGTTAAGGCTGTACGGGGGATTTTTGTCTTTGGAGAGCAGTGGCTTGTGCACCGCACGTATGCAAATCCAGCCACGCAAAGGTCTATTTGCTATGAAATCAATTGAACAGTTGTGAATGAGATGTGTGCGTGTGTATTAAAGCCCATGTGATTGGAATGCAGAGATATATAGATAGATGTTCAGTATTTCAGCATAAAATACCCAGTGAGCCTGCAAGCTCTGGATGCGGGATTCCTGCGATACAACATGTAACATGCATTCGACAATGTATCGGCGTTGGTGCATCGTTTTTTAAACTAGTGTCAGCGAGCACCTATTAAATCCAGGGCAGCCCACAAACGTGAACCACACAGACAGTACAGGTATGTCTGGCCACCTTTATCTCGCGTTGCACGTATGTACTCCGAGTACAGTAATCTTACGAGGCTAAGCCGGCCTAGGGGGTGCCCAGTCCAGTTAACCGAGTGGCGCGGTGCATCATGGCTGAGAATCTAACCCAGGTCTCTGGGTCTCCGTGTACGTCTCGTGTGCAATATGATTGTGTGTTTCAGAAAAGTGATTCAGTGATATCGTAATCTGCCAGTAATAATGAAAATCATCTCGGCTTGTGTAGCCAGGGCTAACTATATGTTAATTTGCGCGTATATAAGTCGCACATATTAGGATAATTAATTAATGGCGTTGATGCATCGTTATGGACATGCAGCACGTATAGTGAGCCGGTCACACTTGTCTGGCTGTGTGGCAGCGTTACCGAGTTTCTGCGATACTTAATTTTATAGCCTAAGGTTAAGACTAAGAATTAAAGGAATTACACAGACGGGGGAAAGGAAGGTTGAAGAATGAAACGTATAACGGCCTTCAGTACCCGTGACCGATGATTTAATTTCATTCCTTTCGAGGGAAGGATTAGGGGAGGGAAGTGGCCATGGCGAATTGTAATTAAGGGGCAGCGCGCCGTCACCCGGGCAATTATCGGAGGCGGATTGAGTAGAGTAGAGAGGTGAGCGAGATGGATTAGTGGCTGAAAACTTCACGGGATCAACCTCGATGGGGTTTAGAGGTCACCGGGAACAGGATGGAGGGATTAATAAAGAATACAAACTTTACAAAAAAATGAAGAGCTAAAGAAAACTCACGTTTTAACGAGAAAGGAACTTATTATTATTATGGTTCAATTTCATAGGATTTAGTGGAAATATCTGCGGCTGGTTGAGCAAACGTACGTCTATCTCTCGGCGTTCAGTGGAATAAACCCAAGACTCGTTGAGCCAAACGCACGTCTGTGGTTTCATCTCGCCTCCGAGTCGTGTTACTTTCGACGCTCAACGAATATCGTGCAGCCCCGCGTTACACGTTTTAATATTAACGACGTCTGTTCGAATTCGATTCGATTCTTCGAAGCGTGATGGTGATATGACAGTTTTCCATTGCAACAAGTTCTTATTTAGTTGCGGACAGCCCTTCAACATTTAGAGATATAATAGTCAGTGCTGGCCTTAAAGGCGGCGGGAATTGGCCTCTCTTCTTGCTCCAGACTGAGGGGCTTCTGGCATCTGTTGAGCTTCTGGACATCGTTGTCTTTCAGCTCCTCGGCTTCGAAGTGTTTGGTAGAATTTGCAGGTAATACCAAGTATTACTTGACCGGGATCGCGACGTGAACGCTTCAACCAAGTCTGTTGAGAGTAACTGAAATCAAGGCGCGTCTGGCTGCAGCGTAAAGCAGCCTCGCTTGACAACGACGACACCTCATTACAGACCTCAGCCGCAAGTGTTAAACGACGAGGGATGATTGAGAATTCTCGGCTAATTATTTTCCACGAGTCTCATTTAACGTGAAGCTGAACGCGCCGTGCGAACCACAATTGGTCTGAAAGCACGCTTAATCTGCAAAGGGTTTAAACGTGAGTGCCTTGGATGTTTAGGAGCGGAGTCGCAGCGTACTGGTTAATCCGATTTAATCCACGTTTTTTGTTGATTTCACATCCGTGTGTCGCAGTCGAGATGCGTCACAAGTCTAACTTGTGCTGCTGTGCTGATAGCTAGATAAGATGATGGTTGAAGCCATCATGAATTGAACCGTGAAAACCTACATCAGATAGATATATGCTCATTATTACCGGAGAAAGTACCCAATGAGCTTGCAAGCTCTGGATGCAGGATTCCTGCGATGCAACAAACGTTCAAACTAACCAACACAAACAATGTATAACGCCACGAGGTAATGCAACGAATTTAAGGGAGGCGAAACGTCGCAAAGGACAGAGGAACGCTCGACGCCGCTATCCCGAAAGAGCAATTCTTGAGAGCAACGCCCCAACATTGTCTTAGCTCGACGCTTAAATAATCCATCGGTGTGGATTCCTTGCAAGCGTTTCACGAAGATATCTGGCGCGGCGTAATTACACTCATTTCCAACGATGCAATTATGTGCATCTGTGCTGACTCAGCTTGGCCGGCTCCACACGCCCCGGCGAGCCTGAGATAGAGGGCTCGTGTGTGTGTGCGGGGAGCGGTAGCTCAGTGGTTTGCACGGCCACCAACACCAGTGACTATTTTCTGAACCGGTCCTGGGCCTCTCCTAGGTCGGCTCGGCCTCAAATGAGTACCTTGCGCGGTGTGTAAACATTGCCGCTAGAGAGCCAAAGGCAGCCGGGCGTGGTGCTGGTCACCCACTTTTTCATGTGCCGTGTCGACCTTCACAGGTGCATTGCTTACGGAACTTGACCCTGCAGTCTGTTAAGGCTATACGAGGGGATCCTTCGTCTTTGTTGTATGCCCCTCCAAGGCACCGTTATGATTGAGTGCGATGTGAATTAAGAGCGCGCACGTGCCTGAAAGGGCGTCGTTAAAATGCATCGCTTTGGTAGAGGTGATTGTGGCTCGGTTGGGAGTAATGGGCTAGCAGTGCGCCACGGCCCCCCTGGACCGGCTGTGGAGAAGACTGGACCGTGGTGAGCGGGGAAGGGGGGATGTGAGGGAAAGGGGGGGTCATCTGGGGCACGCTAGGGTGGGGGGGGGGAGACACAGGGGTGCAGGAGATAGCAGTTAAAGAACGGAATCCGTGCTTGCTGTGTATGCACTATTCTCGCTGTAATTGTCAAATTGCCTTCGGAGGTCTAGTGGGGGTCTCTCTCTTAACGCTTACCGCTGGCTGCCGAATCCATCATTATCATCAGCAGCAGCACCAGCTGTGATCAATCCACTGCTGGATGAAAGCTGTCCCCAGGTCGTGGTCGCTCACTGTTGGGCGATGACGCGGCGGTAGCGTGCTTGCCCGCTTGTCGCAAAGGTCTGCGGTTCGAATCCGGCCGTTCGAGGTCAAATTTGACCAAATTCGAAAACTGCACCGCAAGATCATTCGCTTGGGATTACACACTCAGAGTGGCACACTACCCCCCGCTCCAGTACCATCCATTCATTTTCAGAAACCGCTTAATCCTGTACAGGGTCGCGGTGAGCCGGAGCCTATCCCGGTAGACACAGGGCGCAAGGCAGGGGTATATCAAAGATGGGACGCCAGTCTATCGCAGGGCACCTGGGGCAATTTACTCAGTAGGCAAATTAACCTGGCAGCATGTCTTTGGACGGTGGGAGGAAATCTGAGTGCCCGGCGAAAACCCACGCGGACACGGGGAGAACATGCAAACTCCACAACAGAAAGGCACCCGAGCCGAGATTCGAACCCGGGTCCTTCTTGCTGTGAGGCGGGAGCGAGACCCACTGCGCCACCGTGCCGCCCGGCAGAGGAATTCCCCGGTCACACTCGCGAATGAGGCTATCCCGGGTCCCTTGAGCTATGACCTGGTTAAACGACATTAACTCAACTAATCTCTCCGCGATGATGCGATGTTACAATTTATCCGGCCGCCGCGTGTGACCCGGTTTCCGCGGTGGGAATCCTCCCAGGAGCGTCACATTCCTGGGCTGCAGCTCCTATTAATCTGGAGAACTACAGCGTTTTGTGACCCCCAGTTATGTTATCTGTCCGTGTATCCAATGGATGTTATGAACCTGTCTGTGTATTTTATGGATGTTATAATGTCAATAAGAATTTTTCATTTATAACGCGCACATATTCATTCACCGTCGAAGGCACTCATTCGACGAGAGAACGACTCAGAGGCGCAAGGAAAGCGGAGGAGGCAGCCAGGCGGTTTTGCCGGCGCCATATTGCCACACACTGTTTCCTATATATTATGATGTCAGTAGGCCAATTAACCTATGCAACAGAATGTATTTGGACTGTGGGAGGAAACCGGAGTGCCCGGCGAAAACCCACGCCGACACGGGGCGAACATGCAAACGCCACACAGAAAGGCACCTGAGCCGAGATTCGTACCCGGGGACTTGTTGCTGTGAGGCGGCAGCGCTATGTAATGTATGTTATTTACCTGTGTGTGTGTGTATGTAATGCATACGATGTGTCTGTCTTTCCATCCCATCACTTTCATGTCTTTCTGTTTCAACGTTTTGTTGTCCCTCGGTCTAATCACTGTCTCGTCCATAGACCTGTCCCTCTGTCCGGTTACTTTTCTCTCCTCTCTGAGTTTCACCACTTTCCCTTGGGTACATGAGTCTGTTCCATCACTTTCCTGTCAGTTTGCCCCGACACTTTCCCTTCTGGCTGTCTCTGTCTCATGTCAATTTAACGCTGTTCTTTCTCTATAATGAGCACTATAATTTCTCAATTCCCTGTGCTTACCGTACTCGGTCCGATTGTCTTTGCCATCCTTCCCTACACCTCCTCCACTCCATTTAATCTCAAACTCCGATTGCATTGCTCTGCAAATTACAATAATCGCAGAGAATGGGAATTGGATGGCCTCCAAGGGAACAGAACAGAAAATGCTTACTGCCCAATAGGCAAAAAAGTATATAAGCCACTAATTTTACGAGATTAAAGTCTGACCGAGTCTCGAGACTCAATTCCGGGATGGTCTTGCAAATTGTGATGTTTGGCCATCCAAGCGCATTTGTCACGTTGGAGGAAACTAGAGGGGCTGAATAATTACCCACAGTGGTTATCGCGGGTAACATTCAAAACTCCGCACAGATGGGTTCGATAACCAGTTTCTCTACAGCTCTCTTCTGGGATCCTCACAGACAGAGGTTACAACACGCGATACTCCCGGACAGAATCGCAGCCACATACAAGCCAGGTTCACCCCTGCTTCGCCTCTGAGATATGTGACCCTCGGGTGAAAGGAGCTCTATAAAATGCTATTATTATTATTATAAGGGGAGGTCCGGTGCTTGCCTGCTGAGATGTGCAGATATCGCCAGTAGGGAGACAAATTTGCGGCCGAGTGCGTTGCTGGACGCCCATCCTGTCATAGGTGATCGCTGACAGCACTTGACCCTACAGTCAGTTAAGGCTATGCGCGGGATCTTTGTCTTTGTGTCGTGTGTGGGGTGCGCGTCTTTGCGGCCGAACCCTCAGATGACATATTCCGCTCAGTGCCGGGTTAAGGCATGGGCTTTAGGGGCTGCAGCCCAAGGGGCCCTCCGCCAGCTGGAGGGCCTCCAGAGATTAAGTGAAAAAGTAATTTCACTTGTGAATGCCACCGCGACCCTCACCAGGACAAGCGATTTAGAAAATGGATGGATGAATGGATGGGAATAAGAAGTGTTCAATTAATATACGTACATCTATTTGTAGGAAACATACCACGTCAATGATAAACGCTGCACTGTAATACGTATGTTTGAATTTTAATTGCCGGTTAGCCCTGTAAAGAAAATAATATTTTTTCTTTAATGTTTTTTTCCATCCATCCATTTTCTAAACCGCTTGTCCTGCAAATATTACCAGGAGGTCTCACGGTACCTGTGGCCCAGGGGCCTACAACATCTTAATGCGGCTCTGATTCCGCTCAGAGTGTTAACAAATGCACAGTACCCACAGCTGTGGGTTGTTTGTCTGTCGGGGTGTTGGGAGCGCGCGGAGACAGCTGGGGACAAACCCGGCGAGACGCGCGCCTGCCTGGGTTGCTGTCACTAGTGAGCCCTTGTTTTCTCACGAGATAGCGCGTGTCGAGCTGCGCTGCTGTGCTGTATGTTTCGTACATGTTGCATGTTATGGGTTTACACGACTCCCGTTTGTGAGAAGCCGCTTTGAAGAGCTCTCATTACGTGCAGCCTGCTCGCCTGTGAATACACAGCCAATGGGCCTTACCCGATAAATAAAATAGTTTATCGGGTTTGCTTTAATGAATCCTCGAGTGGCGATATTCCGAGTCGACCCCGAGTTGACCTTTGTGACCTTCAGACCGAGAGGCGAGTAATCTCACCGAGGTGTCCCCCGGCTGCATATGAAGGCGCGTGACGTGTCCCGTTCTGTAGCTCGCCGGGTGTGTAGCTCTCCGGTGTGACTCGTTGATGGCGCCTTGCAAGGGCGAACACTCACGTGTGTGCTTGTTTCACGAGGCCACTCAGTCCGATGAGCTTTAAATTGAGCGAATGGTGGTTGTCTGGCAGTTCGACGAGTGGCAATGCATCGATTGAAACAAATTGCCACAGCTCGCGAAACGTGCATCTGCTTGTCTGTGTAGACACGGAGCGGTCCCGTTTTATGAACATGATATACTTCTGTTATAATCGGACTAATGGAGCAAACAGAGCTGTACTAATGAGAATGAAATTAAGAGAATACAAATACATGAAAGCAGTAAGAATTAGGCAAAAATAGTCATTCGTTAATGCAATCATGAGGCCCCCCCCCCCCCAATTGTAGCAATTTATCAACTTACTGGCAGGGATGAGTTCATTATTATGTGCCTCGTGGCAACGAGAGCTGGGTAGACAAAGGTGGCCGGGTAAACATGGGGCTGGATTCAGCACCAGCCAGCATGCATCTCAAACGTTCAGGACGCTGACATTTTTACAAATGGGCTCTACTTCCCGAATAAATCAATCGCAATTTTCTAACCGTAAAAAAAAAAACATTCGCACAAAGTGCAATTTCTCTGTTATTGGACACATAAGGGTCTTGCGCAAGGTAGCAGCGAATCTAGAGCGGCGGCGATAAGACCCAAGCTTACTAGCGGTACAGCAGCAACCAGGGCATTGGTTGTGGGTTTTTTTTAATATGAAGCAAAAAGAACATTCCCAGTGGTATCGGTTAATTGGGGGAGGGAGGGAGGCGGGAGGGGGAGAGAAGGACGTTTTAGGGGAAGATTCGTCTGATCACCCGTGAACTCCCCAACCGTCCCGCTGATGTGACACGGGCACACACGGCCACACAAAGACAAATATCCCCCATATAGCCTTAACAGACTGTAGCGTCAAGTGCCGTTAGCGAGCACCTTTGAAGGTCGACACGACACACGAGGGGGTGGGTGACCAACACCACAGACGCACAGACACGGCCGCACAGACTCGCTCAACCAACCGGCCAAATCGTGATGGCGCGCCGGCATTTCCTTGGGAGCTCGAAAGTGACAGCAACGGTCCCGGTGAGACCCGAGTCGGGGATAGGAGGAGGGAGCGAGGGAGATGTGTGGGTAGACTAGCAGACAGAAATATTTGTAGAGGGAGGGAGAGACTAAATGAAAGAGGGAAATCGAGAGTTTGATATGGAACAACACAGAGACGAAGACAGTGCAGACGGATGTAGAGAGAGATGAAAGGGACGGAACAGACAGGCGGAGGTCGAGGAAAACGGTGAGATGTAGAGAGTACGCACGGTAAGGTTGTTGCAAATAGAGGCAGGCGACACGCAGTCACACAGCACGAACGACACAAAGAGGTAGGCCCTTATAGCTGCTACTCGGTCACAGCACTTGACCCGACAGTCCGTTAAGGCTATACGGGACGTCTTTGTATTTTGTACGCGCTAAGGTTTGTACAATACGGGCAGGTGGAAGCCTACAAGAGAGGAATTTCTAGGAAGGATTACTGCGGAATAAAAATTACGGGGGGATTCACACTGGTTTGCAGACAAAACACCCGCCGCGTGTTCAGGGTTGTCGTATCTATCCATGGACGAGCTTCCACTTAGCAAACCTACCACCCGCCGCTCTTGTAGACCCAAGTCTGACTCTGCAGCGGTCCGCAACCTCTAATCCAGCTCTCTGGAAGCAGAGCGTGGAGCCAGGCATGGAGCGTTGACCAGACACGGAGCGTGGACAATCCTCACCGCCTCTCAGAGGACCGTTACTTTGGTTTTGTTGAGAAAAAGCACATTGGTACAATCGGTATGTTTTGAATGTCAGCTCACAGACACACACTAGACAAGTTTATATATATATAAAAAAAAGAATGGGCGATGTAGGCTGTCTGGAAATTTTCAATTTATGGGGACAGCTTCTACATTTACATGAAACCGCATTGAGAGTGAAAATGAATCTGTGCATTAACTCCAGCCCGTTTGTGCACGGGGCTCGGCGTAACACAATCGCCGCCTCTGTTGGTCCGGATGGGTATTATATCCTCTACAGAAGCCGATGGAGAACATTTCATATCTGGGGTGGGGTGGGGTGGGTGGTGGGTGGGGCCGGGTAATTGAATTGGAATAGAATTGAATAAGCTGCAACGATGCATTGGAGCAATTGTGATGATAACTCTGCAATTATCACAAACACACCAAACAAAGAAGATCAGCGCCTCCACGGATGTTTTTTTTCGGGATAGAACAGTGTCACTGAGCCTTTCTGCTCTCTTCTTGACATGCCATTCTCTCCACAGCCTTGTGCAGCGCTTTGCGACCCTTGGGTGAAAGGCGCTCTATAAGTGCTATTATTATTATTCTTATCATTCGCGACGTTTTGCCTGCCACGTTGAAGGCATGATCAGCCGTTTCGGAATGATGATGCCTCCAAGCAAGGCTCTCTGTGATGCCGGATTCACCCGAACCCGTCTGTGCCCCCCTCCCTCGCCTCGCTTTTATTCTCTCCGCTAACAAGGTAATTGGATTTTCAAGAAGCTCGGGACGTCTCGTAATACGAGTACCGATTGTTGTTGATGCCGTGTAAACAAAGCCTCGTGCGGGTCGCCGATCAGCAATCCTCAGCCTGGCCGCAGGTGGAAATTCCACGTTGCGATCTCAAGAGCTAGTAAACTCGGGCAACAGCCACCCCTGACTTGTCGTGAATTGATAATGCTGACGAACGTACTGATGTAAGTTTTCACTGCTCGATGCACGATGGTTGCTTTTTAAAGATGTTCTTTCGGGTTAGCCGTGTCACTGAGCTCTCCCCCTCTCTCCTTCGCGACATTTTGCCTCCCACGTTGGAGGCATCCTCAGGCGTTCTGAGAATACAATTGTAATGTTAACAATGATGCCAATGTTGGAGGCGAAATGTCGCGAAGGAAAGAGGGGGAGCGCTCGACCCGGCTATCCCGAAAGAACAGCTTTGAAAAGCAATTATCAACATAATCATAGTAACGTAGGCAAGCCCAGCGACTAATACTGTACCGTTATGTGTTAATCGCAATTCCTATCATGGTAACAATGATCATCAAAGGTTAACTCGACTCGCTGACCACGTGAGCATTAGGCGGTGATGGTAATAATCGATGTTGGCAGCCCCTGAGTCACCGATCGAAATTCCACATTCCCAAGACAGGCCTTCGCTAAATTAACTGTCACATTGGTGGGCAGGCCCCAAAACGCCCAAGCCAAAAACGGGGCACGTGTCGCATTTCCCTCTCGCCCGGCGGCCACTCGTGTGCTGTCATTCATCCTCACGATTCGGGGTCGTGGATTGATCGCACCAAACAAAATCAATTCTCTGCTTTGTTGTGTTGAGTCTGGAAGCGGCCTCTAGTGGCGGCAGGAGGTCATGTTAACCCCATTACGTACATAGTCGCAAACAATCGAGCGTTGTGTGCTGATGTAGGTTTTGTCACGGAATCGAACCGCCTCGAGCAGGAATTTCTGTGCGGAGTTTGCGTGTTCTCTCCCGTGTCCGCGTGGGATTTCTCCAGTTACCCGGGTTTCCTCCCACATCCAAATGCATGCTGCCTAGGTTAATTATCCTGACTAATTTGCCGCTGGTGCCCTGAGCTGTTGCAACTTACTTACCCCTAGTAGATCACTTTTTACGGGTCAGGCCACGTGGAATCTGTTGCTGAGGAAAGGGATGACTGGTCCACTCTCCTTGGATTGCTGCCACCGCGACCCTCACCAGGACAAGCGGTTTAGAAAATGGATGTATTTATAACGCGCATATATTCATTCAATGTCGAAGATATTCATTCGACGAGAGAAGGACTCCGAGGCGCGAGGAAAGCGCAGAGAGGTGGAGGAGGCAGCCAGGCGGTTTGCCGGCGCCATATTGCCACACACTGCTTCCTATGTATTACGATGTTAGACATCGTCGAATTCGGCCAAATAACTAACGTGTATTTCGTTTTGATACTTACCCCTCCCCCGCCGTACAACTGTTCAAAAGAGCTACACGGCTCAACGGTTGCCTTCCAGCTTAGATGCAAACCGAGTGACATTGTCGGGAGCGATTCCCCCGGGGGGGGGGGGTCGTCGGGATGCGGGACCAATCACGACCCCTTGCCGCTACGACGCGGGCGCCTAATCGCCGGAGGGACGTTTCGAGTTTAAGAGTCGAGAGCCGCCGACCCTGGGCGGCCTGACCACTGTCAGAGCAGCGACTCGACGACTCTGTACCGTTAGTGGGCACCTGCAGTGCTGGCAGCGGGATGCCACCGTGGTGCCAGCCACGGTTCTATCTCTCTCTCTCGAGATCAATGCGACAATTCCACCAGACGGCTTTCAAGCTCCCAAGGCTTTTCATCCGTGCGGATGCGAGCGTGTGTTACGGCGGGCGGGGTGGGGGTGAGATGTTGTGTGTGTGTGTGTGTGTCCTCTTTGTAACGCGACAGAGTTGTTCTTGTGGCTGTTGTAGCATTTGTTGCTGCGGCTGTTGGTGGTGTTGTATTTGTAACGGTGCAGGTTTGCCGATGTAGATTTGTAACTGCTCGATTAGAATTCGATTCGATTCTTCGAAGCGTGATGATTATATGACAGTTTCCCATTGCTGCAACAGGTTCTTCTTTAGTTGCAGACAGCCCTTCAACATTTAGAGATATAATAGTCAGTGCTGGCCTTAAAAGCGGGCATTGGCCTCTCTTCTTGCTCCAGACTGAGGCGCTTCTGGCATCTGTGGAGCTTCTGGGCATCGTTGTCTTTCAGCTCGGTCAAGGTAGAAGCGTTCACGTCGCGATCCCTGTCAGGTAATACTTGGTCTTCTTCTTTGCGATTCTTCGAAGCACGATGGTCAGCTTCTGGACATCGTTGTCTTTCAGCTCGGCTTCGAAGTGTTTGGTAGAATTTGCAGGTAATACCAAGTACTACTTGACAGGGATCGCGACGTGAACGTTTCTACCTTGCTCGATGTGGTGGTGGGGATTGCTGGGGTCACGGTTTCGACGCATTGCCGTGATGACCTCTCCGACGTGAGCCTCACCCGGGCTGTTTCTCCCTGCGAGGCTTGAAGTGATTTCCCCGTCTCTCCTCCGTTTGCTCCACTGCGGTGGTTTGGCGTCACGAAAGCCATGTGTCCGTAATATTCTGCTCCAATACCCCCCACCACTGCCTGTCAACCGGCCAACCCGGGTCAACCTGGAGAGTTGCCGTTTAAACCCACAACCAAAACAACAACGTTCACTAATTCATTCATTGTCATGAACCGCTTAATCCTGAACAGGGTTGCGGTGAGCCAGAGCCTATCCAGGCAGACACAGGGCGCAAGGCAAGGCTATAGCCAGGATCAGACACCAGGTCATCACAGGACACCTGGGGCGATTTAGTCCATCCGTCCATCCATTTTCAGAAACCGCTTAATCCTGTACAGGGTCGTGATGAGCCGGAGCCTATCCCGGCAGACACAGGACGCAAGGCAGGGCTATATCCAGGATGAAACGCAAGTCCATCACAGGGCACCGGGGGAAATAATAATAATAATAGCATTTATAGAGCGCTTTTCATCCGAGCGTCACGAAGGTCTGCACAGGGCTGCGGAGAAAACGGCATGTCAACAACGACAGAGAACGGAAAATCAGCAAATTTTAGTCAGCAGGCCAATTCACCTATGCAACAGCGTATCTCTGGGCTGTGAGAGGAAACAGGAGTGCTCGGCAAAAACC
Source organism: Geotria australis (assembly GCA_036362915.1). Classification (NCBI taxonomy): domain Eukaryota; kingdom Metazoa; phylum Chordata; class Hyperoartia; order Petromyzontiformes; family Geotriidae; genus Geotria; species Geotria australis. Next base: position 2,274,484 of record JAZEWU010000034.1, read on the forward strand.
CACACGGACACGGGGAGAGAACATGCAAACTCCGCACAGAACGGCACCACAAACAAACAACAACGCGACCCTATTAAATACAACGTATGTGAATCCGATCAAGTGAATCTTCTCCAGTAACCGATCAATCGACACATCGTTACACTCCCCCGTCGGGCTGTTATTGCGTCAAACTGCTTCGTGATAACGAACGGCGAGCGCAGGGCAGCGGTGAGTGTTCGCGGCACACTGACGAACCGCTTTGCCGCAGCTGCCCAGCACATGACTTTGCGAGTCTCATTGCTGCGCCTGTGATTTATGTTGCAAATTTCCCCCCGTCTATTGACGGTGAAAGCCGTGGTGCAGATATCCCCTAATGATCATTGTTACTGCCAAAGAGCCCCCGCCATTAGGCTCCATGGATTATTGCCGCATTAAAAAGACGGAATGCCCCCGCTAATTTTTTAAGAGCCGCTGCAGGTTACTGGGGGGAGCGGAGTGGACGATTTCCAGTGGTCGAGATGGATGGTACAATTCCACCTGTTGGAGCATTCCCAGCTTTCCCTTCCTGCGGGTGGTCTTTCCTTTAAAAATAACCCCCCCAAGACTATTGAAAGATGTATTAGCCGAAGCCTACAAAGACAGAGTTCCCCCATATAGGCTTAACAGTCGGTAGGGTCAAGTGCTGTTAGCGAGTAGCACCTAGACAGGCCAGTGCGGTACACGAGGGGGTGGGTGGCCAGCACCACGCCCAGTCGCCTCAATGTAAAGGAC
>JAZEWU010000034.1:2299925-2314744 GCA_036362915.1 Geotria australis
CCACGTGTACGTGGCGGGCCACAAAATGAAATGTGACATTAAGGATATTGCTTTGTCGAATGCTTTGCTTCGTAATTATCAGTCTACAGCACGGGGAGACAAAAACACATTAACCGCTGAATGAGAGATACCTAAACGGAGTTGAACTAGCTGCCATCTATGACCGGAATAATACACGCATCCTCGTAGGCGGGCGGTGTGCCGACTCGTACGCAGGGTTCACGAGATCGTACACAGTGTACAACTGATGTCCCCTAACCAGATTATAGACCCTTGATATTCGATACCTTGCTACACGTGAACCACGCGGTTGTTAACACATTGCGACCTGAACCCAGAGATCTGAGTTTAGTTCCCTGTCGAGTTTAACCCGAGTGGCCGGTGATGTCTTAACCGGCACAGCTAAGAGCGGCAAGGTTAAGACATCATTGTTAAGACATTTTAAGACATCTTAACTGGCACGGTCAAGGCGGCACGGTGGCGCGGTGAGCAGCGCTGCCGCCTCACAGCAAGACTCCCCGGGTTCTAGTCTCGGCTCGGGTGTATTTCTGCGTAGAGCTTTCATGTTCTCCCCGTGTCCGCGTAGGTTTTTGCAGGGTACTCCGGTTTCCTTCCACAGTCCAAATACACGCTGCTCCCTGTTTTCATTGTCCTGACTAAATTGCCCCATTGCCATGAGATTTTGTAACTTGCCTACCCTTCCCCGCTGGACAACTGTTAAAAATAGAAACTGACTGAGTAAACCGTACCTGGGCTCTCCTTCTCACCAAGCCACCATTGACCAGTGTGCTAAGTAGGCAGAAAAGAGACTCAGTTTTGTAATGGGCTACGTGCGTTGCAGAGACTCAATGTGTTCTCTTTAACGTACGGTGTTATATCCGGGCACTCTGGGTTCCTTTAAAAAACATAAAATAAATGCAATGTTAATGGATTTTCTGAAAGGCCCTCGGCATGATAAATCGTACAATAAGTTATAATTATCTCCGTGGCCATTTAAGCACCATGCTGCGATCCTGGAACCATGAGTTCAAATCCTACCCGTGATCTTCATAATAAAAACTCGAGTGAAAATTGGCATCTAAACCTGGCGCGGGCCGCCACTAGGTAGACTCAGTCTAAAGTGAGTAACTCATTCAATGGTAGTGTGGTCAACGGCATAGGCACTCGAGAGATAAAGGCGACCTTGCACGTGTTGTGCCGGCTATGTCCTCTCCACTCCTTCTCCCCACCCCAATTGCATTATCCCGGCCTTAATAAGTGCTCGCTAACAGCATTATCCAAGCAGCCAATAATACGTCCTTTCCTTGTAAGTTAAGAAATGGACTGAACAGTTTAATGACCGCTAATATTAAATTACAGTTAACAAACAAACCACGGTTTAATGAAATTGTGTTTATTGTCAGTGGGACATTTTTGGGGAAATTGAATCAAGTGTGTTTAAAAATGATTCATTATTCGTGCGGCGTGTGCACGGCCGTCAGGATTTTCTATTCCTTTTTGTTTTGGTTAAACGCTGCGCAGGACTTTTCCAGCAGTGCGCGCATGCGGATGTTTTAACGAATGTAGTTGATGGGAACAACTAACGCTTGCAAGCGTGCAATTCATTGTTTTTACAAACCCATTACTTCTCCCTAATAAACATAGAGGCGACACGGTGGAGTGGTGAGTAGCGCTGGCGCCTCACGGCATTAAGTACCCGAGTTCAATTCCCGGCTCGGTTGTCTTTCTTCGTCGGTTTTTGCCGGGCACTCCGGTTTCCTCCCACGGTCCAAAGAAATGCTGCTGTTTATGTTAATTGGCCTGCGGACTAATTTTCCCCCGGTGCCCGACAATGGATTGGCAACCCATACTGAGTATAACCCTGCCGTGCGTCCTGTGTCTGCTGGGATAGGCTCTGTCTCACGCCGACCTTGCACAGGATTGTGCGAGTATTACAAATGAGTGAATGATATAAAGATGGTAAAAAAGTAAAGGTGCAGCACCGCAATTGCTCTCAAAAGTCATTGCTAGTGGAAGGGGCATCCACTAGGGCAAGCTCTAGGAGAACTCTGGAGGGAATTTGGCCTACTCTTCTACACGGGGCACATCTCCGGGAAGACAAACACACAGACGCCTTAGTTAAATCACATCAATGTCGTGAATTGTCAAGCGTGGGTCAAATGTCAATGTGTCCCAATACTCACACGCCTGGAGAGGCAATCTCGACCGTAAGATCGATCGGTGAAGCAGCAGCGCTACCCGGACAGATTTGTTCCGGTGTAGTGGACCTCCACTTATCCATTACCCTCCTACATTTTCCTTTTTGCTATCGTCCGTGGGAGTCCACGAACTCTCAGGATCAACGGGACCTACTCTTTCTATTATCTGCCACGTTTTCGTTGCGTCACGCATTCACGAATAACTCATTTGATAATAAGATCCGGGAAGAAAAAAAACACTCATTAATTATTTGGCCGATAGCATCATATTATATTGGAAGCAGTGTGTGGCAATATGGCGCAGGCAACACCGCCTGGCTGCCTCCTCTGCCTCTGCGATTTTCTCGCGCCTCTGAGTCGTTCTCTCGTTGAATGAGTATCTTCGACAGAGAATGAATATGTGCGCGTTATAAATGTAAAATTATTCTTATTATATCGGTTCTGGGCGGCACGGTGGTGCGGTGAGTAGCACGGCCGCCTCATAACAAGAAGGACCCGGGTTTGAATCCCGGCTCGGGTGCCCTTCTGTGTGGAGTTTGCATGTTCTCCCCTTGTCCGCGTGGGTTTGTTGAAAACATAGCGTCATGTGGATCAAGTACCCTGTATAATCTCCATATGCAACACTGTGGATTTAATGTTGGTAATTATCAACTCACAAACTTACAGACGGCCCTAAGCAAAAGCATAATTATGAGAAGCAATGTTTAACTTGTGGGCATTACAAATTTAGCAATTTTTGGAGGACCAAAATTGCCAATTTTTGTTTTCATCTACATTTTAATGTCATATATAATAATAAGCGTAATACAATTTGTAACGCGCATAAATTCCTCACATGGTCATAGACCAGTCACGGATATGGAGGCACCAGAACACCGCAGAGAGGTGGGGGGAAGGCAGATATGCAGCCAGCCGGCACCAACATTTGCCAGACACTGCGTCCTAAATATTATGATGTTGTCGGCCAATTAATTTACGAGTATTTATTTTACTTGTAGGAGGTAAACCGGAAAACCCGGAGAACCTAGTGAGCATGGAGGAAACCCACGCAGAACAGGGGGAGAGAACACACAAACTCCGCACATAAAGGTGCCTGAGGCGGGAATCGAACTGCCTCGGACAGAACTTTCTTTCAGTGAGGCGCGGATGGTACCACTGCGCCACCCTGCAATCAGCGGCTTTCAAAACTTCAAGGTGAAAATGTTCACAGGACACAAATGTAAAGACCAAAGACTTTAGTTGAACTTCCAAAATCGTAAGCGTAGACTCGGCTAGATTATTTCCCGAACGTCAGCTTACTTAGCTCTTTCGAGAACACCGTTAGATTTACTCAACTCGGCCGCTCACGACCGCCACTATCTGTTCGGCGTGTCTTAACACAAACCGAACTTTTGTTGCCAAGACTGAGAATGAAGCGTTATGTTCCCTCACTTGCGTAAGCAGAGGACATTGGAGGAAAAGTTAAAGGAAAGTAGATCACGGAATGGTCGCACCTCAAAGCAGATAAATCCGAGGTGGGTACGGCTGGAACCCAACGGGAAAGTGAACCCATTAAATGGTAACGCGACGCACGGAACACAACATCCAGGAACGTTTATTACGACACCTCCGTCGTCACACCTGAACGCTCCCAAATTAATACATCTCTCACCCGCCGTGAACAAAAAATACATATTTAATGATTTCTGCAACGTTGACGATTATTGACTTGCAAATAATACGGGCCGGCCCTTAAGCTATAGCGTAATGACGCGTGGGAATTTTTCATTAATGGGCATTTGCAGTTAGCGGCAATAATGCAAAGAAAATCCTATCCAGCAGCTGTTTTTTTTATTAAAACAATAACTCACGTTTGCTGAGCTTGAAAAAGTGCGTCTGTTATCGCGGAAATGGATTCACTGAGACCGAAGGTTGAGGTGGCTTGGGGAGCGGTGGCACAGCGGTTAGCTCACCGCGTCCGACAACCTGAGTTCGATTTCCTCTCGCCAGCGAATGTTGGTGGCGAGTGATGCCTGAGGCCACCCTCCCCACCTCTCACCATGCCCCACAAAAGACAAAGATCCCTCGCATAGCCTGAACAGGCTGTAGAGTCAAGTGTTGTTCGCCAGCATAAAGGCCATAGCGGCGCATGACGGGTTGGGTGGCCAGCACCACGCCCGGCTGCCTTTGTCTCCCCAGTAGCGATATGCACACACCGTACCGGGTACTCATGTGAGGCTAAGTCGACCTAGGGGAGGCCCATGACGGGATCAGAAAATGTTCACTGACCGAATGGTACCCACCCACCCCCTTGTGTGCCCTGCTGGCGTTTATAAGTGCTACTCGTTAACAGCACTTGACCCCGCAGTCTGTCAAAATACATGCTGCCTAGGTTAATTGCCCTGACTAAATTCCCCCCTTGCCCTGAGATGTTGTAACTTGCTCACCCCTCCCGCTGGACAACTGTGAGCGGGATTCGAACCCGTGTCGCCGGGTTCGTATCGCAGCGTGCTACACACTAAACCACTACCTCCCCCCCAAAACCAACAGACCCAGGACAGGCCATCCTAATACAGCCAGCGGTACATTAATAAAGGACTGTAAATTACCATTAGTGTCGTTATAATGATTATGATCATAGGAAAATAAAATGGAGCTGTGTGATTTGTTTTGGCCGGAGAGACATGAACTGAGACGAGGCAAGGCCGGAAGTGCGGAGGGTAATTTCGGCGGGTTCTGCGGTGCATCGATTCTTTGATTGATACCGTAGTTAGAAACAATATGCAATATATTTTCAATCGCAGTTCTATTTGTGACTAGCTGGATACCTATGGATGAATTGATTCTTGTGAAAGTAATCAAGGTTCCCCGTTGTTTGGTGTGGTGCTCTCACTGTGTAAACACCTCGGGTGAAAGGCCCTCTATAAATGTTATTATTATTATTATCTATTGCTACGTAATGATCGCCCAACCTTCCACCGACCCTCACCAATTAATTTAATTCTCACAAATCACTCGGTGATTGCGGTTCGGTTCGTGGGTGGATTCCCCCTTGTCTCGTTTTCAACATCCCGTTTGGTATTTCTGTTACGTTCCACGGTGTGAAAATTAAACAAAATCCTGGTCCGAATGTAGGTTTTCACGGCTCGATTCACCACGGTTGCTTTTTCACAAGCTGTTATTTCGGGATAGCCGCGTCGAGCGCTCTCCCTCACTCCATCGCGACGTTTTCTCTCTCACATCTTCAGGAAGATTCTTCCTACCTGCTGTGCCGTACTGAATTATCCGGCCTGTCGATCGACTAACTCCGAGGCACACATTTGTACCACTGGATGAACAAGCGCTGGGCGGAGAGGGTGATTTAAGAAAACACGGGCCATTGTTTGAAATGCCACCGTGGGGAGGAGGCTACACGGCCTGTTAAACACTGGCTGCTTTGCTCCCTCCTTGCGATGAGTCAGGGGCAGTGCTGAGCACCGCGGGGCCGTTCAGCACCAGCGGCCAAGAGGTTACAAACAATTTCCAGCTCACGTCACCGGCAGTATGCAGACGGCTTGCGGATATGTATTACGCGGGGAATAAAGTACAAGTCCAACGGAGAAGTCTCAAAAGTCAAACGGGGCACTCCGATGCCGGGTATTTCAGAGTGCGCCAATAGGGGACACGCATGTTTGACATTGAACGGTGCCAATTCAGACGGCGCCATTGCCGCTACTTCTCACTGAGTGGCGACGCTTTTCTGTTGCCTGTACGTGACGTGGGCGTGTGTCTGTGTGATGGGGAGACAAAGGCGGCTGGGCGTGATGCTGGTCACCCACCCCCTTGCGTGTCGCGCTGGCCTGTACAGGTGCTACTCGCTAACAGCACTTGAGCCTACAGTCTGTTAAGGCTGTGCGGGGGATCTTTGTCTTCGGAGGGTCGTGTGTGGTGGAGCGCCGTGGCGCAGCGGTCATTTTCGAAAGTAGACACTTAATTTGGGGATTATGGATGATGTGTCGCTCATCCAGGGTTTGATAGCGCAATGACGGACAAACAAACTCCGTTCAATAACGCAATGGCAGTCGTTATTGATTCATGACGATGAATCGGTAACAGCCCAACTACATTTGAGCTTGGCACCACCGCCAATGCAAGATTGCTGTGCGGTGGTAACATCTGCGCATCACGGAAAGAAATTCCTGTCCGAGGAGGCAGTTCGATTCCCGCCTCGAGCGGCTCTCCGTGTCGAGTGTGTGCGCTCTACACGTGTTCTCCGTGAGTTTTCTCCCACGTGTTGCAATGTGGTTGCAATGCCGAGGAGTCTTGTTGCCATGCGGTTGCATTGCCGTTTGGTCGTGTCGCTGTGTGGTTGCGTTCCCGTGTGGTCACGTTTCCACGTGTGGTCACGTTCAGGGGTGGAGCAGCGATTGTTTAAGTGTGTGGTGGTTTCTAGGGGTGGGACATGAGCACCGCAACCCCCCGCCTTCGGCCCCCGCACGTGCCGTACTTCAACTGGTTACTCTTCCCGCCCTGGCGTAGTGGGTTGGTCAAATGGCTGTGATTGGCTGGGTGGCCGTTTAATCAACCTAAATTGAACACCAACAGGTTTTCACGTGTTGCGAACTCAGTTTCGTTTCATCAGACTTACCCATAGATATGAGACTACCTCAGGAAAAAGTGGGGATCAAGGTAGAAGCGTTCACGTCGCAATCCCTGTCAAGTAATACTTGGTATCACCTGCAAACGCTACCAAACACTTCGAAGCCGAGCAGAAGCTCAACAGATGGCAGAAGTCCCTCAGTCTGGAGCAAGAAGAGAGGCCTTTAAGGCCAGCACTGACTATTATATCTCCAAATGTTGAACAACTTAGTCGACAGCTTTGGACTAAATAAGGACATCGTACATTTGGCTGCTCATTGCCTAAACAACACATACTTCCTTTGGAGAGGTGACTATTCCAAACAAACGGAGGGGGCAGCGATGGGTTCATCGTTGTCCCCAGTAATTGCCAACCTATACATGGAGAAGTTTTAATCAGCAACGCTGGCAACGAGCACCCTCCGTTACGTGGATGACACACTGGTGGTGTGGCCACATGGCAAAAATACACTCGATGAGTTTCTAAATCACCTTAACTCTCAACACCCGGCTATACAGTTCACTATAGAAATTGAATTGGATGGTACATTGCCCTTCCTAGGCGTCCTGCTCAGACGAGGTCCAAACAATAAAATAGCTCACAGTGTCTTCAGGAAAAAGACACACACCGATGCTTACCTGAATGCAGATTCCCACCACCATCCATTACAAAAATCCGCTCTGGTGAAAAGTCTCATACACCGGGCAAAACATGTATCTGATGGAAGCAGTCTGAGAGGTGAGCTTCAACATGTGAAATGAGCCTTAATATCCAACGGCTACAGTAACTCGCAAATTAACAGAGCCCTGAACACCAAAAACAGACCAAGTGACGAAAAATCTGAAATTGACGTCCTAAAAGCCATCAAATTACCATACATCGTGGGGGTCACTGACAAAATCGCCAGAGTGCTGGTAAAGCAAACTATCCGAGTGAGGTTCGGCACAGCCCGAAAATCGAGGGAATTGTGGCCAACTTTAAGGACTCGGTACAAAAGCTGTCTACGGAGGGTGTCTATCGCATCAACTACTCATGTGGCCTATGTTATGTTGGCCAAACTGGCATAAATATCCATAAACGAATCATAGAACATCAAAGAATTATCAAAAATTCACAGACAGTAGCGTCAGCTGTGGCTGAACACGCCTGCCACAGGGTCACACAATTGATTTTGACAACATTGATGTCTTATGCAAAACTAGCCATTATTGGCCCAGAGTCATCCGTGAATCTATTGAAATTGAAAATAATAAAAATAATGTTAATAATAATAATAATAGCATTTTACATAGCGCCTTTCACCCGAGGGTCACAAAGCGCTGCACAAGGGCCGCGGAGAGAACGGCATATCAACAACGAAAGAAAAAAAATTCGATCAGACAGTTGTAGGCTTAGTGCCGCTTCGAAAAGAATCATAGGTTAAATATCCTTAGCCATTAGTTGAGTCAGCCACTCCCCCAGCGAACCCCCCCCCTCCGCGTGGGCCAACCCCCCCTCTCCCCCGCCACCACGTGGTACCACTCCCCCACGATACCATGTAAAGAAGCGTCCGTGCCGTGTTCCGTCTCTCCGATTCCCTGATGATGCTGACAGGAAGCTCAGCGAAACGTCGGTGCCATCTTTTGAGGTAAGTGCTGTATGTGCTCGCTCGTTTGCTCCAGCATATCGACGGGTGCACTTCACTTACACACCTTTTTCGCATGACCTAAACTCATAAACAGAGCCTCACTATGAATAACATTGGTCATGAACGCCTACGAATTAATTTTAACAAAAGAAGAACTTATTGCAACGGGAAACTGTCATATAACCATCACGCTTCATAGAATCGAATCGAAGTTAAAAGTGGGGGGGGAGATGGAATCATGTTTATGAGAAAGTGCGGGTGTCGCAACACCCGTAACACCTGCGGCTGCGACGAGCCTGCTCCTCACGTTGCCATGTGCTTGCAATGCTGAGCGGTCACATTGCCGTACGGCTGCGTTGCCACGCGGTCGCACGGGTCTCAACGGTGAGAGGAGTCGCGTCGCCTTGTCTGCCGGTTGACCTTGACGGTGCCCGCAGCTGGTTCGAGCGGGCGAGCATGCTCGTCATCCTGCTCAACTGTGCCACCCTGGGCATGTTCCAGCCGTGCGCCGAGGTGGAGTGCCACTCGCAGCGCTGCCAGGTGTTACAGGTACGAGCTAGCTTCCACCGCCGCCCCCGCTTGTAATCCACCCATTCATCCATCCATCCATTTTCAGAAACCGCTTAATCCTGTACAGGGGCGCGGTGAGCCGGCAGAAAAGAGGGCGCAAGGCAGGGGTTATACCGAGGATGAGACGCCAGTCCATCTCAGGGCACCTGGGGCAATTTACTCAGTAGGCCGATTAACCTGGCAGCATGTATTTGGACGGTGGGATGAAACCAGAGTGCCCGGCGAAAACCCACCCAGACGCGGGGAGAACATGCAAACTCCACACAGAAAGGCCCCCGAGCCGGGATTCGAACCCGGATTCCTTCTTGCTGTGAGGCGCCAGCGCTACCCACTCCCCGCTGTAATAATAAACATTTCTCTATCTGTCTACTGAGTGAATTTGCCCATGGTGCCCTGCGATGACTAGCGTTGCGTCATGGGTACAGCCTTACCTTGCGCCATTTGTCTGCTTACCCCTCCCCACTGCGCAACTGTTAAAAAGAGCTGCAGGGCTGCACGGCTGGATTCAGCTTGAATACACTCACTGACTCACTCAGTCCATCATCCCTCTGGGGGTCGATACAATGACGACTCCGTTCGTGGGGAAGTCGACGGTGGTTGTTCCCTGTATATACTCGTCCCCGGCATAAGAATGACGATGATGGAGATCACAAAAACCGCTCACCGCCGAAGGATGTTGCGCGCTGAGAATCGCTCTCGAGAGCTGATTTTTTTTGGGATAGCTGTGTTGAGCGTTCCTCCTTTCTCCTCCGCGACGTTTCGCCTCCCACATCGGAGGCAGCATTAGGCGTTTTGCATCCCATGTTAAAGGCATCGCCGAATGATGTCTCCTACGTGGGAGGCGAACGTCGCGAAGGAGAGAGAGAGAAGAGAGCGGGAACACTTGACATGGCTAACCCGAAGGAACAGCTATGGAAATAAACTCTCATTCATCGAGCCGCGAAAACCTACATCGGTACGATGACCCAGACTGATTTCAGAAATAATGATCACGATGATGATGAAGATGCAAAGTACAGCAACTCCAGGAATAATTACGATGCTTTGCAACGAGCAACACATCATGTCTCGCGTTTGATGGATTGTGCCTAACAGTACGGCCAACATTAATTTCTATGGCATTGACGCAGTGTAATCAATGCATTTATGATGATAATTAACAATTACATAACGTGCACGCGGAACGATCATTGCAGTTGTGATGTCGATGATGATCCGAGCACCACTGATATTAAGATGTCAGCGTGATGGACGCCAGTGGAGGAAGAGGAGCTTAATTATCGCTATCATTAGCCGTGAATCACATCGCGGTTTTTACGGCTTCATATTATTTAGCTGCTAGTCGACTCACACGCTCACCGGAGTTTGAGGTGGCTCCCATCTCCACTGGCAACTCTGAGATGGAAATGTCAATTCCACATTCCCATAGCAAGGACTGGTTCACCTCTGTACGAAACCCGCTGGTGGCTTCCCACCGGATGGTACTTATTTTAATCCACCGTGAGTGACGATGGGTTGTGTCAAGTCTTTACCAGGCTTTGAACTTGTGGATTGATTGCCAGTTGAGCCCTCTGATGCAGGCAGATCCATACCGTTGGTTTAAACTCATCTGGGTCAGTTCTGGGCCATGCCACTCTTCACCAACCCACACAGACCATCTTGATCAAGTATGGTGAAATGGCGATGAGGATGATGGAGATGACATAAACCGCTCACCAATCCAGTCGACAAACAACTGTTTTTTTAGTTAATGTTATCATATCACAGTAATGATTACTCCAGATATTTTAGTTTGTGTGCCTGTCATTATCGAGTCATTGTTGGCACAAGTTTAACTTCGAAATGTAATTCCTCTCGTATTGCTGATTCCAGCAGAACGTAATCCCTTGTGTTTTACAAATTAATTTTATGTAATTGTTATTTTTTAATTAACATACACGGCGTTGAGTTATTTAACCTTGAAACTAACGGCAGTAAACTTTAAGTGTCGGCTTTGTAACTTTATGGGTGCTTCATGTGATTTGGCTCTTGCTCTGCTCTCATTATCCGTACTGCTGACAACATTACTTCTTGCGTCGAAGAGAGTTTTTTGGAGCATAGTCACATTTTGAAAAGTGCAATCATCTAACATTTTTTTTAAACCTCGACTTGCCAAGTAACGTTCATCTCATTGGCGCACCAACAAGCAAATGCCCTGTCTGTTTGGCGCGCGAACATCTTAACACTTATATTATCGCCAGAAAGGCCAAACTCATTTCTCTTTTCCAACACGACTTGAGCGCCATTCGTACATTAGGTGATATTTTATTGCGGTCGTGTCGCTCGTTTATTTTCTGACGCCAGCGTCTCTATGCCAATCGGCAAGACACCCGTTAAAAAAACACGCGGTTGGCTCATCTGGCCCGGGGTTTTCCTATTTCTCTCCCTCGCGACGTTTCGCCTCCCATGTTGGAAGCATCATCAGGAGGCGAAAACATCGCGAGGGAGAGAGGGAGATCGCTTGACATGGCAATCCCGAAAGAACAGCTCTGAAGAGCAACCATCAGGAATCGAGCTGTGAAAACCTACATCTATCCATCCATCCATTTTCAGAAACCGCTTAATCCTGTACAGGGTCGCGGTGAGCCGGAGCCTATCCCAGCAGACACAGGGCGCAAGGTAGGGGAACACCGATTGTGGAACGCCAGTCCATCGCAGGGCACCTGGGGAAATTTAGTCAGTTGGCCAATTAACCTGGCAGCATGTCTTTGGACGGTGGGAGGACACCGGAGTGCCCGGCGAAAACCCACGCGGACACGGGGAGAACATTAAAATTCCACACAGAAATGCCCCCGAGCCGGGATTCGAACCCGGGTCCCTCTTGCTGTGAGGCGGCAGCGCTACCCACTACGCCACCGTGCCGCCCGAAAATCTACATCAGTATTTCTATGTTGTTGTTGTTGTGTTTGACCAAACTTAAAACCAAACGTGTCTCGCGCTTGCCTCCCGTCACAGGCCTTCGATGATTTTATCTTCGCGTTCTTCGCGGCGGAGATGCTGGTGAAGATGATCGCGCTGGGCGTGTTCGGGAAGAAGTGCTACATGGGCGACGCCTGGAACCGCCTCGATTTCTTCATCGTAGCCTCCGGGTCAGTTCCGATCGCGCTTGTTTTTCGTAATTTTCTACGCAACCGCTGCCACCAAAAAAAAAGACCACCTTCTGTTAAGCGTTTGGGTGGGGTGCGGTGGCATTGTGGGTAGTTGTGCGGAGAAATAATAATAGCATTTATAGAGCGCCTTTCATCCGACGGTCGCAAAGCACTGCACAGGGCTGCGGAGCGAACGGCACGCCAACAACGACAGAGAACGGAAAATCAGTAACGTAGCAGTTAGCACGCTGCACTATGAACCCGGCAACCTGAGTTCGATTACCGCTAACGGCCAGCACCAGTGACGATTTTATGAACCGGTCCTGGGCCTCCCCGATGTCGATTCAGCCTCAAATGAGTGCCTCGCAGACGCGTCGCAGCCGCGGGTGTTGTGACACCCGCACTTTCACAGAAACATGATTCCATCCCCCCCACTTTTTCCTGCAATACCCGCGGCTGCGACGCGCCTGGTATCTAGTGCGCTGTATAAACAGAGAGAAATGCAGCCGGGCGTGGTGCTGGCCACCTTCCCCCCTCGTATGCCGTGTCGGCCCTTAACAGGTGCTCTCTAACGGCACTTGACCCTACAGTTTGTTAAGGCTACACGGTGGGGGGTGGATCTTTGTCTTTGTCTCCGACAGCATGCTGGAGTACTCCCTCGCCATGGAGAGCGTCAGCCTCTCGTCCATCCGCACGGTGCGGGTGCTGCGGCCGCTGCGGGCGATCAACCGGGTCCCCAGTGAGTTCCCCCTCTCACTCGCACGCCCCTCCGGCTCCCAGGCTCGTCAACTATGCAGCGTAGGTGCTAGCTCTTGTTATGAGTTTAGGGTCACGTGGAAAGGTATCTAAGTGTTGTGCACCCGTCGATATGTTGGAAGAAAACGACTGAACGTACAGCACTTACCTTTAAAGATGTTTTCGACGTTTCGCTGGTAATTGCATCCAGCTCCTGATGAAGCTCCTGATGAAGCTGTATATAATTACCAGCGAAACGTTGAAAACATCTTTAAAGGTAAGTGCTGTATGTTCTCATTGGTTCCCCTACCCGGTCACGCTTGTACATTTTTGAGTCGATCGTATCAATCCACGCACAGTGCAAAGACATTTTGCTGCATATGTTAATTGTCCTGCTGACTATATTGCCCTCGGTGCGCTGTGATGGACTGGCGTCCTACCCAGTGTATAGCCCTGCCTTTACCACTGTATTTGCCGGGACAGGCTCCGCCTCACCACAACCCCGTACAGGATTAAGCGGTTTCTGACAATGATGATGATGATAATGAATAGGGCGCCAACTTGAGCTGGTCGGGGACCTAGACATTTGCTTTGTCTGCTCATGCCAAGCGCCGGCGCTGGACACGGCTATCCCACAAGAGCAGCTGCTATAGAGAGCAATTCTCATTTCTCGCTTGTCGGACCGGATGCTGCGCGGCCGTGTTTCGGTTGAAACAAAGCCGTCTGTCCACCGAGCCGTGCGCCGATGGAACAAAGCGATATAGCCGCCACGTGTGAGCTAGCCGTGCGGCTAACCGTAGCTCCGCGGCGTCGCTGAACCCTGCCCGGCGCCGTGCCCGATGAAATCTGCGAAATGTCACATTTGCAGAAATATAGCCGGCGTGAGAACGCGTTCACACGTGGCTTTACGTTGGAATTAAGAGGCTGCTACTGCTGCTGCTGCTGGGGCTGGGGCTACTGCTGTGGGGGCTGCTGAGTGTGAACACGGGCGCAGCGTGAGTCTCCCGGGACACTCAGGGTTTCTCCGGTCACGGTCTGGCTGCTGCGGCTGCGGTGCACTCAGCCCGTGTGTAGCCAGCAACGGCCGATCTAAGATTCCGAGGTTCGGTCTGTAACGTACGACCTAGCCGAGATTGAAGTCCATAAAGTCACAGCGTTGAAGTTCAATCCCCCCTGTCAGGCGCAACTCGGCCACTCGTCTCCCTGTGGTCGGTAGAGCGAGTGGAGTGAGCAGTGGTTTGAGCTGTGGAGAGACTATTCCTTCGACGATGGGAGGGTGGAATTCACGTCGGTGGCTCGGGAATGCTCATTTTGCTCATCAGTACTCCTCTGCTATCTGTTATCAGTGCTCATCTGTTATCAGTGCTCATCTGTCATCAATGCTCATCAGGGCTCATGAGCTCATGTACTCACCAGGTTTCATCTGCTCCATCAGTGCTCACCCACTCCTTAGTTACTCATAATAATAATAATAATCTACTTTTGTAACGCGCGCATTTTCTCCGGGCGCGTTGCACCCGTTGATTCGTTGGCGCGGAGCCCTGCTCAGTGGGTTTGTTGTGAGTCGGTGAAAGGGTGATTTTTTAATAGTTTTTTTAAGGCTGTAGGGGACTGCGTTTGACGCAATAGGTGTGGCAGGCTGTTCCAGGTTGTGGGTGCCGCGACCGAGAAACGGCGTTTTGCGAAGGTTGTGCGCGAACGCGGTGTGTGGAGTAGGTGCTATGCTGAGCTGCGGAGAGTACGGGATTGTATTGATGCGAGTCGCCGGAGTAGTGATGCGAGGTATTTAGGGTGTCCTGTGTGGATAGCGCAGTGGCAAATTATTGCAGTTTTGTAAGGGTGGTGTAGAGTTGGATGTCGTCGGCGTAAGTGTGGTGCCGTATGCCGTGACTATCAATGAAGCGACTGAGTGGTTTAATGTAGGCGGTGAAGAGTAAAGGTGATAGTACGGAGCCTTGTGGGAC
>JAZEWU010000034.1:2356611-2374151 GCA_036362915.1 Geotria australis
AACATCCCAAGAGGCTGCCGCACTCAATACATCTCGGGCCTTAATGCTGAAAGTGCCAAACTGTATGAACAATACCAACAGCTCTACGAATACGACCCATGCTGGCTCAGAAGCACCGTGGATTCAGTGGAAGACACTCAACCGCCTGAGAACTAGAACGGGACGATCTAAAGATGCTTTGGTCAGATGGGGCTACAAGACTGGCCCAACCACTTGTGAATGTGGAGAAGCAGACCATACTATGGAACACTGCCTTGTCTGCGCTCTACTACCCAACTTCTGCAGCTCAAGACCTTGCAGAGTTCAATGGAAATTGAAAGATCTGTGTAAAGAAATGGGAAACTGTAATTTAACCATCTCACCTCGAAGAATCGCAAAGAAGAAGCATTTAGAGATATAATAGTCAGTGCTGGCCTTAAAGGCCGCGGGCATTGGCCTCTCTTCTTGCTCCAGACTGAGGGGCTTCTGGCATCTGTTGAGCTTCTGGACATCGTTGTCTTTCAGCTCCTCGGCTTCGAAGTGTTTGGTAGAATTTGCAGGTAATACCAAGTATTATTTGGCCGGGATCGTGACGTGAACGCTTCTACCTTGATCCCCGGACCTTGAATTGATTTCCCCACCACGGCTAACATAATAATAATAATAGCATTTATATAGCGCCTTTCACCCGAGGGTCATAACTGAACCAGTCCTTCCCAACCCCCTCCCCTCACCCGCCCCTACTTTCACCAAGACACATCGACAAGCGTGGTGAAGTATGGTCAAACAGCCCCCGCGACCCTCCCTCCCGGTGACGTCACGGGGAGGCCTTCATCCAGCAATGGATTGACAAGGGGGCCGTACATATTTTATTATTTTTATAATTACTCATGAATATTGCACGCTGCTCTTTCAATCGAGGGCACGGGGGTGCCAAACCGCGAATCATTCCCTAAAATATCACCGCGGGTCAATTATAGTCGTCGCAGATGCCCTTGCAAAAATCTCCTCGAGCGTATTTGCTTTTTATTATTATTATTGTGATCGTTATAATAATGAGCGTATGTTCCTGGAAAGACGGGAGCGTATCCCGGAAGGTTTATCCGGCGCTGATGTTTAACGTCTGTTTGTCCGTGTTGTTCGCCTCCGTTTTCAATTATGACCGTTTGGCGGTCGAGCACCTTCCGCAATTCTTCTGCAGGAATCTAACCGCGAGCCCTGAGCGCCCGTCTGACGTGTGTACGCACAACACAGAGCGCGCTGTGCGGCGTCCTGGGAGCTAACGGATAATTCATACTTGGGAGGTAATTTCGTATTGCTTTAAGTGAGCGATGAAAGCTGAGATTTTGCTATTTCTGAGCGCGATTGGACCCTGCGTGTTTTTATTTTAATGGAGGTTATTATTTGCTCTAGCGACTAGCGACCGTCCTCCAGCGGCTGTTTCATATAACCAGATAACACTGAGGAGACCCTCGACGTTCTGAAACCCGACCGGAATAGTTTTTCGGCTTGAAGACATTCGCGCAGGATAATATGAATGCCGATGGCCCCATAGACCGACGGATACCGATGTATTTGACGCGATGCAAACGCGAGCATACTGTCAGCTCACTCTCGAGTCACTTAAGATTTTTTGTGCGCTCATTATACACGCATCGGCTGTTTCACTGTACCCCCCCATATGTCGCGAAAGCATTAAAAAAAATAACCTTGGCGTAAAATTTAAGCAAGAATCTTTTTTTCCAGATTGATGTTGATGGCACGTGCAATTTGTAAATAAATTAGTTGTGAATTTGAATTATTATTGAACATAGCACACAGGTGTTTACACCCTTCATGTCAACTCCAAAACGGCTCTGACATGTGCTGTCATGTGAACAGTGATTTCAAGTCCACCCACAATGAAATAGATTTTCATGCAATCGTGATTCCTTCTGATCACAGGTAAAAGCGAGATGGCCCATCCTAACACATTGGAAAGATACGTATTTACTAACACACTATCTTTCCCCCCGGTGCCCTGTGATGGACTTGCGCAACATCATGGGTATAGCCCTGCCTTGCTCCCTGTGTCTGCCGTGAAAGGCTCTGGCTCACTGCAACCATGTACAGGATTTAACAGTTTCTGACAATGGATGGATGGATTAACTTGCCTTTGGATGATGATGACGACCGTATATGTTCCGAATATTGAGAGTGAGGCTAAGACCATTCACGGTTGTTGGGGTTCAGCGGAAACGTCCGACAACTGAGTCGAGATGCGGTCGTTTCCCAATTACCGCGAGAAAAGTCCGGCGTCGGTAACTCAGCGCTGCGCACCCACCCCCTCCGCTCCCCCTTCCACTCCGCAGATCGGCTCCTTCTTCATGATCAACCTGTGCCTCGTGGTGATCGCCACTCAGTTCTCGGAGACGAAGCAGCGCGAGAACCAGCTGATGGAGGAGCAGCGCGCGCGCATGCACGGCAGCGACAGCTCCCTCGCCAGCTTCCGCGAGCCGGGCAGCTGCTACGAGGAGCTGGTGCGCTACCTGGGCCACCTGCTGCGCAAGGTGTGGCGCCGCTCCACGCGGGCCTTCTCCGACGCGCACGTGGCGCTGCAGCGCCGCATCAACCCCAACTCCGCGGCCGCGGCCGCGGCAGCGGCGGCCGCGTCGGCCGGCGCCGGCGGGGGCCGCCTGCGGCGCGACCAGAACGGCAGCAAGCAGGGCACGCGGCCGCGGCGCCGTCGCAAGGGCAAGAAGGGCAGCCGCAAGCGGCGCAAGTCGTGGCGCTCGGTGCATCACCACCACCTCGTGCACCATCACCACCACCATCACCACCACTACCACGTCAACGGCGGCGGTGGCGGCGGTGGCGGGCACCGACCGGCGCTGGCTCGGTGTACCTGCCGCCCCCACCGCGGCGGCACCGGCGGCGGCACCGGCGGCACCGGCGCGTCGAGCGATCGTGACGCGCCGCCCGCGGACGTTCGCACGGCCGTCGTGGTCGTCTCGTCGCCGGCGCTGGCGCCGCCGCCACCGCTCCCGTCGCCGCCCGGCGGCTTCGGCACGCGACGCACCCCGGGCCTGGCGTCGGTGCACAGCGTGTACCACGCGGACTGCCACCTGCTCGCCGGGCGCCCGCTGCCGTTCCGCGGCTCGCCGCTCACCTCGGAAGGCCCGGCTGCCGCGGCGGGCTCGGCGGGCTCGGCGGGGGCCTCGGCGGGCGCGGCGGGCTCGGCGGCGGTGTGCCAGCAGCCGCCGCGCCCCCCTCACGAGATGAACTACCCGACCATCGTGCCGTCGGCCGTGGCCGCGCCGGACAAGGGCCCCAAGATGTGGAGGCCGCGCGCGCCACGCAGGGGCGAGTCGCGGGCGCACGCGTCCAGCGCCACCGACGCCTTTGCCAAGCAGCACCGCATCTTCGCCGCTTACGGTGAGGCCGCGAGTCGGGGGACGCGCGGGAGGTCGGGTTGGGGTCGCGGCTTGCCCGGGGTCGGCGATGTCACGTAGGGTGCACGCGCGGCGATAAAGCGCCTGTGGTGATGCTTGCGGCCACAGCTGTGATCTGTGTGTATATAATTGCGCATGTGTTTGTATGTAGTGATGTAGGGTTTTCACGGCTCGATGCGTGGAAATTGCTCTACAAACCTGTTCTTTTTGGGATAAACGTGTCAAGCGCTCCACCTCTCTCCTTAACATCCACCTCTCTCCTTAAAAGGAGAGAGGTGGATGTATGTGCACACTGCGGATTTGAACCCTTCATAAGTGTAGATGTTTTAATCTATTTGCAATACACCAGGGGTGTGTACATCTTATTTAACCTTTGCTTCCTACTCAAGGATTATGCGCCTGAAACTTTTACCGCTGTTTCAGCTTAAAATTCCCACTTCTGCACCAGTACCATCGACCCTTCCAAGCACTATCTGGCCATTATCCAGGAAGAAATCCAGGTCACGTCAGCAGAATACGTCATCAACAAAAGATGTCAGAAGTACGTGTTACACGCTTGGAACAAGTCCGTCTGTAGGGCGGGTACTTTGCTAGTAATGCTAATATTCAGCCAACAATTAATTCCGTGGAATGTGAAGTAATAAATAAACACCACGTGACAATCTATGTATCATCTACCTTTACTTGTGAGCAACGTTTTAACAATTTGCCGTTGACTCATGCATCAAATGACCCATGCATCACTGTATTGAGCAAAACATAAGCGGCATTTTTGTAAAGAAAGGAATATATGTTTAATATTTGTGTGGAGCTCTTTTCTTTGCTGTTTTGGTTGCGTTCAATTGTGCACTGAATTAGATTTTGTAAAAAAAAAGACGTTGATATTTAGAAATGTCATTAGTTCCGGAATGGGAAACTTAAGCCATCGAGAAAGGGGATACTTTTAAACTATTTTCTTCTTTGCAGAACTTTTCCCCGTGCGTGTGCGTACGTGTGCATCTTGGCAAAAAGGGCACATTGCTATTTTTAAAGTCACATAAATACGCAAAGTTCAACATCTACAACGTTATAAAAAAGACAATGATGCCACGTTTTGGCTTTGATCAACGGTTAAGAAAAGTAGTGTTAGGAAGTTCCTATTAGGGTCTGCACTCCTCTGAGGAGTGGTGTTTCTAACACTGCACGCCTGTCCACCTTTGTATCTCCTATTACTGGTTTATATAACTAGACTCGGAATTAATGACAGAACGATGATGCATTTATTTTCCATCGATTTTTCAATTTTAACCGATTCGGTGGCCCATCCAGATTAGGGGCGCTAGGATTCTCCATAATTTATAAAGCGACAAATTGCATCTCGAATCTGGTCGTAAGAGTGAACTGCAACAATTCATTGAATCACAAAGGGAGCAAATCATTCTAACGCTACTAGTTACTAATTTTGGGCTAAGATGACCTAAAGGAGGCTGAGGCAAGGATCTTAAACCATTTCCGGTTGTTGTTTTTGTTTGCATATGCGTGGGTACGTGTGTGTCTGTATGGGAAACGGTTGCGCAGTGGTTAATGCGCGACGCTATGCGCCCGGAGATCCAAGTTCAATTCCAGCTCACGTTGTTGATATGTGTACTCATTTGTGGCCGAGTCGGCTACCGTTCCCCACACACACGCACACAGCACACTCACCCAAACACGCACAAATCATCTTTTAATCTGAGACAAACCTCAATGATTGTTTCAGAATCTTTCAATATGCAGATACAAACTTAAAAATGCAAAGCCCCATTAGTTGAGAGCCTGCTTTGCCTATGTTAAAATCCAAATTTAATGCAACCGTCCATTAAACTTCAATGGGCACGCTCACTTAACAGTCTGGCTTTGCTCGTCTCTCTGTTTTATTTATATGAGCTTTGGCTGGAGGTGCATCCAATTTTAGCCCGGTCCTTTCAATCAATGCGGCAATCAAGTGTTATGCATCGGTGGGTGGCCGGCTGGAGGGTGCATTATAGATTGAGAGTGCCGGGTGGGTTTTTTTGTGCTGTGGCATCGGTCGGAACTCGCCGGCCCTATTAAGTGAGAGTGAGGTTTTGGCCGCGTGTCAATAACGTGTCTTTGTGTAATTGTGTCGTTCTCCCCGTTTCATCGTCGCGGCCGTCTGATATCATCTAATGTTCGAACTTCACTCGTTGTGGGGCCCCGTGGGCGACTGTGGTCTCGAGCGCGCGACAACACAAAAGCGAGGGGCATGCGGCCGTTTGTTTGCCTCGTTAGTGGGCGGCACGGTGGCGCAGTGGGTAGCGCTGCTGCCTCACATCAAGAATCCCCCGGGTTCGCATCTCGGCTCGTGCGCCTTTCTGTGTGGAGTTTGTGTGTTCTCCCCGTGTCCGCGTGGGTTTCCTTCGGATTCTTCGGTTTCCTCCCACGAGTTAAAAAAAACATTCATTAATTATTTGGCCGATAACATTATAATATATAAGAAGGAGTGTGTGGCAATATGGCGCCGGCAAAACCGCCTGGCTGCCTCCTCCGCCTCTTTGCGCTTTCCTTGCGCCTCTGAGTCGTTCTCTCGTCGAATGAACACCTTCGACATTGAATGAATATGTGCGCGTTATAAATGTAAAATTATTATCATTATTATCGCGAGGCCGCTTTGGCGAAGGGCGGCGAAAGGCAGCTTGGTGGGGCCGCTGGTAACATTTGTGCCTCACAGCAACAAGCGTCCAGGTTCGATTCCCAAAACCGGCGTGCATTTCTGCGTGGGGTTAGTACATTCTCTTCCCTGTTCTGCATGGGTTTTCTCCGGGGTTCGCCGGTTTCCTCTCAGAGGTGAAACAAAAGATTAAACTGGATTTTGCCATTTAGTGAAATGCTGAATATTAATTAATTCATGATCAGTACAAGGTCGTGAGGGGTTGGAACCTATCCCGACAGGCACAGGGCGCTGAACAGGGCTATACCCAGGATGGGACACAGGTCCATCGCGGAGTGAACACCTGCATATTACTCAATTGTGGTTGTACATAGCAACATACTGCGAACATTTGGGAGGACCGTCCTGAAAAGGAGAGAGTTGGACTTTCCTGGATAAACAAGCGTAATAAATAAATAAATAACTAGAAACCCATGGGAATTGGTTAATCTGCGGGCGTGTAACGATGCAGCGATTCATTGATCACAATTGATCCTCACCCTCCAGCCCACTAAATTGTGGGTGCAAAGTCCACTACTGTTTATGCAAACGATATGATAATGCTACAGCGAGCCTAACAAAATGTACAAACGAGATGGAACGAAGAAGACATCGTGAAAATGAGCCGGTTAAAAACAATACTGAAAGTGTTGATTCTTGAAACCAATTGCTTTGCAAGTCAACAACATCAATACGATTACCGTCCACGTCTACACACAGTGCAGGGTGCTGATTAAGTCCAGATCGGCTGTCGTTTAGATGAACTGGCACCTGCCATAGCAATGTGGAATTTACACTGTTGGTCCTGAGCTGCTGCTGATAGAGACTCTGCTGCCCAATGGTTGTTTATGTGGACGCTGACTTTGATACTAGGCCCTATACTTGAGTCTTGGGGGCATACAATCAAGGAGTCGGAGTTGGTCCCGGGCATCACCAAACCTCTGCACGCCACGTGACGGACGCGCTCACTGACACTTGCTCGAGAATAATCGCGCGAACGGCGCTTCATGTGCACGATCCTTTTCGAATTTATAGACGCATAATTTTCGTAACAAAATGTTCGTCAGGTAGAGTCGTAAACATTTACGATTTTTTTTCTTCCACTGGGTTAATTTTACTGTGCACTTTATTTTTTTTGGGTGGCAGCGTATGGCTGCCAAAGTAAAATAATATAAAAAAAACCGACGAAATTTCATCGAAGAAATTCCTTCCCGCTGCCGTGGCTGAGAGCCGCCACTGGTGTGTGCTGAGCTAAGGCCATTAAACTAATACGCTTTTACCTGCAATTAATGTGCCTATAAAAAAACGGCACGAAATTAACAACTTAACTTTGCCATTGTGTTTCAGTGACGTATGTCTCACCCTTCAGGCAGCTCCCAAAGGGATCAAATATTAAT
Source organism: Geotria australis (assembly GCA_036362915.1). Taxonomy (NCBI): domain Eukaryota; kingdom Metazoa; phylum Chordata; class Hyperoartia; order Petromyzontiformes; family Geotriidae; genus Geotria; species Geotria australis. Next base: position 2,364,105 of record JAZEWU010000034.1, read on the forward strand.
TGAAACTGCTGACATCTGCCGACGCTCAGTTTGATTGCTGGGCACGCGGCGTTTATGTAGCAATTCTGTTTCTTTATTATTATTATTACTGTCGTCTTCCATCGATGGATGTTTCATTTCTTTAATGGTGTTTACAAATATTCCCTTCTGTCCGCACTGGACTAATCATTCTATCTGAGTCACTGAGCCAGCACCTGTAAGGGCCTGGGTTCAATCCCTGGGTCTTCTGGTTAATAGCTGAGTCTGCTTGAGGTTGTGAGTAACAAATCTCAGTTGACGTTCGGCACAGCCCATAAACTTGATGTGGAGGGTAAAATAGTTCTGTGAATGAACTGTTTACCGTGGAAATGTGTAATTTATACCAGTTGAGATTAGCAACCCCCAACATTTGCATTGGACGATCAATAGTCACCTTGTAACTTTATTTTGTGTGGTCATTAGTGACCGGGTTGACACTATCGGTACCTTTTTGCCATCACACAGATTATATAAAAACTGGAGAAATGTACTCTTTCTGGCAAAATTTGACCGATATCATTAACGACCGTTTGGCTTCAAGCGCAAGAAAAAGCAGAGTGCTTGGAAAGAAACCCAAACGCACATTATTAGGGAAAACTTTAAAATCTCCACCCCACCAGATTCAATAATCTATTGCTGTTCTGATGGTCACCTTTCTTCTTGAGGACCAGTCAAATTCTCCGGTGGCTGGCCGGATTTGAACCCCGCTTGCGCAACGCGGGCGTTTAGCAAAAGTGGCCCGAACATTTTTCAGAGGAGGGCATAAAAAATGCACGCTCCTACACCTTATTATTCGATATTTCAATGCGGTAGCCCGCATGAATTTATTAATAAGGCCCCCGCAGAAAGGCAATGGAGGTGTGACGGGATAAACATCGTGAACCCTGATAACCTCTCGATTCATATTTCATCTCGGTTCATAAGTGCGACGTATAAATACTTGGAGACACGCCGAGAAGGAGCTTCATAGAAATGTAGTGGTGTGTGAATGTATCTTGGCTCTGGCCGTGGTAATGTGGAATTTCCTCCCCCCAAATTTAAAGATGCTAATTGAGGTGAATGATGTCCAGTGCCTGCTTTCGTAATGAGAGACGATAATATTATTGACTTTTTTACGTCAGAAGTGATTGAAAACAGTTTGGCATGGCATAGAGAGGAATGGTGTGACAGCAAAGATGTAATTTCAAAGTGGAACGTGGGCTGCTTTACACGATTTCCATACAGAATCGTATCGAGTTACCATTGTTTTTGTCTATATTTGCGTGACACCATCCGGTTTACGTGTCAACACACATCGGGTACATCTGACGAAAGTCTTGATATATCTTTGAGACAAAACGTGCACATTGTAATTAATTCGAGGTCCTCGACGAGGGAGGGAATATTTGGGTTGCGCACCGGCGATGATTTAGAATCCTGCCTCGGAGCCACGCGAACGCCTCCACGTTCACCCCAGGAATCGACGCGGTCAGCCGATCGGCGTGGACACTAGCACGCTGCGCCGACAGCTCTTTATCATTGGCGTCATTAATAATCATAGGGCGGCACGGTGGTGCGGCGAGCAGTGCTGCCGCCTCACAGCAAGAAGGCCCCGGGTTCGAATCCCGGCTCGGGGGCCTTTCTGTGTGGAGTTTGCATGTTCTCCCCGTGACCGCTTGAGCTATTGCCGGGCACTCTGGTTTCCTCCCACAGTCCAAAGACACGATGCTGCCTAGGTTAATCGGCCTGCGGACAAAATTGACCCCGGTGCCCTGTGAGGGACTGGCGTACCACCCTGGGTATGGCCCTGCCTTGCGCCCTGTATCTGCTGGGATAAACCCCAGTTAACCGCGGCCCTGTACGGGATTAAGCGTTTTCAGAAAAATTGCTGGAATAGTTTTCGGGCAGCGGCGATTCCGTACGGGGGGGACGGGACGGAGGAGGTTTCAACTCGATGAACGCAGCCCACCGCACCACCGATGGAAATTCTAATGGTGTTGTGGAGGTGGTGTGCCGACGTGCAATGATGCACGAGCGTCGCCGAGTGCCGGCTCGCGAGTAGAAATAGCGGAGAAGTGACGTCTTTGAAATGTGGGACGCGAGGAATTACGACGCGGAGCTTGATTGGATTCACTCACGAGGCCAGGGTCAGCCTGACGTCCTACCGCCAAATACGACTAATACACTCCTTATGTATACTACGCACTTCACACTTTGAGTTTCATCGTAATGTAAAAAGTTTAAATCCGATGTATAATACGCACCCGTTATTTCACATTTGGTAAATTTGGTCGTGTTAAAAAAAAAAAAATGTTCCACTGCCGACGTCTCTAAGCCTACAGCCGCAAATCGCGGCACGATAGGAAACCACAGACAGACCAAATGCCCCGGCATTCGCTGTCGTGTGTTACGCTGGAAATGTTTGAAGATGACGATGACAGTGAGTTCAACGGATTCGAAAATTAAATGATGGTGACTTCTGCGTTTAAGAATGAAGAACTATGAACACTTTTACGGGTAGTTTTCGAGAAAATTATAACCACTACCAATTAGTTTGAAAAAATAAATGTAGACAAAAAAAGTAACACTTACGCATAATACGCACCGTAATTTTAAGATGACTTTCTGGTGAAAAAATGTGCCTATTACAGTCGAGATTTTACGGTAAATCGCTGAAGTGCCCTGCCGAGTCATTCGATATTTGTAGAATTTGACGCAGAAGCCAGTATACAGTGGCATAAGCCCACAGCTGGATGATAATATTGATCCAGATAGACTGTTGGCTTGGTCATTATTTTTGTCCAGGATGTTTGTTTGTTCATCTGTCCGTGTTCATTTATTCGAAAGTATGTTAAAATGCCAAATGTCACGAATATAATGTTTGTGGAAATGTTATGACAGGATCCAATATGATGTTTTAAATCCATCCAGCATTTATATCGGCCCAGGATGATGTTAATGGTATCTTACAAATCACATCGAAGTCACATTCGCGCCTTGTAAATTATCATCTCATCTCGTCTTATCTACCTGCGTCACAGTCGACAGACAGTCTCATTACATACTCTATCTAAAGCAGCGGTTCTTAACCTTTACCTGAGCCGCCAGCACCCCTTTGGTTCTCAAAATATGTTCTCGCACTACTTATTAATAGAAACATCTATGATACAATCCACGTATAATGTTACGCAAATCTGGCATGTCTTGCACCCCCAGATAGATAGATATTAGACAGATGTATCTTATTACATATACTGTAGAATATACAGTATAAAAAATATACAGCATAAAAAATACCCAGTGAGCTTGCAAGCTCTTTATGTGTCTCCTGCCACAGAACAAACAGAAATTGGCTGATGAACCACTCTAAAGGGATGTCTATGGTCGCATCTGAGCCACCGGTGGAGGCACTTATTCCCCCAACTTCTTCTTTGCGATTCTTCAAAGCGCAATGGTTAAATTACAGTTTCCCATTTCTTTACACAGTTTTTTGCAACAAGTTCTTCTTTAGTTGCAGACAGCCCTTCAACATTTAGAGATATAATAGTCAGTGCTGGCCTTAAAGGCGGGCATTGGCCTCTCTTCTTGCTCCAGACTGAGGGGCTTCTGGCATCTGTTGAGCTTCTGGACAACGTTGTCTTTCAGCTCCTCGGCTTCGAAGTGTTTGGTAGAATTCGCAGGTAATGCCAAGTATTACTTGGCAGGTATCGCGACGTGAACGCTTCTACCTTGACCCCCAACTGTACCAGCGTGACCATCGTGACCCGGGGCACGGTTGGGCCCCCGCACCGCGCGTGCCGCCCCCCGCAGGCACGAGCGAGCTGCTGTGCCACTGCCCGGCGTTCCCGAGCGTCCCGCTGGGGGTCCCGCAGCCCGACCTCCTGCCGGCGACGGCGGCGGCCGGCGGCGGCGACGGCTGCGCGCTGTGCGCAGCGGCCTCCGGCGGCGGCTCCGGCGTCGTCGTCCCGGACGACCCCCCGTCGTGCCGGCGCGGCGCCGGCGTCGCCGCCGGAGTCGACTCGGCGTCGGAGGGCTCCGCGTCCGGCCGCGAGTCCCCCTCCGCCGGCGGCGAAGGCCCCGGCGACGCGGCGTGCTCGGCGTGCCGGCGACGCTGCCGCGACCGGCAGGCCGGCTCCGGCTCGGGCTCCGGCTCGGAGGACGGCAGCGAGTGCGGAGACGAAGGCTGCGACGGCGAGTGCGGCGGCGGCTATGACAGCGACGACAGTGACGACTGCGGCGACGAGGATGACGACGATTCCGAGGAAGACGACGGGACGGACGGGGAGCGCGGCGCCGACTTCCCCCGCGGAGCCGCGAGAGGCCGCGACGGCACGAGGAAGCGCGGCGGCTGGCTGCGTCGGTGGAGGGAGCGGCCGTGCATCGCGGGGCTGCTGCGCTTCTGCCACAACGTGAGCCAGCGCTTCAGCTGGATCGTCAACAGCAAGTACTTCAACCGCGGCATCATGGTGGCGATACTCATCAACACGGTCAGCATGGCCATCGAGTACCACGAGCAGGTGAGGTGGGCCGAGAGCGGGTCGGAGCGGCCGGGCGGCGGTGGTCTGTCCGATTGCTGGGTGGATGACGTTTCCCTCGCGATCCCCGTCAAGTAATACTTGACGGGGATCGCCTGCTCCCCTCTACTCTCTCTCTCTCTCCAGCATCTCTCTCGCCCATTCAAATATCAAACTCTCCATTAACTCTCCCCTCCCACCAAAATGTTGCACTCGACCCCGTGTCTCTCCCGGTGTCCAGTGTCTCTCCCCGTGTCTCACCCCGTGTCTCACCCCGTGTCCGTGTCTCTCCCCATGTCTCAACCCGTGTCTCTATTCGTCTCCCCATGTATTTCCCCCTGTCTATCCCCGTCTTCCCGTGTCTCACGCCGTGTCTTGTGTCTCCCTCGTGCCCAGGTGTCACCCCGCGTTACGTGATCAAAACAATGGCGCGTGCCAGCTTCGCCTCCTGATTGGTCAATCAACCCGTATTGGGCGCTCGCATAAGATTTAAAAAAGTAACCGACACGACTCCTCATTGGTCAACCGGCATCTGTGGGCGGTGCTACCGCGCTAATGTCATTGCTGCGCCACCGTGCTGCCCACTCCCATAGACTTCGATGTTAAATCCTCTGATATACTTCAATGTTAAATCATCCAACAGACTCCAATTGTTACGTGTGTCTATGTATATGTTCTTGGCATTGTTTCCCCCTCATGTCTGTCTCTCTGTCTTCCTGTCTCTGTGTCCCTATGTCTCCTGCTGTTGCTCACCCTCCCTCCCTGTCTCCCTCCGTGTTTGTCTTTAAGGAAGTGACGGCCATCTCAGGGGACACTGGCAGATGTTTGCCGCTCTTAGGATTGCCAGTTTCACGACTTTGCAGTGTATTCGAAGCAGCCTAAATCATTTAATTTTCGTTGCTTTGGTTTTTATTACATGTTTTTTTTTCCTGTCGTTGTTGACAGGCTGTTCTCTCCGATGCCCTTGTGCAGCGCTTTGTGACCCTCGGGTGAAAGGCGCTCTATAAAATGCTATTGTTATTATTACCTGCAAATTCTACCAAACACTTCGAAGCCAAGCTGAAAGACTACGATGTCCAAAAGCTCAACAGATGCCAGAAGCCCCTCAGTCTGGAGCAAGAAGAGAGGCCAATGCCCGCCTTTAAGGCCAGAACTGACTATTATATCTCTAAATGTTGAAGAGCTGTCTGCGACTAAAGAAGAACTTGTTGCAATGGGAAACTGTCATATAACCATCACGCTTCAAAGAATCGAATCGAATTCGAACCCACCCCCCCACCACCCGCGGTGTCGCGATGTGACGGTCCACCCGGGAGGAACGCTCGGCGCGGTTAACGCGAAAGAGCAGCTCCCGAGAGTAATTTCCATCGTACATCGAGCCGTGAAAACCAACATAAATACAAGGCTCGATTAATCTCACAATATTAGGATCCCTGACACTTTGTTCTGAATTAGTTTTTTTTTGTCTGAAAGTGACCGGAGATCTCTTCGTATCACGAGTGCACATCGATACCGCTCGAGGAGGCTCATCGAGCCAGATCACGGCGCATTTAGGATTCTTAAGTTTTGAACGGTGCTTGGCCACCCACCCCCTCGCGTGCTGCGCCGGCCTTGACACGTGCTCGCTAACAGCAACTTGACACTAGAGTCTGTGAAGGCTATGCGAGGGAGGGGATGGGGAGGGCATCTTTGTATGTGTGCCCGCCTGTGCCCTGCCTGCGGAGGCGGGATGGTTAATGATGTCGCGGAGGAGGTAATGGGGTGACTCGGCCCCTAATGGGGCATAGATGCGGGCGCGGGCGCGCTAGTCTCAGCGCCCGAGACTGCGCGCCTCGACTCGACTCAAGGATTAGACGGCGTTACGTGCCACCGCCGTTCCGTAATTGACTCGCTCCGTCCTTCGCCGGAGAAAGAAAATCTGCGGGACGCCGAGTGAAACCGACTGAAGCCCCGAGAGATAAAATTTAAGTGTGAGGGATGGCCCCGGAGTAACGTCTCGTATTCCTCCAAATAACTTTTTGACGCGGGCCGGTACGGAACCGTGGAAGTTACGTCGCGGTGACGCCGTGGCGGTGGTGAGCGTAGACGTGGGGAGCATCGCACAGTTCTACGATAGTTTTTTCCGCTCTGTGCTCCCCTGCCAAAATCGATAAAACCCACACAAATTCAATCAGCGTAATTTGGTGGCGGGAGCTCAATAGTAGCTGCCCTGTCAATAAACTGGCCTCCTGCCATAGGAATGTGGAATTTCCGCCACCAGCTCTGGGGGGGACCTCCCAGTGAAATGAGTGCTGCCCAAATTCTCACGCAATCGACGGGAGAAACACGTGACTTTCGAGTAAGCGATGTACATCCACAATCACCGAAAGCGTTTCCTCTGCCAATGATAATCAACAACACGACAATTCCTAATATTGCCAGAGTATCAAAACCACACATGCCGTAATTAAATCACCAGATTGCATTTTTGCCCGGGCCGATCGCATTACCCCAGCACCCCCCCCATTGCCCACGGAGACCTGCGTCCTATCGTGCATTGCACGCGTGCCAATTTGGCGGGACGCCCACCTCGAAAATCTGGCAATTTATCTCGCTCACGCTTGGGAATTCGGTCGCAGATTTTGCCGTCTCCCGCGACGCGATCACCGGCGTAAATTGTCCGCTCGGATCGCAGTAAAAGCCAAGTGCATTCTGTTGACGACGGCCCTGTTTTTGAGATTTAGACGTTCAGTAATGGCGCTAAATAATAATAATCATACACGCGCGGCTTTGATATGGGTGTGACTGTCACTAAGCAAGCTATCAAAGCCTCTTCCGTCCTGCCAAGTGTTAAGCCCATAAAAGCAATGCATGGTAATGTAGCCGTCCCTGGACCAGTATCCGTTTAAGTGGAACTTGTAATTATGCAACATCGTGCATTGGAAATGTGTGCTCCCGTTTGATTTAATGTTGTTTACATAAGCAAGCAAGAGCCCATTGGGAGATCTGTTTTTTTCCTGAATGTTTTGTAACTCCAAGGTTTAAACATTTCCATGCTACTGTAAGCTCGTGCCACTTTGTTGATGGAAATTCTACATGTCTGTAGCAGGGACCAGTCCGTCACTAACACAGGTTAGATTCCCACTCGGTAGTAGTGATTGTATGAATCATAGAGGTACTGTAAAATATACGAGGTTTATCCCTTTCCGGCAATGAGAAAAAGTGTTAAGATCTTAAAACACTAAATGGACACCTTTTTGCAAAGGTTCCATAGAGGGTGATGCTCATATCCGTTCATAGCTAAGTCCATCCATTTTCTAAACCGCTTGTCCTGGTGAGGGTCGCGGTGGCAGCCGTTAAAGGAGGGTGGCCCAGACATCCCTTCCCTCAGCAGCAGATTCTAGCTCTTCCTGAGCGATTCCCAGGCGTTCCCAAGCCAGCCAATGGGGTTTACATTGACGAAGCAAATTGCACATTAGAAGGGAAGAGGATATGCAGCCCTTGAAGCCACCAATATTTTTTTTTCCAATTGCAGCTAAGCAGAAATTGTACTTCTAATAGATAAGGTCATCAAAGTTGATGTTCAATATGGGAATAAACATACTCGGCGTTAGAACTGAGGAACTCATAAGTGCTGGCTTAGTGTCCCGTCATGGATATTAATCCCATGTTATACACCCAGCCCCAGGGCTTGAACCCAAGCCCTAATAGGCGCTGGCATAATGCCCTGATGTGGGCATTAACCCCCACTGATTCAGCCAGCCTCAGGGTTTGAACCTATAGGCAACGTTATTGGCAAAGTGCCCTTGGCTCTGGCACTAAACCCATAAGGAATAATGGCTTGGCCACACTGCAAATTAATGCTCGGAATTTGTGCGGCAAATAATTATATAATTCACACTGTTTAATCAGCACGTGCCTCTGGCTGGTCAAGTTATTACATTATTTGATGCAGTCCCATTATTTAATTATTTGATTCATGCTTTTTCCAGTTGGCGGCACAAACAAGCAAAATTAAATGACACAAGGGGATAGTTTAATCATCTTGCAAAGTCTTGGCTGCCCGTTGCCCATCGCTTCTGCACGCACTGATATAAAGACTGCAATGTTTTCCTTTCAATTAGGTGGAAATTGGGCATCACTGGTAAACAGAGGTTATATTATTATTATTATCCTTTTTTTGCAAATCGTATTACCTCATTAAAAGTGCAAGCTAGTGAATGTGCCTACTTGTGACGTTTCCTCCTGATCTGAAACGTTGCTAGTATCGGGCAAGGTACTGTACAGGGCTATGTTGTGAGCCGCTAACGGCAGGCCAACAAAATCCATTTTTGCACTGTACAATGCTTCCCCCTCTATGCTGTCTACCGTCACTTATACACCCCGACCCATCGGTGGTGAAGTATGGCCAAACAACCCACCCCATGACATACACAGCATGGGGAGACCATCATCCAGCAACGGATAAACACTAGGTCGAAACATGTACGTATTGGTCAGAAGTATGTGTGGATATTAGTCGGTGTATCTCAAAAGGCTGCGCACCCTCAGGGCCAAGAACCGTGATTTCTGTCAAGAATAAGGGCATGCGCATTTTCTCAGAACTACCAACTTTGGACCTGGCTGCCATTTGTATTAATGTAGCTTTTCTGGCTTCCATTTTTTATAACTCTACGCACATCAAACCCTTAATTTTAACAAATATACTCATGTGCCTTGGTTTTTCAAAAATGGCAATTGATCGGTGGTAAGTGAAAAAAAGAGAAACGAAATAATGATAAGTTACATAAATAATCGATACCCGCATACACTCATTGATAATTCATGAGCCTGCGCCGCCCATTCCCGTCCGTGTTGGAGTCAGCGGGGGGCACAATGTCGTGATATTGACTAACGGACTTAAAAAATCCCCTCCCTGATCTAATTATTTTTGTCTGAATTATGCATGTATAGTATCACCACTGCGAATGAGATGAATGCTACGGCGTGTTTATTTGCTTATTTGATTAAGGAGACCAAAATATTATTTCTCGGAGGGGCATGACACAACACGGTCTGTGGAGTGTGAGCACCTTGGGCGATTATACCAGGTGAATATCTGAATAAAAATTACGAACTGAAGAGTGGAACGGGTACAGCATGGAGTTGCTTTTGGGAAATGGAGTTTGATAATGAAAGCAAGAATAATTCATTCATTCATTATTAATTATCAGAAACCGCTTAATCCTGTACAGGGTCGCGGTGACCCGGAGCCTATCCCGGAGACAAAGGGCGCAAGGCATGGGTAAACCCAGGATGGGACGCCAGGCCATCACAGGGCACTAAGACTATACCAACAAAGGAACCATAACCACAGTTATCCAAGCAACGGCCTTCGACATGCATGGCTTAATCTTCGTTCTTGCATGGCATGCATGACTTAATCTTTGAGACAAGCATATGCTACTGGCATATACAGCTTTAATATATGCGTCCGTCTCCGCTCTGAGGGTTCGGGGATCTGGACCCGATCCCCTTTCGATCGGCTGAGGGCAGCGGAGGCCATCGCCCGTCCCTT
>JAZEWU010000034.1:2381398-2402942 GCA_036362915.1 Geotria australis
GCTGCAGCGGCAAAAAAATATATATAATGAATAATCTCAGTTCTATACCAATATTTATTGTCTAAACCAGTGGTTATTAACCTTAACTGTCTCCCGAGTGGTGATAGTTACACACCGCACTAGATACTCATTTGAGGTTGAGTCGACCTGGTGGAGGCCCAGGACCGGTTCAGAAAATTGTCACTCGTGTTTGCCGTGAGCGGGAATCCTACGCGGGTTCCTAGGTTTGTAGTGCAGCGGCTAGCACAGCTACACTACAAACCTGGCGCGCTAACCGCTACACTACCACTCCCCACACACACACACGGGCCTAATTGTAAATGATTACCATCACTCAGACGTGAGGTATAATAACTATGCTTTTGTCTCCCTGCCAAAACCCTCCGCTAAACTCCGATCTCTCCACTGCCTCTTGTCCCCCCCCTCACCACCCCCCCCCGCCCCCTTGACCCTTCCCTCTGGGAGGTAACAACACAATTATCCATGTAATCCACAAATATTTCCTCAAAAGTCCAGATGACCACTCTCGCGAGCTTGGGGCAAATGTAAGCGGACACGTATATTTTTGGGGGCCACGAAAACAAATAAATGCTTGTGAAATTGCCTTCCATTCATTGGTGCAGCACTTAACATTTAGTTCATCACTGCCCCAGAAAGGTTATGGAAAGCAATTTCTCCCCTACTTAATGGGAATTGCAAAGATCATTTCAATCCCCTCTCCTCCCCGTCATGAATAATGCATTCTCCGCGTGTCTAAACAGGTTTCAAATCTAATCTTGCATAAAATTAGTTGCTCGATGCAGCTGCTATCGGGCCACTAACCCTGTCGGAGGGTTTTCGTAACAGCCGATCCAGCCTCCACTCATCCCCCCGCTCACCCGCCACCCACCCAGCCCACCCTCCCCCCCTCATCACCCATAGCCCGTCCACCCTAACCAAAGCCGCTCAGTGCCGAGACAATTCCCGCTCGGCGTCAGGGCCCGGCACGCAGCGACAAAAGGACTGGAGCTCCTTAATAAAGTGGCTTAATAGAGATGTGACGTGATCTGTGGTCCTCTGCGGACGCGGCGATTTGCTGCCGCGAGTCTCGTTGGTTTCCCCGTCAGTTATATTACAGTCGCGCTCATGCCGCCGTTTCGCGAGCAGCCTTGAAAATGAACTAAAAGTAAACGTTGATTGGAAATTTCTGGCAGGTGTGTAAAACATTGTCGTCGTGTCAAGAGAGTGCAGCCGTGCATGATGTCACGCCAGCGGGCATCATGCCAATACCAGCTGGACTATCTCTCGTATGTGATGATGATAACCACGTGCAGCAGTTTGTCAATCCGCTACACGGAGCAGGTCTGCAGATGCCTGTGTCACTCCTGGGAGTTTATGAATCGTTCTTCAACGCACCGGTCAGGGCAGGTTTGTTGAGAGGTGATCCAGGACCAGTTTAGATTTTACTCGGCGGCCGGGAGTCAAACTCTGGGTTTTATGATATAACGCGCTGAACATTATCTCCATCACTTCGTCCCAAAAATGTCTACTTTTTCGATCAAGTGTTGGTCGCGTGCCTGTCAAACGAACGCGTTTTATTCTTACGGCTGAAAGGCACCAATTTAACTGACAGGGGATTTAACGGAGATTGGGGTTTTGTTGCTGCCGTAGGTGATGAAGCTGAGACCACCATCTCACTGTACTTTGGAACCCAGTTATTATACTGATGTAGGTTTTCACGGCGCGCTGTGTGTGAGGATTACTCTCAAGAGCTGCTCTTTCGCGATAGCCATGTCGAGCTGTGCCTTCTCTCTCCTTCGCGACGTCGCAAAGGAGGGAGGTGGAATGTTCGCTGCGGCTATTCCATAAGAGCAGCTCTTGAGACGAAATCCCGACCCAGTTCCATCACGGGCAGCAGCTGGAACCTGGATTCTCGCCCACGATCCATAGCAGAGCCACCTCGGGCGTATGGGCGACACGGTGGTACAGTGAGTGGCGCTGACGCCTCACAGCAAGATGGCCCCCGGTTTGATTCCCGGCTTGGGTGCCCGTCTGTGTGGAGTTTGCAGGTTCTCCCCGTGTCCGAGTAGGTTTTTTTTAACTGGGTAATCCGGTTTTACTCCCACGATACAAAGATATGATGCATAGGTTAAATGTCCTCACTAAAATTTTACCCGGTGGCCTGAGATGTCGTAACTTGCTTTCCCCTCTCCGCTGGACAACTGTTAAAAAGAGCTACATAGCGCAACGGTTCCTTCCAGCTTGGAAACAAACTGAGTGACCTCAGTGCTATGACTCGATGTCAGCTGCATGGGGCCACCCAGCCACGCGCCATTTAATTTATTGAGGTTCCCTGAGCGGAGCCATCAATGACTTTCCCATCACAAGTCTCGCAGTTATATTCTCATAAATATTTCACGTATCTGTTGCCGCGTTTCCAATACACTATTTCCCGTTGATTAAGTGCCCATTTCATTCGAATAAAAGTTGCGTGTGAAATCTGTCTCTACTCTCAAACGAGCTGAATACAAATTCTATAGCCATTTAGACGTGTCAAATAAGTGTATATAGGATGCAGTGAGTAAGCCTTGAGTCGACACGAGCCATACAAAAGTTATTCTCGTTCCAGATAGTTATCATCTTAACTCTATTGTATATACAGTGCATAAATCCCATCACGGAACACCCGCGCTGCCTATTGCGACAACAATTCCTTCCCGCGAAAATGGTCCGTTACACGGGTGAGTTGGATTAAAGTGGGGACACTTTGTATTTGCATAAGTTGAGTTATTTGTTTGGTTATTTCTACCGACAGAGATAAATGCCACGTGGATGCCACCCATTGCAATTACGCAAACTAAGCAATAGCGTGACAATGAATAAAAATACAACAGCAAGAATTAAGTACTGAGTTATCTCTTAGAGGAAACATTTTCGGCGAACGTGAGAGCTGCTCGTGAAACACGGCAAGGCGTCCCTCGTGACGTCTCGACACGGGTGTCACCCGAGTCGGGCATCGAACCCGGGAAATTCTCACCGCGGAGCAGCGGCGCTTCGTCGCTGCGAGCATCGTGCCGCTCGTTACACACTTGAACAATTACCACCGTCGCGACTCCGGCAATCCAGCCTCGGTTGTAGCGGTCGTCCGTGACGACCGACCGTTCAACCCGTCCAAACTTGACTGGGATTATTTCGTTCACACGCGCGGCGCCCAGGGGGGTCAAACTCACGGACGGCGCTCGTGACACAACGCATTACTCTCGCGGGAGGTGGAACCGCGTGAAAGCGCAACCTTTCACTTCGCCGCCACCGCCACGCTCGGGCGAGCATACGCTCATAGTTGTCCGATTTTTTTGGTGCCCTCTCTCCGGTGGCGTTAGTTGGGATTAAAAAATAAAATTGGTCAAAATGCTTCGGCGGAACTCCGACGCGAGCGCTTTGATTTGAGAGCCTTAGGTCGTGGAGTTGAAATCACGATCTGGGGTCGATACGCCACACCTGGGGTGTTTGGGGTTGTGGGAAATCGTTGTTTTGTGGGTAGGCATCGTAGTGTTGGGAAGGCATCGTGTCGTGGGGTGATTCGAGATCGTGAGCTCATGAAATTTAATTCCTGGTCTGGGATCGATTAAACACCCAGTGTATTGTGGGATGTGGGCAATCGTATTGTGGGACGTTATTGTATTGTGGGTAGGCATTGCATTGTGGTTGTACAATTTGAGATTGTGAGGCCATGAAATTGAAATCTTGGTGTGAAATAGGTAAAAGATCCAGTGTATTATGGGAAGACATTGTATTATGGAAAATCATTGCATTGTGGCTGTACGATTTGAATGACAATTTCCTGCCATCGGAATTAGTAATTTCCATTCGTGAGCACCACACATTTTGTTTGGGTGACTTTTGAGATACCTTCACTGAGAGCGATTTGATGAAGCCTCAAACTCACGGTCACACCTCCTCTGCGGATTGCCTGGAACCCCGTTCCCCCAGCTCTCCGTCACCCCCTGTACGAGCCCAGACTCAAGGCCTTAATTTTTACCTCTCCCTGTGACTGCGGTGTGTAAACATTGCCATTATGGAGAAAAAGGCGGCCGGGCGTGGTGCTGGTCACACACCTCGTCGTGTGCCGCGTCGACCTTCATAGGTGCTCGCTAACGGCACTTGACCCTGCAGTCTGTTAAGGCTATATGGGGGAATCTTTGTCGATTACATAACATAAACATGCCAAGTGTCCCCTACAGCGAGATGTTGCCGTTAGATGCCATGTTCTGTAACCAATTAGTATCTCATCCACTAGCTGGCTTCTCAGAGAACCATAATACACACGCGACATATTTTAATATTATAGCGAAACTTCAATTACATGCAAAGTGGGAGCTTCCCTTGGGTCACCTCAGCATGAAATGAGCGCCACAATTGGCACTACCCCAAGGATAATTAAGGCATGAAATTAGTCTGTCCATTAGTGGCCCCCCGAAGTTGACTCAGCAATAAATGGGTATCAATTAAGGGCCTTTCCTAGATCAACTTAGCATGAAATGTGTACTCTTTAATCGGGGCTTCCTCTCGGCTGCCAGCGTGAGTGATATCTGTTAAGGTACCTCTCCCACTGATGTGTGAAGGGCCCCTCCTGTGTTGTCCCCTTACGTCGGTGTGTTGGGACGCGAGGAAACACAGGCTTGTCCGTGTAGGCTGTCGCGGTTGTGCACTGTAGCCCCGGTTGTGCACTGTGGGCCCCGGCGCTACCTCGGAAACACAGCGAGGAACGCCAGCGTTCGAAGTAAACACCCAGCGGTTTCGAGAGCTGCTCTTTCGGGATAGGCGCGTCGAGCGTTTCTCCGACGTGGCAGGCGAAACGTCGCGAAGGAGGGAGGAGGTTCGCTCGACACGGCTATCCCGAAAGAGCAACTCTTAAGAGGGAGTCTCATACATCGAGTCGGGATAGGTAGATGTTTATTATTCCAGCATAACAAATACCCAGTGAGCTTGCAAGCTCTTTACGGGGATTCCTGCAACACAACAAACCCGCGGATTGTCAAAAATGAATAAAAATATAAAAAAAAACAAATTTACCAAACGACAAGAAAAGAAGCTTCAACAATACAGCCACCGGTCGCCGTTTAATTTTAGCTCAACGTCGTGATGACGTTGTCGTTAAAATTCAGGGCGACGCTAATTTACCCACAAGCGGCGTCTCCTTAAAATAAAACGCGCCTCGTTGAGCGAGGTCACCAAACATACGACGCCATATATAAATAAAAAGAACCCTTAACTTTTTTTTGGTTGTTGTTAAAGGGCGACTGTCAAATAAAATCACCGTCACAGGTGAACGACTCCACCGGAAAAAAAATCCTTCGGTATCCCGTCTCTTACATTGTTACGTTGTCCAAACGGATTATTATAAAACCCTCAGCACGCGTTCGTCTCCCGTTTGCATGGCCGAGTGGTCTGAAGTTTATTATTATAATTATTATCCATACATAATTATTATCCATCTATCCATTTTCACAAACCGCTTAATCCTGTACAGGGTCGCGGTGAGCCGGAGCCTATCCCGGCAGACATAGGGCGCAAGGCAGGGGGATACCGAGGATGGGACGCCGGTCCATCGCAGGGCACCTGGAGAAATTTACTCAGTATGCCAGTAAACCTGGCAGCATATCTTTGGATGGTGGGAGGAAACCGGAGTGCCCGGCGAAAACCCACGCGGACACGGGGAGAACATGCAAACTCCACACAGAAAGGCACCCGAGCCAGGATACAAACCCGGGTGCTTCTTGCTGTGAGGCGGCAGCGCTACCCACTGCGCCACCCTGCCGCCCTATAATTATTATTTTTGTATTTCAAGAGATGAAATTCCGTTGTGATCGGCTCCACGCGCAGCCATTTCATTGCCGTCCTTTAATCGTTGAAGATCAAGGTAGAAGCGTTCACGTCGCGATCCCTGTCAGGTAATACTTGGTATTGCCTGCGAATTCTACCAAACACTTCGAGGCCGAGCTGAAAGACAACGATGTCCAGAAGCTGACCATCGTGCTTCGAAGAATCGCAAAGAAGAAGAAGATCGTTGAAGAGCAAGCAATAATTAATCTCGGAGGCTCGCGCGGAGATCGAGCGTCCACTGTCTCAAAACGCGTGCGCTTGCAAAAGTTTCGAGGCGTCGGTGGAGGCGCGGCACTTGGTGGGAAAACGACATCTCGAGGAAATTCAATCAATTCAATCAATCGATTGCCACGTGTAGTAGAGATCCCATCCTGCCTTTCGCCCTGAGTCTGCCAGGATAGGCTCCGGCTCACCGCGACCCCGGATAATGACGATGATGCCGCTGACGGCGCGGTGTACGGTTCACGTTTGCGCAAAAAACAGAGCTGATGAGTGATTTTAAATCCATACATACACCTCAATCGATAAACACACCGCAGCTGCAAATATGAGCATTAAATAATGTATCATTTCGAACAATAACACGTACACGTGTTAATAAATGACGGGTCGCGAAACATAATGAGCATCGATCGTCTGATAGTGACACATGGAGGTGGGGATTATAATAGCGATGCCTTGCATTGATGAACATCGCCGGCAGCGATTAGTAACCGACTCTGGCCTGAAACCACCCCCCCCAACTTTAAGTTGACTCGGCCTAAACTGTGATGCAGCTGCTGCTGCACGTGTTCCAAAACAGAGGAGACAAAGGCGTCCGGGAACGCTTGCTGTTGCGTTGCCCCTAATGGGGTGTTCGTTAATAATAATAATAATTTCAATTTATATAGCGCCTTTCACCCGAGGGTCACAAAGCGCCCCCAGCGGGGGCGCGTGGGCTGCCGCTCCCTGTGTTTTACGTATTTATTTAGCTTTAATTTGTTGTACATTTGTCACTTTTCATCTGTGTGGGAGTGGCGCAATGCGCTACAAACCCTGCGACCCGAATTCGATTGAATCTTGACAATTCATAGAAATTGGAGTGAGAGGGGATAGGGGGGGGCTAATCGGCAGTAAACGAACGCGTATTACTGTCAACACAGTCGCGTATTATTGTAAACAGTCGCGAGAAAGTCTCTGCTCATCGTGTTAGCGAGTTACTGAACATGCGCGCGGCGCAGATATGCGTACGAAAAAAGAAATATATTAGAGATCCCACGTATAGCCTTAGCAGAATGTTGGGGGCAGGTGTTGTTAGCGAGTAGCACCTATGAAGGGGTGGGTGGCCCTACAAAACCGGCCGCCTTTGTCTCCCCAGCGGCGATGCTCACATGCCGCACCGGGTACTCATGTCAGGCGCGCCTGCGTGCGCATGCAGGCGCGCGCATTATTCCGAGCCTCTTAATCAAAGTCGCGTCACAGATGGCCACACGCGCTCTGCACTTCAACGATTCT
The DNA here is from genome assembly GCA_036362915.1 of Geotria australis. Taxonomy (NCBI): domain Eukaryota; kingdom Metazoa; phylum Chordata; class Hyperoartia; order Petromyzontiformes; family Geotriidae; genus Geotria; species Geotria australis. Next base: position 2,388,755 of record JAZEWU010000034.1, read on the forward strand.
AACAGCGGCGTTAAAGCGCTGCACTGATTGCCACAACATAATTCCTGTGGCATCTTCTTAATGCCGGGGCTGCGGTGGGGTTTTATTTTAGCACCCAATTTTCAGCTACGACACATTTCGTCCGATTTAGACCATTCGTTCCACGGACGCGCCTTGCCTGCACGGGCGCTCGACGAGAACCGTGGAGCTGCTGGGATAATTACTCCGTGTGTGTGTCTGAATGTATGTGGGGAGCGAAGGCTCGGTGATTAGCACGCTGGGCTACAAACCTGGCAACCCGAGTTCGAATCACGCTCACAGGGCAGGGCTATACCCAGGATGGGTCTCCAGGCCATCACAGGGCACCGGGGGCAATTTAGTCCCGCGGGCCAAATGAACCTATGCAGTAGCATGTATTTGGACTGTTGGAAGAAACCGGAGGGCCCGGCGAAAACTCACGCAGACACGAGGAGAGGACACGCAAACGCCACACAAACGCCACACAAAAGTGCAACCGAGCCGGGATTCGAACCCCGGAGCTTCTTGCTGTGAGGCGGCACCGCTTCTCACCGCATCATCGTGCTGCCCTCATTTTGATGACATTTCCTGCATTTTGTAAAAAAATAAGACCCCACAGCACGTTTTGCAAATAGTTCACGATTGCTAATGGGACACTTTGCAGCACAATAATCCATCCATCCATTCATTTTCAGAAACCGCTTAATCCTGTACAGGGTCGCGGTGAGCCGGAGCCTATCCCGGCAGAAACAGGGCGCAAGGCAGGGGTATACCGAGGATGGGACGCCAGTCCATCGCAGGGCACCTGGGGCAATTTACTCAGTAAGCCAATTAACCTAGCAGCATGTCTTTGGACGGTGGGAGGAAACCGGAGTACCCGGCGAAAACCCACGCGGACACGGGGAGAACATGCAAACTCCACACAGAAAGGCCCCCCGAGCCGAGAAGCGGAAGCGCTACCCGCTACGCCACCGTGCCGCCCAGCACAAACATCCGCAGATGTAAATCGTAATCTCCCGCGAGCAGAATAATTGTAAATCCTGAATCACAATTATTGCCGAAGCGGAGTAATCACGGCGATATAAAGTGCAATCATTCGAAATGCATTGCCGACAGTTCGTTGTATGCCATGTGAATTAAATACAAATTACATTATAAAACGTGTTGTTGTTTTCCGCCTCTCCCTGCCAGATTTATTCCAATTGTATTATGAGCGTCGCGTAATGAGCCGCTCTATCGTTCGGAGATCCTCGGAGAGATGCGTCGCCCCGCTCTTAGAGATCCGAGCGTGGAGGGAGATGTTGAAATCTCATTAATTGATCCTTTGTCATGAAGATAACAAGGGGTGCACTATCCCGCTCCCCCACCGCCCATACCCACACGACGCACAACCACCCGACCCGCACCCCCGCTACTCCACAACCCTCGCTACAGACACACGTCTCGTCTCACGACAATCTTAACGATGTTTTTTTTTGTCCTCCTTCGAACTGGAATCGAGCCAAACGAACTGCGAAGCGTAATTTATTTTATCGTACCGAAATTGGTGACTGGGTTCAGACCATTAGCTCAGTCATCAAAGCCTAAATGAGTACAAAGCCTTGAGGCTCAGAGACACTTTCAAAGTTGTGTGGTCCACGGTTCCGTGTTTGTCAAAGACAAAGATCACCCGTATAGCCTTAACAGGCTGTAAGGTCAAGTGCTGTTAGCGAGCAACTATGAAAGTCGGTACGACACACCAGGGGCGGGTGGAACAACACCACTCCCGGCCGCCTTTGTCTCCCCAGTGGCGAGGTTTACAAACCGCACCAGGTACTAATTTGAACCTGAGTCGTACTAGGAGAGTGCCAGGACCAGTTCAGCAAATCTTCACTGGTATTGGCCGTGAGCGGGAGCCGAACCTGGGTCGCACGCATAAGACGGTCTTTTATTCACCACTCGCACATCGGACATCTCCCTCATCCTCTGTGGTTTTTGGGCATCGGGGTGTCTACACAGCGGTAACATCCGCGCCTCCAAGAAAGTCCTACCCGAGGTGGTGTGATTCCCACCTCGGGCACCTTTCTGCGTGTAAGTTTGCGTGTTCTCCCCCCCTGTTCTGCGCTGGTTTCCTCCACAGCGTCCTCACCACGCCGCCGACACTGCGGCCCTATTGTAATGACCGCGGCTGGCCCCCCGTGTCCTACCCACTCCCAGATCCTGACGCAGGAGGACTGGAACGTGGTCCTCTACCACGGCATGGCCTCCTCGTCTCCCTGGGCCGCGCTCTACTTCATCGCGCTCATGACCTTCGGCAACTATGTCCTCTTCAACCTCCTCGTGGCCATTCTGGTGGAGGGCTTCCAGGCTGAGGTAGGCGCCGCAAACGACGCGCGATCGGCTCGTCGCACGCAGACGGCTGGGTTTCCTTCAGGGTTTTTTTTTCGTCTTTAACGCGATTGGACACATTAACGGGGATTGGTGAGACGTCCCGAGGCGGTCGGAGCTTTCTTTAGAACAAAAAATAAAGAATAGTTGCGAATCGGCGAGGCTTTGCCGCATAGATAATTGGCGTCGGTGTTGTTAAAGTCCAGTCAAAATATCTGCCAGGCTCAACGTAATGTGGCCTTGAGACACCGGCTAAAGTAATACTTTCTCACGCTAGTTGACATCATCATTATTTATTGACTTTAAACCAAACTACCCTTCGGAAATGCGGATACATTGGCCGTCTCTATCGGTGGCCTTGAGGTAACGGCTAAAGTAACACTTTCTCACACTAGACGGCATCATAATAATCACGTTTAAACTAAACTTATCTTTGATGGTTGCTATTCAGAGCTGTTCTTTTGGGATAGCCGTGTCGAGCGCTCTCCCTCACTCGCAACGTTTTGCCTCCCACGTTGAAAGCATGATGATGCTTGATGATGCTTCCAATGTGGGCAGCGAAACGTCGCGAGGCAGAGAGGGAGACCGCTCAGTGACAAGGCTATCCTATGAAGAGCAACCATCATGAATCGAGCCGTGAAAACATACATCAGTAAACTTCTCTTTCTGAGGCGCGGCCCCCAACCACCAACAAACTTTCCTTTCTCCCTCGAACGGCTCCACGGCCGTGCTCAGTCCGCGAATATCCGTGTCCGCGTGTGTCCTTGCGGGCGCTTTACGGACCCGTTGTTCGAGAGAGAGAGAGAGAGCGTGCGAGCTCTCACGCAGAGCGAGAGAGCGAAGAGCGGCGTATCCGGCCATTCCGCGTGAATTGGATTGATGAAATTTGAAATTGCTCCCGCTATTGTAGAGGTCAGCGGAAAATCGATGGTTCCTGGTTCCTTCGAAGGTTTGTAAACTTCTTGTCGCGCGCCGCGATCGATGGATAGCAGTTGGCCGGGCGACGTTACCCCCCCACCCCGCGCCCCTCTACTCCACGCGCCTCCGACTCAGCTGTGCGTGGATTGGCTCTGGCGCGATAGAACAGCGAGGCTCTCGAGCGTGAGTCTCTGAGTTCACATCCAGGCCAAGGTTGATTACCTGCCATTGGTGTGGTCGTTGTCGCCGTTATCGCGTTAGTAGCGCTGAATCTAACCCGCATCTTAAATCGCTGCCGCGTGCCGCTGCGTTTCCAGGTCATGATACTTGGCGTTTACTGTGCAGCGCCTCGAGTCTCAATTTGAAATGGGCGTTTTTTTTAATATAAATCATGACTATTATGGTCTTCATTCGTCTATATCAGTGGTTATTAATTTATATTGCAGCCGGCACCCCTTTGGTTCTTAATATATAATACGATACATATATAATACAATAAACCCAAAAAAATCTGGCATGTCTCACAACCCCATTGAGGGCATCTCGCACCTGAGTCAAGAACCATTGAACCATACGTATGCATGAGAATTGCTCATAAGAGCTGCTCTTTCGGGATTGCCGTGTCGAACGTCCTTCCTCCCGTATTCGCAACGTTTCACCTCCATCGTTGGCATTGGGGAGGCTTGACGCCTCATGATGCCTCCGGCGTGGGAGGCGACACGTCGCGAAGGAGAGAGGGACAGTCCTCCACGCGACACGGCTATCCCGAAAGAACAGCTTTGCAAAGCAATCGTCAATCATAATCATCGTCACCTTAATAATAATAATGATATCAATTTATATAGCGCCTTTCACCCGAGGGTTACAAAGCGCTGCACAGGGCTGTGGAGAGAACGGCATGTCAACAACATCAAGACAGATCAATTGAGAGTCAAGCAATAGCGATACATTATAGGACATGAAGACAGAAAAACAAATAATAATAATAATAATTCTACAACAAGCAAGGAGGGAACAGATGTTCCCGAGCAGACGCAGATTGGAAGAGAGAGAGCGAGCCAACATCCCGGCACAGCACCACTTACCCGCACCAACAGTCCAAGCCAGAGGAAGGAATAAATGTTCCCGTGAAGGCGCAGGTAGGAAGAGAGCCAACATCCTGGTACGACATCATTGAGCCACAATACATCACCATCGGTGACATGCTCATCAGCAGCATGATCTGCATAGTCAGCAAGTTAACTGTGTTATAATTAGTCCGCAGAATTCAACGGTGTTGGCTATTGTATTGAAAAGTGACAAGATCCTGCCATGCTAATGTGTCATTTATTACTCTGGGCTGTGAATCATCATCGCAGGGATGAGCGATGCCTAATTAAGCCCAACGACCTTTCTGACATCGTCTTAGTGCATTGGTTGGGCAGTGTGCTGCGGTAAGTTGTTAAGCCCGAAGAGTTTCTTAATTAAAGTGTGCCATCGTTAAAATAAGATCAAATCAATACCGTAGAGTCCATTGGAGTCCGTAAATAACGCATTGCTTTTCTTGGAATGTGTGTGTTTGTGTACCTGTGTTTATCTTTCTGTGTGGTAAGTGGGGAGCGGTAGTGTAGTGGTTAACTTGCTGTACGATTAAACAATCCGCCCCGAGTTCGATTCCGGTTCACAGCCAACACCAGTGACAGTTATCTCTCCTAGTCCCAGGCCAACTCGGCCTCAAATGAGCACCTGGTGCGATGTGTGGTGATGGCCACCCCACCCCTTATGTGTCATTCCAACCTTCATAGGCTGTCGCAAACAGCAGTTGGCCCAACAGTCTGTTTAGGCTCTACGGGGGATCTTTGTTTTTGCCATGCGGATGTGTGCAAAAACATGCTGCTGCATAGCTGATATGGCCTGCGGGCTTATTTGCCTCCGGTGCGCTTTGATGGACTGGTGTCCCATTGTAAGTATGGCCCTGCCTTGCGCCCTGTGTCTGCCGGGAAAGACTCCGGCTCACCGCCACCCTGTACGGGATTAAGCGGTTTCTGACAATGGATGGATGGATGTGTGCGCTTTAAATCCTGACCCCGTCTCTCCTCCGATGCACAGGGCGACGCGAACAAGTCTGAGTCTGACGGGGAGCAGTGCTCCCCCTATAACCTGGACGACGGGCACGACAAGCTCAAAGAACTCCGCTCCATCGCCGGTGAGGATAGTGCGAGCGTCGCGTCTGTGTGTGGGGGGCCGGGCGTGGTTGCTGGCCACCCACCCCCTCCCGTGCCGGGTTGGCCTTCATAGGTGCTACTCGCTAACGGCACTTGTCCCGACAGTCTGTTAAGGCTATACGGGGGATCTTTGGCTTTGTGGCAGCAGGTCATGCCGCTGTCTGACCGAGACGACTGGCAGATGTAAAGTCACCACTGGGTCTGTCCCGTGACCTCCTGTCAGCGAGCCTTCGACACCTCACGTGGCCTCGGGGGTGCGTGTGGCCTGGTACAGGTGGCGCGGTGACATCAACGCCACTTAGTGGCGCATGGCGGTTGTTGTTGATGTCTCTGTGACCGTGTGCAGATGTTACAGGTTAGATATATAAGATGTTAATTATCACAGCAGAAGATACCCAGCGGAGTTTGCAAGGTCTTTGCAGGATCAGCGAACGACGCCGACGTCACCGTATGTTGTGTGACAACCTTCCGTGTGCGGTGCGGCCGACAGCAAGTGGCGGCACGGCACAGCAAGCGGAATGTGTCACCTCATTGTCAGGGCTGTAGCCAGGATGGGACGCCAGTCCATCGCAGGGCAACGGAGGCAATTTAGTCCGCACGCCAGTTAACCTATGCAGCAGCATGTCTTTGGGCTGTGGGAGGAAACCGGAGTGCCCGGCTAAAACCTCACAGCGGACACGGGGATAAACATGCAAACTCCACACGGAAAGGCACCCGAGCCGGGGATTCATTGCGGAATGTATCTGGCGTAATCCGCATCCGTGGGCGTGCGTGGGTTTCTCCCGAGAGATCGGGATTCCTCCCCTCCCACCTGCGAGGAAGTCATTTAAAAAATCCTGACAACACAACGATCCTCCTGGAAAATTACAACAAAGCGCAGCGCGGCTGTGCCGCAATACACCCACGCGCGCGAGACTACGCACTGTTTGTGTTGCTACCTGTGTTCGTGCACATCAACATCAACAACAGGCAGCCTCCTCGCATTCTATAGCTAACAACAAAGATTCCCCGTATAGTTTTAACGGACTGTCGGGTCAAGTGCCGTGAGCTAGCACCTACGAAGGTCGACAAGGCACACGAGGAGGTGGGTGACCGGCACCACGCCCGGCCGCCTTTGTCTCGCTAGTGGCAATGTTTACACAATTGCACTGGGTACTCATTTGAGGCTGGGTCGACCTCGGGGAAGCCCAGGACCGGTTCAGAAAATCGGCACTGGTGTTGGCCGTGAGCGGGAATCGAACCCGGGTGTAGCCCTACCTTGCGCCCTGTGTCTGCCGGGATAGGCTCCGGCTCACCACAACCCTGTACAGGATTTAGCGGTTTCTGACAATGAATGAATTATGGTTGCTCTTCAGAGCTGTTCTTTCGGGATAGCCGTGTCTAGCCCTCTCCATCTCTCCCTCGCTCTGAAGAGCAACCATCATGAATCGAGCCGTGAAAACGCACATCAATACAAAGAATAAACGAAGGCGGTACGCTGAGCCGACAGACTGATAGCAGAGGTAAAACCAGCGAAAACACGTGGCCCCTGCCTGTGAAGGCTGCCGTGGGCGAGCAACAAAGGCCCGGAGAGACGCCCATCTGCTGCCAAGGCGGCCTTGAGGAGGGGAAAAAACCCATAAATATACATTATTCTGAATTGTCAGCACCTACACAACACGTGAACAAAGAGGCAAACAAAACCCTCTGCCGTCGTTTGACAGGCGCCTCGCATGAGCTGTGGACTTGATGTGTCAGGAATGGTTTTTTTATTCATCCGTTAACGAGACATGTTTTAAAGGGGGCCGGCCGTTTTCGAGTCTAGTTTGAAGCGGCTTTTTTTGTTTTGTTTGGGACGGATTAGCGGATGAAAGCAAGGCCATCACACGTGGAGAAACGGATTATTTTATTTGGAATGCTTCGAGGGCTGCCCCAATGTTGTTCTAAACGCATTGGCAGAAAATGCGTGATGGGTTTTCAATCATTCATTGGAGACCCAACCGATTCAGCGTTTACATGTCACAATCTGTATAAGCGAGTTTATTATTTTACAAACAATGTATTTTCAAGCCAGTGGTTGTCATGGAAAATTATCACAATCATCTCTGCAGGATCACTCAAATGAGTTCGTATTTGCAGGAAGCTACTGTGGTTATATAATAAAAAGACTACCCGCCACCATAGATAAATAAATGTTTATTATTACAGCAGAAAAATACCCAGGGAGCTTGAAAGCTCATTACGGCATTCCTGCGACACAACAAACATGCGAATTGACAAAAAAAATAACAAATCAACCAAACAAAAGCAGAAAAATAACCATTTACACACAGCATTGTACATAATGGCCCACTAAATAAAAAAAATACGGTTAAACATCGCGATGGGGAAAACATTATAGGTAGCTTATTGCACATTGAGATGGAACAAGAGTAATTTCTACCAGAGGGATAGGGCTGCCTGTGGGGATGAGAACTACCCCAACCTTGTTTGAGTAGGGAGATAATTTTTTATTTAAAAAAAAAATCCATCGCCAAACACAAGCAGCACCGCTGACATTCCGGGATTTGAATCCCGACTGATTTATAGTGGCATTTATAGTGGCATCGAAGGCCCGTCGGTGGCATTTCTTCAATCCGCTGAAGATGCCTCCAACGTGGGAGGCTAAATGTTTGCCACGGCTATCCCGCAAGAACAGTCCTGTTCGTGAGAATTTTCCTCGGTGCCGTATGTGTCATCTTCCAGGGCCTTTGCGAGATGTGACTGGACGCGAGGATGCCGTTCGTTCCGTTCGCATTGTGATGTCGCGTTGACAACAGATTTGCGATCAGCGACGGAATAAACCCGGGAATTGAAAAATGAAAATTTGTCAAAAAGACGGCGCTGAGAATCGAAATAGTTTCGTTCATCTCCGCCTGAGAGAGTGGGTGCGTTGTTAATTTGCGTTCATGCGTAAAGAAACCACTACCTCTTTCCAAACATTGTGACATTTTATAAAGGTTGCATTTTTTTTTATATCCAAGCAGCTGTCACTGACGCGATGATACGTTCTTTTTTTAATTGTGCCGTTTTCGTAATTTCCCACCCCCCCCTAAGCCCCCACCGCCCTTTTTATGGGACGCGATTCAAGTCGAGAATTTCATTAATTAACATTTAAATCCCCATTATCGAGTGTGGATTTACTTCATTAAATTTTACGATCGGAACTGTTCCGTTTTCAAAGGATACAGAAAAATTATGGTTGCTGTTCAGAGCTGTTCTTTCTGGATAGCTACGTCGAGTGATCTCCCTCTCTCCCTCGCGACGTTTCGCCTCCAACGTTGGAAGCATCATCAGGCGCCACCATCATCAGGTGGTAGATTTGTAGGAGCTATATGGAAGTAATCAATTCAAAGTGATTCCTGCCGACATGGGCACTGATGCCAGTGCCCATCTACCTACAGTGCTGAACCAGTTCTGGATCATCCACATTCCTACGGCGGGGGGGAGGGCAGTGAGTTTATCGATCGGAAAATCACAACAATCTTTCATTACAGCTCGAGTAAGGCGATACATCTCGAGAGTATATAGATTCACACCGTGATGGCCGCTAGAGTCTGATACCGCTATGGATTTTGTGTTGGCCGCAATGGCAATAAACACAGGGATTCACAAATCCAGTCTTGACGCCAAATTGTGACCTGTCGTTGCATTGTGGGAAGGGGTCAATCGTTTAAATCGTGCTTTTTATCCTTCCAGCAGTTGTCCTGGTTTCATCAGGACCGTGTTTATACCGATGTAGGTTTCCACGGCTCGATTCATGATGGTTGCTCTTCAGAGCTGTTCTTTCGGGTTAGCCGTGTCAAGCGAGCGTGATGCTTCTGACGTCGGAGGCAAAACGTCGCGAGGGAGAGAGGGAGATCGCCCGACGCGGCTGTCCCGAAAGAATAGCTCTGAAGAGCAACCATCTTGAATCGGGCCGTGAAAACCTATATAAGTATGTTATCATCATCATCATCATCATTATTTTGTATTATTCAAGTGGTCAGTATTTAGCTAACGATCGATGACTTCAAACGCGCCACGCCTCGCCCTATATAATCCATTAATACAGCGGCCGCTTAGAAGTCCATCCCTTGCTTTGTTTTATCCACTTTGATGAGTAATTCATAACCCATCCTGCACACACTTTCGACCGACGAATGACATTCACACGTATTTATATATTTTACATGTATTTCAAGATTCATAATTTACAGCGCAATCGCAGAGATTCTCCAATATTGTACCAGCGAAGATATTTTACTGTAGGCGAATGTATCTCAATGCCTTTCTCTGTGTTTGACGATTATTCTTCACTGCTGGATGAAGGCCTAACTTGGCTGTGATGATTATGGAGGGGGGTTTGAAACATACTTCACCAACCAGATTGTAAATATCTCGCGGCTGATGTTAGCTGTCTGTGACGGAGCGAGCATCTGTAACCGTGCATCTCGGCCCGAGGAGCCTCTTCGCCACCAGAGTGTGTGGCAAAGGCTGTCCCTCGGTCCTTCGTTCACGGGTGTTTTCGTGGTTGAGACGTTGCCCCCGACGGGCTGCGAAGCCTCCCCAGTCTCAAGGTTGTTTCTCCTAGCCTTTTTGTCGGTCCAGCGGGGCAGAGTGGCCTGCAACTTTACGGGGTAAGGCGAGAAGCACACACGGCTGTTTTGCCTGGTGTTTTTATTTCGTTTGCCCTCTTAGGAAAGCCCACCGTGTTTCGTGAGCGTTCGGTGCCGTGAGGGTTGCCCACGCCGACAGCGCTTCCCCCCACCCGTTTGATGAGGGGTGCCGGCTCTCTGGCCAGTGTCGTGTGTGTGCAGTTGAGGTGCGCACTCGTTGACAGTTTCTCTCGCTTGGTGTGTGCGTGGGGGTCCCGGCCGTTTTCGTGGAACGCGCGTGCCGACCCTCCTCTGCTTGTGTGTGCACACGTGCCGCAGGAGAGCAACTCCCGGCCTGCCCAGCGGCAGGCCGGGAGCCCGCAGACGCCGCTTGTGAGTCGGGCGAGCCGCCGAGGCTGTGCGCCCGGTCACCGCGGCGTGCTTTCCGAGAGCTTCGCGAAAGCCGCCAGCTACCTGCTTGACCCTGCCAGAAGCATATGCTTGTTCTTGAGATTGGGCCATGCATGTCTGCGTGCATTAGATCAGTTGTGGTTCCTTTGATCGCTCGACCGTTGCTTGGATAAATGTGGTAATTCTAGAGCTGGGAGGTTGCTTGGATGATTGTGGTTGTAGTTCCTTTGATAGTGTGGTCTTGGTGCCCTGTGATGGCCTGGCGTCCCATCCTGGGTATGCCCATGCCTTGCGCCCTTTGTCTCCGGGATGGGCTCCGGCTCACCGCGACCCTGTGCAGGATTGAGCGGTTTCTGATAATGAATGAATGAATGATGTTAGCTGTAGCCTGGAATCGAACTCCTCTTCTGCCAGGTCCGTAGTGCAGTGCTGCCCCTCCATGCTCTATGTTTATATAAAAATATGACACATTATCCAAGGAGGGTAAATTTCACTCGGTCAAATACATTATTTATGGTTTGTGTGACTTTTATGTGACTCCAAGACTTACTCATTCGGTTTTCTATCAAAACCTTGTAAAGGTTCTGAAGTGTACGCAGAGTAGAGCAAACCTCGCTTCAGGGGTCTTTGTTTATTCTATGATTTTTTAAAGAGTGGTTCTTAAAGCACACATCCGGTGACCTGCTCTCGACTCGAACTCACAGTCACGATTGGTGACGAATATATGGACCGATCTTGTGCCTCCCCTAGGTTGACTAAGCCCCAAATGAATACCTGGTGTGATGTGTAAACATCAGCTGTGGGGAGACAAAGGCGGCCCGGCGTGGTGTTAGCCACTCACCTTCACACGTGCTCGCTAACAGCACTTACCCCAACATTCCGTTAAGGCTAACTTCAAAATAAATAAATAAATACCGAGCGTAAATCAAAATGTTATAACGCCGCCGCGAATTTGTTTTAAGAGGCAGCACAAACAATGTTGAGGCCTTTCTGGGCGGTGTGTTCTGTCGTTGTGCAGTGCTTTGTGACCCTCGGGTGAAAGGCGCTCTATAAAATGCAACTGTAATTATTTGTATTTGTGTGTATTAACCTTCGCTAGTGCTCGCTAACAGCACTTGCCCCAACATTCTGTTAAGGCCATGCGGGGGATCTTTGTCTGTGTGTGTGTGTGAGTGCAGTGCTGACGCCCAATGGGTTGATGGAAGGCAAGTGCATGTCGATGCCTCCGCTCATCACCCACACGGCCCCCACACCGTGGGGGTCTCCTCGCTCCCCGTCCCCCGACTCGCGCAGAGGGAGCAGCTGCTCCCTGGGGCCCTGCCCCGGAGTTCCCTCTCCGGTGAGAAACACGCACGCGGACGACACATGCATGACAGCACTTGAACAGATGTAACACACACACACACGCTGCTGCCACACGGAATACGAACTTTAACCACAACAACAACCGCTGTTTGCCACTAAGTGGCGGTGACGTCACCACGTCGCCTGTGCCAGGCTATATGCACCTTGAGGGCACGTGAAGTGTCGAAGGCTCGTCGACAGGAGGTCACAGGACAGACCAAGGTGTCACGGGGTGGCAGCCAGCCATCCATCCATTGTCAGAAAACCGCTTAATCCTGTAACAGGGTCGCGGAGAGCCGGAGCCCCAACCCGGCAAACACAGGGCGTAAGGCAGGGCTATACCCAGGATGAGACGCCAAACCCTTCAAAGGGCACCGGGGCCAATTCAGTCCACAGCCTTTAACGGATATACATCCGAGACACTGCCATACGGAATACGAACTTTAACACGTAACAATATCAACTGCCGTTCGCCGCTAAGTGGTGGTGACATCACCACGGCGCGTGTGCCAGGCCAGGTGTACCTTAGAGGCCAACGTGAAATACAGGCACGTACTGACACGCGCGCACGTGTCCCAGACCCTGTCATTTTGCATTCCCCATGTTTCAAGTTAAAGTCGTCGATGGACACGAGGTTAAAATGGAAAAACGAAGACGCACGATTGATTTTTCTCAAGGCTAAATATACCCGCCATCGCAGCCTCGACTTGTAACAAATGTGAATTTAATGAATAAAAAATGAACAAGGCTCGCTGAATAATAGTGCGGGCATTAACAAAGACGAATTGCCTTTGGGTGCTAATATTCAACACAGTGGGCAAACGCGTCTGCAGCGTCTAATATTGCGCACGTTAGTTTTCATTTACAGCGCGCACGATGGCAGACTGTAATATTTAGGTCTGAATTAGTCTCAGTCATATTTACCTGGTATGCCCATGTGTGTCCTACGATATTGGCTGGCCGATCTGTCCTCCACTGCTGATCGTCGTTGGTAGTACATTTGATAGCATCTTAATATATAGAGGATGTGGTGTTGGTCGAATGTTGGCGGCGGCTTACCGCGTGGCTACCTTCCCCATCCCCGCCTTTCTGTGGTGTCATTGTCACATGTTAAAACATTACTTTAAATGATAAATTCTCATTTATAATGACCATCAGGTGTGTGCTCTGCACATCGTGGGAACCCGGCGATATGAGTTCGATTCCCGCTCACGGCCACAGTTGTTCAGCGGGGAGGAGTAAGCAACTTACAACATCTCAGGGAACGGGGTGGGGGGGAGCAATTTAGTCAACCGGCCGATTAACCTAGGCAGCAGTATGTCTTTGGACCGTGGGAAAAAACCTGTAGTACCCGGCGAAAACCCACGCGGACACGGACAGAGAGAGGGCCACTTAAACTCCACACAGAAAGGCGGCGGCACCCGAGCCGGGGATAAATATATAGATAATAATAATAATAATATAATTTTATATAGCGCCTTTCACCCGAGGGTCACAAAGCGCTGCACAAGGGCCGCAAAGAGGACGGCATGTCAACAACGAAATAAAAAAAACAGCCAATAAAAACCAAAGCAGAAAAATACCCAGGAGCTTCTTTCTGTGAGGAGACATCGCCACTCACTACACCAACGTAGCACCCAAAACCTACACGTGGGATGTGTGTGTGTGTTTGTGGCGGGCGTGCAGCCCAGTGGCTAGCGCGCTGGGCTACAAATCTGGCGACCCGAGTTCGAATCCCGCTCGCGGCCAACACCAGTGACGATTGTCTGAACCGGTCCTGGGCCTCCTCCCCTTGGTCGACTCATCCTCAAATGAGTACCTAGTGCGGTGTGTAAACGTTGCCACTAGGGAGACAGAGTCGGCCGGGCGTGTTGCTGGTCACCCACCCCCTCTCTGTGTGCCGTGTCGACCTTCATAGGTGCTGCTCGCTAACGGCACTTGCCACTACAGTCTGTTAAGGCTACACGGGGGACATTTGTCTTTGTTTGTGTGGCGGGCGTGCAGCCGAGCGGCTGCAGCTCCCCTTGGGGTGGGCGCGGCAGCGTGTGCAGCAGCCGGCGCTCAAGCTGGGCCAGCGTGGCCCTCGACGGCCTCCTCCAGCGGCCCGTCAACACGGCCCACGCGCTGCTGCCCGTGCGACACGACGACAGGGCCTCGCTCTCGTCAGCCGTGCGCAGGGACAGCCTCACGCAGGTTCGAATCCGATTCTTCGAAGCGTGATGGTTACACGACGGTTTCCCGTTGCAACAAGTTCTTATGTTTAGTTGCAGACAGTGCTGGCCTTATTAAAGGCGGCGGGCATTGGCCTCTCTTCATGCTCCAGACTGAGGGGCTTCTGGCATCTGTTGAGCT
>JAZEWU010000034.1:2425328-2449768 GCA_036362915.1 Geotria australis
CTGATATTTAACATCAATAGCATCCTTTTCCATACGTTAGGGTCGCCATGTAATGGCTGCCAGGAAATTTCCCGCCAAACTCTCTCTCTACCCCCCTCGGCAATGACATTACAGTAAATTCACTACCAATGTTATATTCATTCCAACCTGCAAACTGGCGTCCCGTCCTGGGTATACCCATGCCTTGCACCCTATGTCTGCTGGGATAGGCTGCAGCTCACCGCGACCCTGTACAGGATTAAGCGGTTTCTGAAAATGAATGAATCTTGTATATTTTTTATGTTTTGTCAGCAATTCGCATGTTTGTTGTGTCGCAGGAGTCCCGTAAAGAGCTTGCAATCTCACTGGGTATTTTGTCAGCTGTAATAATAAACATCTATCTATCATCGTCACCTCGTTTCGTTACATCGTCGACCATCGATCGCCGTCACGGCTAGCGTCTCCAACATTGGCAACGTCGACACCAACCCCCCCACGTCGTTACGATCACGATAGTCCGACGCGGCTCGCCGTGTGTCTGTGTGCCAGCGTGCGAGGGGTACCCGTGCGAGGGCCTCAGCCGCCACGCCACCTTCGAGAACTTCGGCATGGCGCTGCTCACGCTGTTCCGCGTCTCCACGGGCGACAACTGGAACGGCATCATGAAGGTGCGGCCGGTGGGAGAGAGTGCCGGCACGGGGCGCCGCGGCCTGCCCTCGTCCCGACTCCTCCAGCTTCTCCCCATCGCCTCTCACTCGCGACCCTCCCGTCCTCCCTTCTGTGTCCTCTCTCACCTTTTCGCATCCTCTAAGCTTTATCTTTGTATCCTTATCTTTGTATTCGCTTCTCTTGTCTCTCTGCCTGTCCTCTCTGCGGTCTTTCGTTCTCTATGTTGTCACGCCATCTCTTCTTACTCGCTTGCAAGCTCACTGGGTATTTTTTTTTGCTGAAATTATAAACATCTATCTCTCGCCCCCCCCCTCCCCCCTGTTGTTAGGGTGTCAATGCAGTGGTAACATGTGCGCCTCGCAGAAAGATGGTCCTGTCTGAGGCGGTTAGATTCACACCTGTTCAGCAACCGTAACTCTGTTAAGGAGTGCTAGACTCCAGACCTGTTCACCAACGGTGACCCAGTCAGAAGTGCTAGACCCCAAACCTGTTCATCCTAGCAGGAGCCCTAGACTCCAGGCAACACAGCTTTGGGGTCGTAACACGCGAACCCCTCGATCACGCCAGGGTTACGATCCATGAGGAGGGGTAATCCTCTCATCCCTCTTCATTTCCATCCGTCCCATCTCTCTCTCTCGATCTTCAATCACCACAGCCACCACCATTACCTCCGCGCACCGTGATTGATGGCGCGTGATCCGCCACTCGTTTTCCCGGCGCACCACCGCGCACCAGCGCTTTCCCAACACACACACACACGCGCCGGGGCAGGTAGCGCGTATTTGGGAATTAATGACGCGTCGCTGATGTCGGCCTCCACGCCTCATTAGCGGTAATTGATCGCAAGCCCGGACGCGAGTGTCGCCTAATTATAAGAGGGTTTTTTTTTTTACAAACGACGGCCTCCGAAAGTTTCAGTTTTTTTGATCGCGCCGTTGGTGCAGCGCTCCGGTGATTACATCGTGTCCGCGATCGCCGGGGTAAATGTAGCCTTCCGTCCTCGCTTTATTCCCGTTACATTTTCTCCGTTTTTACTTTCCCCTCCCCAATTCTCGTCCCAGTCTTTATGTCGGCATCGTCATGAGACGGAGGGTTAAATCGGAAATGCTGGTACAGCAGAGCTGGGGTGTCTGTGCAGCGGTAACCTCCGTGTCTTACAGAAAGAAGGTCCTGCCCAAGGCAGTTCTATTCCCACCTCGGGTGCCTTTCCGTGTGGAGTTTGTGTATTCTCTCCCTCCTCTGCGTGGGTTTCCTCCCGGTACTCTAGCTTCCTACAACAACTAAAACATACAGGACGCAGCGTCTGGCAACAGTTGTCTCCGGCAAACAGCGTGACAGCCTTCTTCCCCCCTCTGCGGTTTACTCGCGTCTCCATGTCGTTCGATCGATTCAATTTTATAACCCGTACGGTCAAACCGTACGTCTGGCAAGGATGCCCCCCCCGGAAGGCTCCATCGGGAGGTAATCCAGGTGCTGCCCACTGGGTGGAGACCTAGGGGCCGTCCCAGGACATGCTGGAGGGATTATATCCTTCGGCTGGCCTGGGAACGCCTGGGAATTCCCCCCCAGGAAGAGCTGGAATCTGTTGCTGAGGAAAGGGATGTCTGGTCCACTCTCCTTAGACTGCTGCCACCGTGACCCTCACCAGGACAAACGGTTTAGAAAATGGATGTATGGTCTAACCGCAATCCTCCCCACCGATTTGCGCCGAACGCTTCGCGGGACCGCTTTTTTACCGGCACTCCGTACCAGGCCATAGCGTGGCGTGCCCGTCCGTAACCGGGCCACGGCCACCGGCTAACCCTTCCTTCCCCCCTTCCTCGCGCGACCCGCCCCAGGACACGCTGCGCGAGTGCAGCAGCCTCGACCGCCAGTGCATCTCGTACCTGCCGGTGATCTCGCCCATCTACTTCGTGACGTTCGTGCTGACGGCCCAGTTCGTGCTCGTCAACGTGGTGGTGGCCGTGCTCATGAAGCACCTGGAGGACAGCGCGGAGGACGCGCACGAGGAGGAGGAGGAAGAAAACGCGGCGCGCATCGCCGCCGGCATCACCGGGGCCTCCGGCCTGCCGAGCGCCACCGCGCGCCTGCTGGGCATCGCGGTGCCCGCGCCGGGCCCAGGAGGGGTGCCCGTCTCGGTGCCGCCGGCCTTCTCGCCGGCGCACTACCGCTGCGTCGCGGCATCCGCCGCGGCCGCGGCGGCGGCGGCCAGGGGGAGGGGAGCGAACCCTCACCACGCCGGCTTGGAGCTGCGCGCCGTGCGGCCGCCCGGCCGGCTCAGCAGCGAGCTCACGTTCAGGAGGCCCAGCACCGAGGTGGGTCGGTCGCGGCAAGCGGGCGTCGGCGGTGGTTACGGGCGCCGCGCCGACGAGTTCGTTATGTGTTTGTTTACCTTTCCGGGGCAGTGTTGACGATGGATAGGTTGAGCCGGTTGTGGGTGCTTGTTGCACCACTGCCAACCCACACGCGCGCGTTCTGTGTGTGGTTTGACGTGTTTGCGTCTGTGCGGCTGGGTGTGGTGCGGGTTTGTCCCGTGACCTCCTGTCGGCGAGCCTTCGACACTTCACGGGGCATCAAGGTGCATATGGCCTGGCACAGGCGCCGTGGTGATGTCACCGCCACTTAGCGGCGAACGGCGGTTGTTGTTTGTTGTTGGTGCGGGCCACCCACCCCGCCGTGTTGCCGTGCCAGCCTTCACAGTCCAGTCCGTGACTGCTACCAGGGGAGTACAGGATCTTTGTCCGCGTGTCCGCCGGCAGAGCGTGGACGCGGGCTCGCGGCTCGAGACGCTGGGGGAGCAGACGATGCTGCTTGGAAGCCGGGGCCGCGTCGAGGTGAGCCGGGCGACCTCGCCGCCCAGCGACGCCCCCGTCGTGCTCCAGCCCGACTCACAGCAGCAGCAGCAGCTGCACGGCGCCGCGGAGAACAGCAGCATGCCGGAGGTGGAACCGAACCAGGTGGCGCAGCAACCAGGTGAACGCACGCGAGGGGAGAGCGAAGAGACAGAGGTGTCCCGGGTGGTGATAGGGTTAACGGTTGAGGTGACGTCCTCAGAGCTCTGAGGTCCCCTGTGTGGTAAGGCGTTGTCGGCCGGCAGATTGCAGAATAGGAATGTGTTGAGTCTGGAACGATGATCACTTTGCACGTTGATTATCACTGTGCAATTGCTACTGTTGCTGCTGATGATGATGTGGTTGATACTGTTGCTGTTGCTGATGATGTGGTTGTTAGTGTTGTTGCTGTTGATGAAGACCGACCTTGCTGATGCTGCTGCTCGTGATTATGCTATTGCTGATGCTATTGCTGCTGGTGATGATGATGATGATGTCGTTGCTCCTCTGTGGCAGATTCCATGGCAGGCTGTGGCATGGCGACAGCAGAGGTGCTGCTGTCAAGCTCAGCCAGTGACTGCAATGCGGGACCTGTGACCCAGGAGTTTGAGGTTTGTCCCCCTGCTGTGACTCCATCATCTCCATCATCACTGTAGTGGTAAATACGCATCGCTGTCATTGCCACCACCACGAACGTTACTGCTCCTCTGTCCTTCGCGACGTTTCGCCTCCCACGTTGGAGGCATCACCACGACGATGTGGGAGGTGAAACATCGTGAAGGAGAGAGGAGGAACGCTCGACCTGGCTTTCCTATAAGAGCATCTCTTGAGAGCAATGCTGAAACATTGAATTAATACCACTGGTTTTTATAGCAGAGTATCAATGATCCCTGTCAATACAATACGATCTGCCTACTGAAATATTCCATAACCGTAGCAGCAAATGTCTCTTCAGTGATGCTGTGATGTCTGCCTTCAATCGTTCAACCATACACACGGGTCTAACTTTTTCTTAGACACCAACTTAATTGCTGCTAGTTAAATACTGCAATATGCATCGAAAACTCAAACTATAGTGCATTTCCACGATGATCCTTGTATATACATTACCTGCGTTACAAATGCTGCTGACGATGGCAAACTGAATCGAACGCTCCGCGTGACGAAGAACCGCCGAGGAGCCACCGCGATCGCGCGTTTCTTCCTTCGCAGGAAGTGACCGTCGCCGATCGCTCTCCGGGGCGAGCGGGACCGGCCGAGCGCCGGCACAGCCCCGGGGGCTCTCCCGGGGGCGGCTCTCCGCTCACCGCCCGCTCGCTGTTCACCGCCCGCTCACCGCAAGCGGTGCCCGGCGGCGCCCACGCGTCCCCCTCCCTTGCCCGCGCGCCCCGCCGGCCTCCGACTCCGACGTTTCTTCGTCTTCGCGACGCTCTCGCCGACGGAACGGGGGCGACTACGACGGCGACAGTCGCGACGAAGGGCGGCCGCGCCGTGCGCACGCAGCGGCGGCACTCCGTGGACGTGTACCCGCGCGACGGGCCCGGCGCCCGCTCGTCTCGGGCACAGCCCCGGCGGCCGCGGTCATCCAACGGCGCCGGCGTCGGCAGCGGTGTCGGGAGCGCTCGCGGAAGCGGCTCGAAGGTTTGCGTCGGAACGGGCTGGCGGAACTCGGAGATCCCGCCGCTGATAACGGTGGCGGCGCCGGCCGCCGGCGCGACGGCGGCGGAACCGGCGGCGAACGCGGAGGCTCGCCGGCGCTGCAGCTCCTACGAGTCGCTGGCCAGGAGGACGGAGGCGGCGGTTGGCGGTCGCCAGCTCCGCGAGCGGTGTCGCGCCGAGCGCCCCGCCGGGCGCGACGACCGGGACCGAGCGCCGCCGCCGTCGCCGGCGGCGTCGCTGCTGGTGCCAGCCGGCGGCGGCGACGACGTGACGCCGCGAGGGCCGCGCCGCGCGGGCCACGGCTCGGTCGGGAGCCTGTGCGAGGCGTCGCGGCCGCTCACGGCTTCGGCGGAGGCGAAGGGGGAGGACGACCCGCCGGTGAGGCCGAGGACGGCCTCGCTGGGCGTCGCGTGCGGCGGATCGGCCGGCACGCCAACGCCGGCGGCCTTCGGAGGCCCGGCGGCGGACGATGCGGGGAACGCCGGCGGCCGTGGCGGAGTATAGGTCCCGTCGAACGAAGGGCCCGACGGGCGTCACACCGCGGTCGAACGACCCTGGTTTTTGAGTTTCGCTCAACGCGGGTCCAATATGCATAAGTTATTCGCGTCTCAGCGAACGGGTCGCGTTCGCGGGAACTCCTCACCGAGCCGTTCTGCCGGAACGAACCCGAGCGACAGAAACGCAAAGGAGGCTTCGCGCGTTGACGGCGTTTCACGGAAGATTTTTAAACGATGGACTTTTTGTCTGCATGTGACACGTAGCCTAAATGTGACGATGCACACACACACACACGCACAGGTGCAAACACACTTGCAGATGCCCATGTCGTTTAGCCTTATAGACTGCTGGGGCAAGCGTTGTTAGCGAGCGCCTATTAATCCCGGCCGGGCACCTGCTGCAAGGGAGCGGAAGTGATCAGCAACACGGCCGGCCGCCTTTGTCTCCCGATTGTTCTTGTCGATGATACCACTGCGCCAGGTACTCATTCGATGCTGAGTCAACCTAAGCGAGGCACGGGGCTGGGTTTGGATACAAGCGTGACGCAGCCAGGTCGCTCAGATCATAAGGCCGTTCGCGAAACACATTTTAACGCAGACATATACACGCGCACACAATCGCACGGAGACCCGTGCATATACACGAAACACACGTATGGGCACACAGACAACTACTGTGTGGCTTTTTTAAGCAATACTAGCACTGGGTAGTGCTTCCAAAGTCCCCCCCGCCACCCTCCTCCTCCCATCAAACAAAAGTATTTAAAATGTGAAATATATACCGCATTTATGGAACAACACAAGCCGTCCCCTTAATATAGTTCCCCAACTGCAGCGGGAACTCGTGGAAATCGCAACGATCGCCAGTGACGTGCGGAGGTCGACCGCGGGCGGAACAGTATTTCGATTCCCCCTTTCGGACGAATAACACTCTGAAGAGCATCGTGCACTTTACGTCGACTGGGTCCACGACACCGGGAAGGGGAGCGAGTAGAGTTTTAATCACTGGTTTTAAAGAGAAAAAAAAAAGTGTAAATAAAGCAATTTATACGCCGACGAAAGAGCGGAGGGGAGTTGCATACAAATACAACGGTGGGCATTTTCCTAACAAGCCAAGCACGTGAATTAAACCCCCGGCGTACGCGCTCCGAAGTCGACCCTTTCGAAAGAATCACACAACATGCGAAGGATCATCGTTATTATTTTTATTTAGTTTTCCTCCCCCTGTGCCTCGGTCGTCCGCTGTCGTTTGTAAATAAAAAAAAAAACCTGCAAAATCCCGCCGCGGGACCCCTCTTTACAGAAGAAATTTGCAAAAGGCTTTGTATAAAAACGAAAAATAAACACACAACGGGACTGCACTTTTGTGTGCTAGCTATGAGCTCTGGAGGTGAGCGGGTACGGGAAGAAACTACTGTCTGCATGCTGAACCAAAAACACCCCCTCCACACCCACGGTGGCCCCGCTTTCACGTTGCATGATGTGAGCGCGTCGCAAAATCAGCCATCGCACAAGGCTTTCGCCACCCACCGTCTCACCCCTCCAGCGCAGCGTTGGGAGGGGGGGGGGGTGTTGCGATTACTTTTTTTGGGAGGGAAGTAAATCCGACTTGGATTACTGATCACGCGAGGTTTCTTGGAAGTAACGTGACGCGATCTGGTATTACGGGCCTCTCTGCGGCAGCGTAAAGCCGGCGGCTTGATTACTTTTACGATCAGATTTAGGAAACGCGGCGCCGGATGAGCGTCGGAGCGGCGCTCGTCTCAGTTGGCAGTCCTGATCCGGTGGTGGAAATTCCACATTCCTATGGCAGGAAGGGAGTGAGTGTGGGGGTTAATTTCTCTGTAAGACAACCACTGTTGACTTCGCACAAAGTTGTACCGATTTTCTAAACCCCCTCCACTTTCCGGCGAGAGGATGGGCTGATTTGACGCGTTTGCTTGGGATCTTAACTCACGTCCGCGTCGCAGAGTTACCAACACTGCGCCCTGACTGGAGTCCGTGTGTCGTGACCGTGCAAATCCCTGGCTGCTGCTGTTTTTTGCAATAACCTTACCGCCGCCGCTGACCGCATTTGTTCTCTATATACTACACGGATTATAATTCACGCGGCGACATTGAAAAGTAATCGACCCTCGAAGTAACGGCGCTCGCCGTCTGCGAACATACGAGACTACCCGATGCTCGCCTACGGTAACGCGGCTCGAGCGATCCGTTACTTCCCCCCCCTCTCTCAAACACCGCGCCCGTTATAGCCGCGCGTGGCCGCCCTCCAGCCGCCGCCCTTCCTAAGTGTGGCGCTGGGCGACGGGAGAGGCAACGGCGGGGCGCGTTAGCCCGACAGTAACGCATGAACGAATGAGAGCATGCCACCGATCGACGGGCGTGTTTCCGACGGACCGAGTGTGGTCGTCGTCGTCGTGGTCGTTAGCGCAGTGGCGCGCCGGGCAAACCGGGGCGAGGAGTGGACACCGGTGGTTCGGTGTGGCGGTGAGAGCCGAGCTGATGAGGATCGGGAATTCTCATGGCCCGCCTACCCCCCCCCCCAACACTTTGTGGGCACGTCATCGCAAACCTAACCCGTCGCGCCGTCGAATCGGTGACCCCTCTGCCGTCCAATTTGAAATTTGGGAAGTTGACAAGCAATTGCCCCCCGTTCCCTGTGATGGACTGGCGTTCTGTCCTAAGTATAGCCCTGCCTTACGCCCTGTGTCTGCCGGGATAGGCTCACCGCGACCCCGTACAGGATTAAGCGGTTTCTGACGATGGATGGACGGATTGACAAGAAATCCGACGGAAGGACTTACAGCAATGCCATCGTGCACACATGTGTGTGCCGGTGAGAAGCGAGACTCGCGCTCGATCCGACTAATTGGGAGTTTGGTGCCTGTTCCACCTTGGAACGCCGCGCTATAATATGCAGAGATGAAAGTAAGCCGGTCCAGTCCGGTACTGCTTCACCCGGTAAGAAAGCGGCCAAAGCATTCAGTAACGGCCCGGGTGGGCAAGGGAGCGTTGGTGGCGATTCGACCGTACCGGTAAGACATTTACGATCCTTTCCCCCTGGCTGTAAGGACCCAGGCGAGGGGCTGCGCGGGGGTGGGGGGGATATTTGGGAAGTCGCTGGGGTCACGGATTCGGAACAAGCGGCGCTGCGGGGAGTGGCGAGTCGGGGGCGAGATGTGAGCCGAGGTCTTCGCGATGCCACGGCCTGCAACGCGTCTGATCAACCGACAGGAAAGAGGCATTACTTTAGGGATAGCGCTGCTGCTCATGTGCTGGAGAGGAGAGGGAGGGTACCGCGTGAATGAACCCCGGGAGCGCGTCTCGATGGTATTCATTTATTTGACGGATCTCCTGAACTTGCCAATTTGGAGACATCGATGCGATGTCCCACATCACATCGGACGTTAGTGATGCTACGCTCACGATTACATTGATAACGGTAATATTTTATTTCGGCTAGCAAGCGGTATTTCAGTATCGAGGCAATTGATATTGACTTCAAATCCATTCGCTCGAATTAGTACTGAGTGTTGCACATCGCTCTTAGCGATCATCATTATTAAAGAAAGACGTGGTCCCGTCCGTATAACTGTGGAATTTCTACAACTGGCTCAGGACTGCCAATTGAGAAAAGCACTGCATATGCACCCTTGAGCATGGTCACTCTTTAACTTAGATGATTTTTGTTAATGTGGGCGGCACGGTGGTGCGGTGAGTAGCGCCGCCGCCTCGCAGCAGGAAGGCCCTCGGTTGGCTTCCCGGCTCAGGTTCCTTCCTGTGTGGAGTTTGCATGTTCTCCCCGTGCCGCGTGGGGTTTGCCGATTATAGTTCTCAGTTTTGTCCCATATTCCAAAGACACGATGCTGCTGCTGCCGAGGTTAATTGGCCTGCTGTATTAATAAACATATATCGATCTATCTGCTGACTAAATTCCCCCCCGTTACCCTGCGATGCACTGGCATCCCATCCTGCGTATATCCTTGCTTTGCATCTTGTGTCTGCCGGGCTAGGCTACGGCTCACCGCGACCCTGAACAGCATCAAGCGAGTACTGCTATTGAATGAATATCATCATTATTGGTTGACTCCCCGTGCCTCCCTCCTCTCCTCCACGATTGTGCCACTCGTCCTGGGTTTTATCTCCGCACCACTGCATAGGATTCCGGCATGTTTATCTTTATTAACGCAACTATATTTAACCATCTTACAAACCTTGATTACAACCGACTGCGTAAAGAGAGAGCGAGAGAGAAATGTTGTCTTCCATGAACGTGATCTGGCACTTTGAGGCTCCTGTATATAAAGACGCGAGAGTTTTAACGTTGCCTGAGCGTTACAAGGTGCATCGTCCGAAACGGAAACGTTGAACGAAAAGAATGTTTAAAAGTGTTTGGCGATTGTATGGCGCGAGAAAAAAAAACCTAGCAAACGGTATATGGGCTTATACAAAAAAACCTAGAAATATGCGCTATTTATTTATGATATTTTAATGCAAACTGAATTAACTTATCAAACCAAACTTTTATAGATTATTTCGTGTCCCCTGTTTATGAGCTGTGTGCGTTTGTGTCGCACGCGCGGTTTGTTTCGTTCACCTGAGAGGGAGGTTGCGTTTGGCGGTGTGACCCACGTGACACCGTTCCGCATTGATGCAGATGCACACACTATGTCATCGTTTAACACGCGGCCACTCTTAAGTCCCCTGGCACCAACCAGGTCATGTTTGATTTGCGTACGTTGCCAAGTCTGTGTCTTGCACCCTTTGTTGTTGTTCGGATCCGTATCGTGTCGCGTTGCCACTCCAGACCATGACCGCTGCTATCGACTGTACTCGATATCTCCACAACAATCAATCGCCTAGGCGTAAACAGACTAAGCAAATGCTTAGGGCCCCAGGCAGCTCAAGGGGGGGGGGCTATTCGCTTTATTGTATTATTTATTTTCATGAGAACGTGCCTGGGGACCCAACAGATATGTCCGCTTAGAGGCCCCCAATGGACGAGCTGTGGCACTGACCTCTCCACTATGTTGCTGCCTCGTGCCCCAAATAGCCCTCCTCTACAAATCAAGTTCTCCCATCCACCAACGCATCACTTACAAAACAGCAATAATATGCCACCGCGCTATCAACACAGGACACCCTAAACACCTCGCATCATTACTCCGGCCACTCGCCGCAACACAATTCCGTACTCTGCGCAGCTCGTCACAGCACCTACTCCACACACCGCGCTCACGCACAACCTTCGCGCAACGCCGATTATCCGTCGCGGCACCCACAACCTGGAACAGCCTGCCGCATCTATTACCCCTAACACAGTCCCCCACAACCTTCAAAAAAACGTTAAAAAAGTCACCTCTCCACCGAGTTCACAACAAATCGACTGAGCAGGAATCCGCGCCTCCGAATCAACGGATGCAACACGCCCGGAGTATATGCGCGCGTTACAGAATTAGATTATTATTATTATTATCCCACAACCCACCCGGTCAGTCAGCTCCAGGCACCTGGGTCTGTCCCGTGACCTCCTCCTCCTGCACTGACTCTATGTCCAGGTGTCCCGAGGCTGTGGATGTGTTCGCATGCCCCCGTTAAGGAAATAACACAAGTCGATACCAACCGGCTGGCAGTTGTATAATTTGTTAATGGCATTTGCTTTGTGCTGGTTAATTACAGAAGCAGCTGTTCACTCCGTGTTCCTGGAAATAAATAC
Source organism: Geotria australis (assembly GCA_036362915.1). NCBI lineage: Eukaryota > Metazoa > Chordata > Hyperoartia > Petromyzontiformes > Geotriidae > Geotria > Geotria australis. The sequence continues at coordinate 2,436,683 of JAZEWU010000034.1, forward strand.
AGCTGCCAATTCAACATGTAAAGTCCCACGTTTCGGCTACGGGACAAAGTGCTGAGATCCATAGTCTGACGTGCAGCTGCCCTCTCTCAGTGTAAGGTGGCGCTGCACCGAACACAGTGTAGCGCTGCCCTCATGATTCGGCTGGTTTTCACGAGAAGGATGGCGGCGCTTGGTGGCGCTGTAGCGGCATGCCTGAAACATTGGATACTGGGACTTTCAATCCTATTTTTCTCACCAACAAACATTCACATTCGTGTTGGGCGCCTCCGGGCACGCGCTTAACAACATTGAGCACCGCGCTCACGTACAACCTTCGCGAAACGCCGATTCTCGGTTGCGGCACCCACAACCTGGAACAGCCTGCCACACCTATTGCATCAAACACAGTCCCCTACAGCCTTAAAAAAACTCTTAAATTGTCACCTTTTCACCGACTCACAATAAAACGACTGAGCAGGGCTCCGCGCCTCCGAATCAACCGGTGCAACGCGCCCGGAGAAAATGCGCGCGTTACAAAAGTAGATTATTATTATCAAAGGCCAAATCAAGTGATGAAAACAAAACCTTCGTTTGTATTTGCTTGCTTTATCCTCGTTGTTGGTGTCTGATCCAGAACCACCGACTCGCTAACCTTTGAGGAGCTGCTTTAGTCTCTGGCTGCTGGAACCCGGACTCCAGCAGAAGCGGGCATCCCAGTGGTGCCGGTTGAATTTGATACCCAGGATTCGAACCCAGGGCGTTCAGTGATGCTGGCTCATTGTGCACTGGCACAGCCGTTACGAGTATATGAGCCATCCGACCGCATGTAAGGTGGAGCTGCCCTCACAGCCGCTCTTTCGGGATAGCCGTCTCTAGCGCACCTCCTCTCTCTCCTTCGTGACGTTTCGCCGCCCACGATTGGGTGAAATCCGAAACGGGCAGCTATCCCGAAAGAGCAGCTCTTCAGAGTAATGCTCCCGTCGTGTCAGGTCAATCATTATAACCCCTGAGCTCTGCCACCGTATAATATGAATTGGAATGCTGCTGTGGTGTAAGGGTCAGCACACTGGACTTGCAAAGCCAGGGGTCATCGATTCGCCGTGACTCCTGCTGCGGCGATTGATACAATAGTGCAAGCGTGTTTGTTTTTAAACCCCCTCGCCTCTGTTCGCGCAATAGTATAAATGGCTTCACCGCCACAGTAAGTCGATTGACGTGTCCGCGTAAAGGTGGGCTAAAGTGTGGGTTCTCCCATCTCTGTCTCAAGACATCTGTCGAAAATACAATGTTGAGGGGCTCGACAGAGCTCCTTCTAGTGGAGGCTGTTACCACCGGCAACAGCAGCAGCAGGATCAGTGTGAGCAGGACATTTCAAGGGCTGTACCTTTATCGTTTATAAAGCCACCCTCCCCCCTATAATCTATACATTAGCATGGCAGATCTGTCTAATGTGTTTGTACGAACAGCGCTGGTGGTGGAAAGCCTTCATGGACTCGAGATAAAATCTTGTTTGTTTAACACCGGGCCGCGTACAATTTTTGCCGTGTTCACATCTCGTTGGTTTAAGTCTCAGCATGGCTCAGCAAGTGAATTGACCGATGGGGCTTCATCGAGTAACCCTCACTTACCCAGTGTCAAGTGTGCACCCGTGATGTTGTCAGTGCCAGCAAAAGTGCAATAAATGACCCGGCGTTGTTGTGTGTTTATGCCACAGTTATCGCAACACTTAACTAAAGAAGACAAAAAATTAACCGTAGTCTTTGTTATTCCTGGTAATCGATCGTTGGTTTACTGTGGAGTTTATTTTTGTAATCACATTTCTGGGTTTATGTTCATCGGTGTGTGCCACGTTTCCAGATACAAAAAAAAGAAAAACTATTGGTATGCAGTGTCAAGATTTTGTACGCTAAGCTTTGTAAGCGTATGTGACTCAAGAAAGTTATAGGCAGTTTTTAAGAATAAATAAAAATCACCCCTATACGATTGCTTTGCATGGTATACTCCACGATTATTGCCGCGCGCCCTGGAGGGCATTGTGGAATGAACCACTGCATATGGAGTGGCGGGGTGGGTGTGTTTCACGTTTGAATGAACATATTCCTTGCACACCTAATCACCTCAAGCACCTGCAACAATTGTTTTTGTTGTTGTTGCGACTTTGAAGGCAAAAGGCAGTTATCGCTGCAGTATTAAAAGTAAAGTACAATTCCGCGCGTGGTCATGGATGAGACTTGGATACAGAGGCGCGAGGAAACCTCAGGGAGGGAGTCAGTCAGGCAGTCGGCCTGACTGGGAGGAAACCGGAGCACCCGGAAGACACCATGCGTAACAGGGGAAGTACACAAACTCCGCACAGGAAGGCACACGAGCCAGCAATCGAACCTAGGGCCTTCGTGCTGTGAGGCGGTAGCGCTACTCACTGTGCCCCGCGAAAACCCACGCCGACACGGGAAAGACATGCACACTCCAGACAGAAAGGCATCCGAGCCGGGATTCAAACCGTGGTCCTTCTTGATGTGAGGCAGCAACGTTACTCACCGTGCCACCATGCCGCCCGCAATTTCTGTTTTATCCCATTTAATATTTTTCGGTATTTTTGTTTCACTGTTATTCTAGTTCGCTTCACAGTTTTGTTCTCTCTGCATGTGCACGTGCCATGTCATTTAAATTCCATTTGCACAAGTGGGCGCCAGGGTGTCTATCGAGTGATGACATCTGCGCCTCACAGAAAGAAAGTCCTGCCCGAAGCAGTTCGATTTCCGCCTTAGGCGCCTTTTTGTGTGTTCTCTCCCCCTGTTCTGCGTGGGTTTCCTCCGGGTTCTCCGGTTTCCTACCACAGGTATTATATCACGTTGTGATTTTTTTTATTTGGCTTGCGTTGGTTAGTTCGAGCGTTTGTTGTGTGGCAGGAATCTGCATCCAGACCTTGCAAGCTCACTGGCTATTTTCTGCTGTAATAATAAACATCTCTCTATCTAAGTAAAAAAAAAACCACTCCTTCATTAATTGGCTGATAACAAAATATTATTGTTAATTAGAAAATTATCTACTCAAATGGATGCTCCAGTTTACAGTCTATGCAATTTAAACTGGAGAGTGTTTTTTGGAAATATCATGTATATATATTTAACTTAGATTCATTCGTGAATTTACTGCTGGATGACGGTCTCCACGTGCCATTTCAATCTGGGGTGTTCTTTAACCACAATTCATCATTCTGGTGAAGGGGGTCGGTTAAGGGGGAACCCGAGATACGTCCAGATATTACTCGCCACTGGTGTTGGCCGTGACCGGGAATTGAACTCAGGTGACCGAGTTAAACATTCAGCGTGCGAGCCACTATGACAAGACTGTGTCCCAACTCGGACACATTGCTGCACAATTCTAAATTCGTGGGTAAATATTTATTCGTATCCAAGCGATTCCATTTCTTTCAAAATGCATTCAACTTAAGTCCTGACATATTGTGTGATTATAGAGCGCGGAGTGCAACCTTTATTTTAATTTTCGAAATAATTTCCAGACTTGTTTTTTTTTAATCATTTGGTGATGACACATCCCCCCCGGCCTGGGGCGGTATTTGAGCCATAATCGCCCCACGGCTCCCTGCCCGAGGCAAAACCTCATCTCCCAAACACACGAAAACAGGCGATATTTTATCACGTTATTAACCGACGGATGAATAATACAAACAACAACAATACATTTCGTAACGGGCGCATGTTCTGCGGTTGGTGGAGGCGAGCGATGGATTCGGAGGCGCGGAGCTGAGCTCGGTGTCGGGACGCTGAGCGACGTGGAGGTGCTGCTTCAGGTGGGGGTTAATGGTTACGCTTGAGGTGGTTTCCTGGAGGCAGTGGCATCCAATCAAAGAGTGAATTTAAACAGTCCCACAAGCTGGTGTGAATGTGGATCCGTGTTTTAATAAGCGAGACCAGAGTAGAGAACCTGTTATGTGTAAATACTGTGCGTAATGCCGATTAACTCTTTCAGTGCCCTGTCGACGCCAATCGACACGTTGTAGTACTGGCTTACAACTCATTTTATGAATGAATGATAGTTCCCAAAGTTGTCTTCCTTTCTCACATTTCTCAGTACTAGGCCCTATACTTGAGTCTTGGGTGTATACAATCAAGGAGTCGGAGTTGGCCCCGGGCATCACCAAACCTCTGCACGCCACTGCCAGGAGGTGTTGCTGGCGGTTGTTCCAGGTTACCCGACCTGGAATTGAGAAACGGAATTCTGCGTGGAGTGTCTTGCAGCCTGGAGTGTGGAGTAGCTGTTGAGTGAATTTGTAACGCGCCCCGCTATTTCCACGCCTGGTCATGGTTGAGACACGAATACGGAGGTGCGAGGAATCCGCAGAGAGGCGGGGGGGAAGGCAGGCACGCGGCCAGCCGGCGCCAACTCACCAGATACTGCTACACGGCTCGATGTACTAGTATGAGAATTGCAATGCTCATTAGCTTTACATTGCAGGCAGTGGCTTTAATGGGCTCTACCCGGGTTCATTATGGGGATCATGATGTGAGAACGGTGCTACTGATTTTGTAAGGGCTCTCAAGACACACTATTAGCCTCTTAATTAAGAAGAAGCATATTTGAGTGTACAAACATACCCATTTCGATCAAGATACGTGCATCTGTTGCTTTCTTATGGGCTGGGGTCACGGTCTCCCTCGAGAGAGGCCGCGTGAGCTCAGAGTTCATGTAACGATTGTCACAGATGTTTGTTATTGTCACGTACAGCTACTATACCACACGTGCATGTGCCTCCTGCACACGTGTCATCTACCAATGTATCAATCCACTGTCGTGGTAATTGCTTTGCCTCTTCTGAGAGGCTTAGTGATAAGAACCCGGGCGTTACCTTTCAATGCAGAATTATCTCGGCTGGGTGACTCATATGGATCAAGGACCCTATCAGAGACATCGAGCTCGCATGAAAGCACGCTCTGCCGCCTTTGTCTCTCCAGTAATGGTGATGTTAACCTACTCGCTCCTGGTCACTTGTTTCCCTTAGGATGCTCTGGTTTGGCTCAACGAGTCTCGAGTATTTACACTGAAGCCTAAATACCTGATGAAAGTCAGTCTGAGACTGTTCATTTTGAACGTGTACTGAAGTGTTAGATGTTTCTTACAAACAGGTAGCTATGTTAGGCTGAGTCAACTTAGGTGAGGTCAGGGTTACCTTCGGTTGCTTATAGTGATGATCCCCATTAAGGCCAGGAATTGAACTGGGATCGACTATCTCAGAGCAAAATAAAAACCGTCGTGACACCGACTTGCATAGAACAGTGGGGATAAAAATATGTAAAACCGAAGCAGTGTGGGAAAAGGGGTTTTGATGAGAGATCACGTTAATCGGCCCTTGCATTTGCACGCCGGAGCCTCAACACGAGCCAATTAACGCTACGAGGGTTGTTATGCCGTGGAGTGGTTTCACACGAAGGCGAAGTGCTCTTAATGACTTGGGAGAGAGCAGCGGCATAAACCGCACGTGTGCCGAGATCATAATGATCAGCTGGCTCAGCCGCTTTCAGATGATCGCGTCTGCCTGTCGAGGCCTGTCGTGTTACACTGGGACATCGCCATCCATCCATTTTCAGAAACTGCTTAATCCTGTACAGGGTCGCGGTGAGCCGGAGCCTATCCCGGCAGACACAGGGCACAAGGCAGGGCTATACCCAAGATGGGACGTCAGTCCATCGCAGGGCACCTGGGGAAATTTAGTCAGAACTCCAATTAACCTGGCAGCATGTCTTTGGACGGTGGGTATCCATAGTGTTAGCCATACTTATCCATAAGTAATTGATGGTTGCCCCTCAGAGCTGTTCTTTCGGGATAGCCGTGTCGAGCGATGTCCCTCTCTCCCTCGCATATTCAGGTCTGAGGATGCTTCCAACGTGGGAGGCGAAACATCGCGAGGGAGGGAGGGCGAGCGCTCAACACGGATATCCCGAAAGAACAGCTCTGAAGAGCAACTTTCATAAATCGAGCCGTTAAAAACCTACATCAGTACAAATAAATAATGTATGGTCTGGAACGCGCGGCTGCACAGTGTTGGTTCAGTGTCGAGGTGTTCATTGGAAAATAAAACGACTCGGAGGTACAGCGAGTAAACCGCAGAGAAAGGGGGAGAGGGGTGGGTTGTCAGAGAACGGCTTGTATCGTGGCGATGCTTAATGGTGAAAAAACACGATTAAATGGGTTTGTAAGCTTTTAAATCCGTTCCCATTAGCGAATACAACATTTTGAAGCAAACAACCCACTGGAGATTGTATTGATTTTATCGCTTGCAATTTAACAACAATTATTATTATAAATGAACCATTTACGGCAAAATGGGCACAATTTAAAATGCTGTATATAGCTGACATGTATCATTACGCCACATGTGTTGGATACACATTCTTGTTTATATATTTTTTCCAAATTATCTTCCAGTCGCATCACAAGAGGAGTGGTGGTCAAGGTAGAAGCGTTCACGTCGCGATCCCTGTCAGGTAATACTTGGTATTGCCTGCGAATTCTACCAAACACTTCGAGGCCGAGCTGAAAGACAACGATGTCCAGAAGCTGACCATCGTGCTTCGAAGAATCGCTAAGAAGAAGACAAGAGGAGTAATCATGACGCCACGATGAAATACGACGTTTGGCTGATAGCTTCAATCAACTTCACCAGCTTCGAGATACCTGATGAGATACATCTGTTCGGGAGAGCTGATGGAGCTGATTGCAATTATAATAATAATAATCTACTTTTGTAACGCGCGCATTATCTCCGGGCGCGTTCCACCCGTTGATTCGGAGGCGCGGAACCCTGCTCAGTCGGTTTGTTGTGAGTCGGTGAAAAGGTGACTTTTTAAGAGTTTTTTGAAGGCTGTAGGGGACTGTGTTTGACGCAATAGGTGTGGCTACAGGCTGTTCCAGGTTGTGGGTGCCGCAACCGAGAATCGGCGTTTCGCGAAGGTTGTGCGTGAACGCGGTGTGTGGAGTAGGTGCTGTGATGAGCTGCGCAGAGTCCGGGATTGTGTTGATGCGAGTGGCCAGAGTAGTGATGCGAGGTATTTAGGGTGTCCTGTGTGGATAGCGCGGTGGCAAATTATTGCAGTTTTGTATGCGATGCGTTTGTGGATGGGTAGCCAGTGTAGAGTCTCCATTGTGGTTGGTTGGTCGCACGCTTTGATGTTGAGGACTGCACGTGCTAGGTTGTTCTGAAGACGTTGCAGTTTGGCGCTCTGTTGTTTCGTGATTCCCGTGAGTATTCTGTTGCAGTAGTCAAAGCGGCTGGCGATGAGGGTGCAGGCGATGGTCTGCTCTCAGAAACCGCTTAATCCTGTACAGGGTCGCGGTGGGCCGCAGCCTATCCCGGCAGACACATGGGGCAAGGCAGGGCTATACCCAGAATGGGACGCAGGCCAATTAACCTATGGAACAGCATGTCTTTGGACTGTGGGAGGAAACCGGAGTGCCCGGCGAATACCCACACGGACACGGGGAGAGAACATGTAAACTCCACACAGAAAAGCGGCACCCGAGCCGTGAATTAAACCAGGGTCCGTCCTGCGGTGAGGCGGCACCGCTACTCACCGGGCCACCGTGCCGCCCAAAGCTAAACACACGTACGACACGCTGCATTACTTATGTAGGTTTTCCCAGATCGATGCATGATGATTGCTTTTCAAAGCTGTTCTTTGGGATAGCCGTGTCGAGCGCTCTCCCTCTCCTTATGCGACGTTTCAGGACGCCTGAACACGCCTGAAGATACCTCCAACGTGGCAGGAGAAACGTCGCGAAGAAGAGAAGAGAGGAGCGCTCGACACGGCTCTCCCGGACCGAGGCCGCACTCGAGAACGATACCTCATCACAAGCGGCCGAACCCGCGATTCGATGCCTTCTCTCAGCAACACCGGCTGATAACTGCCAAAGCCAACCGGTCACCTTTGTGAATAAGAATTGAGAAGATCAGTGGGAGAATTGCTCTGAACTCGACGGGGCAATTGCCCACTTGTCCCCCCCCCCCCTTCACTTTAATTTGAAATGGAGCAGGTGGAATGGCATTGCAAAGCTCACTATCCCTACAGCTCTAAAACAAAAGTCATTTTGATTACTCCGGCTTTTAGAAAAATAATCACGTATTTTTTTCTCTTCCAATTGCAGGAAAGCTAATGTACGCGCTCCTGAAATTGTTGCTGCAATTTACCCGTTGGATGTGGTTTCCTACTGAGACCGAGCGATAAGTTACGTATGGTTCTGACTCACGGCCATGCAGATTATCCAAGAGACGTCGCGGTCTAACAGAGCGCTCGCGGGGAGTCGGCTACCCATTGCAACAATCTCCTGCCTCTAAATGCCTCAATTACTATGCCGCTGAAAACTTGCAAAAATGGCGCGATCGTTTGAGACCGAAATGTTCCCGTGTTCGCGCCGTGAAGTACCCTTCTGCGCTCGATTCGGAAGAAGCGTAAACGAACTTCGGGTCAAGCTGATTAGATTATGAGAACCTTTTTGCCAGTGTACAAATAATGTAGAATATATAATGTTTAACCCTTTCTGGCAATGAGAAAAGTGTTAAGATCTTAAAACACGAAATGGACACCTGTCTCCCTCCGTGTTTGTCTTTAAGGTAGTGACGGCCATTTTAGGGGACGCTGGCAGTTTTTTGCCGCTCTTTAGATTGACAGTTTCACGACCTTTCGGTATATTCGAAGCAGCCTTAATCATTTATTTTGTGTTGCTCTGGTTTTTATTGGTTGTTTTTTCTTTCGTTGTTGACATGCCGTTCTCTTCGTGGCCCTTGTGCAGCGCTTTGTGACCCTCGGGTGAAAGGCGCTTTATAAAATGCTATTATTATTATGTTTGCAAAGGTTCCAGTTTTCAAGCAGCGAACTTGCTGGTCGATCAATCCGAGAGCTGTTCTCCCCGTGTCCGCGTGGGTTTTTCGCCGGGCACTCCGGTTTCCTCCCACAGTCCAAATACATGCTGCTGAATAAGTGAATTGTCCTGCGGCCTAAATTGCCCCCGGAGATCTGTGATGGATTGGCGTCCAATCCTCGGTACATCCCTGCCTTGCGCCCTGTGTATGCCGGGATCGGCTCCGGCTCACCGCGACCCTGTACAGGATTAAGTGGTTTCTGACAATAGATGGATGGATGACGATCGCTGAGAAGGTGGCTTGTGTATCGGCGATGGAAATGTTTTTGGAGAAGGTGATGATGTTGTGATAATCTCTGCGCCTTTCTCTCTGCTTTGAAGAATTATAATTAGCTAAATTGTCAGCCTGCAATGTTTTCCTGTTGCAGAGCAACGAGACTTCCAAACTTGAGTCTTTTTTTTTTGTCCCTGCTGTTTGCGTGTTCACTATTCTAACACAGACTCTCATGTTTCCAATTATCTTTGAGTCACGAACATTTACATTTGTTATTTCACATTATTCTAAGCGTGCCTTCGCTAACTCAGTCATGCTTTTTGTTTACTACATCTGTCTTGATGTTATTGACATGCCGTTCTCTCTACAGCCTTGTGCAGCGCTTTGTGACCCTCGGGTGAAAGGCGCTCTATAAATGCTATTATTATTATTATTATTTCAAAGACAACCTATCTAGGTTAACTGTCCTGACTACATTTCCCTCGGTACCCTGAGATGTTCTATCTTGCTTACCCTTGCCCGCTGGACAACTGTTTAAAGAGCTACATAGCTCGACAGGTCGTTCCATGGTGACATTTCGACGTCGTGACAACCGTGATTTCTCGTCAATGGAATACGGTGATGGGACGAGGTGTGGTGGCTTCAACGTCACTGGCTATGAAAGCCCTTGTGACCAACTGGGGGGGAATTGAGAATTGGCAGGCAAGGGAAATATGTTTGTCGCGCATCGGGGAATACAGCAAACGTTTGGAGATTATTATTATTGTTTTGAAGGTGGGGGGCTTTCGTGACGTCCACAATTTCCGAGTCCGTGGGCTACAACTGATTTCAGCCTCTCGCTAAATCCATCACAGGGTTTTCACGGCTGAATATTTCACAGCCTCTTATCGCCGCTGCAGACTCCGCGCCCGGCTTAATCGTGAGCCTCGAGCACAGGAGACTCTGGACCAAAATTCGACAATAACCTTCACAGATGCCCGGCTGGAATCGCTCTACTACCCAACGTCTGCAGATCAAAAGACCTTGCAGAGTTCAATAAAAATGCAAAGAACTGTGTAAAGAAATGGGAAACTGTTATTTAACCATAGCGCTTCGAAGAATCGCAAAGAAGAAGACTCACCAGCAAGCACAATTCAGCCAGCACACAGAGCACAGAGCGAGCGCTGAAACCCACCCGGTACACAGAGCACTCAGCAGCACTCACTGCAACCCACCCAGGTACATAGAGCACTCACCAACCACTGCAACTAGGGCGGAGGTAAATAGAATCAGAGAGACAGAGAGGACTGTACTCTGTGTAACTGCCAACATCTCCTTTTTTTTACGACATTTTAGCTCCACACATCAGACGCCGGTGCTTAGACTTGAACCCACACTTCCCCGTGTTCAGCTTATTTACCTGGGAGTGACGGTAGAGGAGTGGCTTGAATACACGAGGCACCGTGGGAGGCTTGGCGTAAAATACCTATAATTTAATAATGTATTACATTTCAGTGTATCTGACTCACAGCCAGCAGGGCCCAGGCTCGATTCCCCGGCTCGGGTGCCTTTCTGTGCGGAGTTTGCACGTTGTCCCCACTCACCAGCTACTACCATTCACCCAGGACACACATCACTCGACAACCACTGCATTTGCTCGTCAGCCACTATGTGTATTTGGGGGCACGCATCCTTGGATTCGCCACAATGCTTACCCGCCAACGCACTTCGTTTGTGTACCTGTGCTTTTACGGAGCGGTAGCCCAGTGGTTAGCGCACTGGGCTACGAATCTGGCGACCCGAGTTCGAATCCCGCTCACGGCCAATACCAGTGACGATTTTCTGAAACCGGTCCTGGGCCTCCCCTAGGTCGACTCAGCCTCAAATGAGTACCCAGTGGGGTGTGTAAACATCGCCACTAGGGAGACAAAGGCGGCCGGGCGTGGTGCTGGTCACCCACCCCCTCGTGTGCCGTGTCGACCTTCATAGGTGCTCGCTAACGGCACTTGCCCTAACAGTCTGTTAAGGCTATACGGGGGATCTTTGTCTTTGTTACGGTATAACCTCGATTTAACGGACTAATACGGGGAAGGGGCGTCCAGGAGTCCGTTAAATCCGGATGTTTATATGATTGTGTTCTAAACAGAGTAATGGCCGTATCTCAAAACAACTTACATATTGTGAACACCATTAAACTCCAAAAAAAAAAATTGTTGCTGATTTTCCGTTCTCTGTCGTTTATGACATGTCGTTGTCTCCGCAGCTCTCTGCAGCGCTTTGTGACCCTCGGGTGAAAAGCGCTCTATAAATGCGGATTTTTTCAAAATGATTATTCCCTAATAGCAGCAATTAACTACACACAGAAAGGCACCCGAGCCGAGATTCGAACCGGGGAGACGGCGGCAGCGCGACTCATGGGTGCGGGGGAGGGAGAGAGGCGCACTCTATATAACCGGAGATTCTGAGCGGGGTGGGGAGGGAAGGATGGAGGCTTGGTATTGCGCTTAAGCAGCGAGGAGAGCGGAGCGGCGATTTAGTTCAGCACGTAGACGCTATGGATTTGATCGCGTCCAATTACTCGGTGTCATTTGCGTCGTTTCTTAACGCAAGCTACGGAAACGAGTCCGGATCAATCGCTACAGGTAAGACATACACACACGGCGACAGACACACACGCACTCACACGCAGTGACACGCACACGCACCCACACCTGTGTAGAAACGTTAGCGAGAAACAAAAGCGATCACGCGTAGATATTACAAATACAATGGCAAGGCGCCCCCTCGGAGCCTTCATAGACTGTTGGGGTAAGTGCTGTTAGCGAGCACCTGTGAAGGCCGGCACGACGCACGAGGCGGTGGAAGGTCAACATCAGGCTCGGCCGCATTTGTCTCCCCCAGTGCTGATGTTTTACGCACCGCAGCGGGTACTCGTTTCAGGCTGAGTCGACCTCGTGGAGGCCCACGACCGGTTCAGATATTCGTCACCGATGTTGGTCCCAAGACGCGGGACTCGAACTCTGTTTGCCGGGTTCGGAACGCAGTGCGCTAACCACAGCGCCACCGCTCCCCGTAAGCTCGCGAGGTACATCAGGACCGTTACCACATTACATGTAAACAGCCTCGCGCACACAGACATGGGCCCAAGACAAAGATCCCCCGTATAGGCCCAACAGACTGCAGGGTCAAGTGGTGTTAGCGAACACATACAAAGGCCAGACTCCCACACAAGCACACACGAAGACATGCTAGCACACGTACAGACAGACATTATATACAAAGACTAAGACAAATAACAGCAGTGTAGCCTTTAACAGGCTGCTAGGGACAAGTGCGCTGTTAGCGAGCACCTATTAAAACCGGAACAGCGCTTGTGCGGGGCGTGTTGTCACATGCACGCCCGTTCACCTTTGTCTCCCGAGTGCCAAAACGAGGTGGTCGGTATTCCGGTTACCTGAGTTCAATTCCCGTTCATGGCAGCTATGCAGTACCCTTAGCCTGTCTCCCCAGATCGGTTGAAATGAGTCGCGCACCTGTTACGGCGTGTAAACAACTGCCGAGGGAGACAAAGGCGGCCGTGCGTGGTGACAACCACTCCCGTCTTGGGCCGTCCGGCCCTTAATAGGTGCTCGCTGACTTGACCGGGCATACTATGCTCAGTAAACTGCAGGGCTCCGCGCCTCCGAATCAACGGGTCCAACGCTCCCGGAGAAAATGCGCGCGTTACAAAAGTATATTATTATTAATGCATTTGGACGGGATGCGCTGTACGGCGACTTGGCTCCGCCATAGTAACGTGGATAATGCGATCACCCATCGCGCTCCGATACCCTGCCACCTGTGCGCACGGTGCAAAGCAACAGCAGCGGCTTGTGATGAGAACCCTGGCGTGTTCCTCTCCTAGGTCGACTCAGCCTAAAAGTAAAAAGACTGCTTTTACGGTGGAGTTAACATCACATCCCGCAGTGACAAAAGGC